>CM077160.1:119582541-120082474 GCA_039583875.1 Platanthera guangdongensis | reverse complement strand
CAGTCCACCCCCCCCAAGGGCGAGCTCCACATGAAGCCGGGTTCCGGGTTTCAACATTTTGGTGCGGTGAGCGTGGACAGTGGACAGTGCAGAAAAGCGCCCGCGAGCTCAATGACGGGACAAGGATCCGACAGGCCGAGCTCGCCGCCCCCCCCCCCCCCCCCCGCCTCTCGCAACGGTGGGGATGTTTGAAGACTTCAGAAACGAGGTGCTGACCCTGTTCAAGTTCGTACTCGGCATGCGGGCCGAGTGCTCGACTCGGCAATCCAGATCGCGGCTGCCCCCTCCTTGGGCGAGGACGCTCCCGGCAGGCGAGCTGGGAAGGAAGTGGCCGAGTAAGGCCGAGGGTGCGAGCTCCCGGGTGCGAGCTCTTCCCCGGCTCGCCAGCTCGCCCAGTGGGGGGAGAGAGCCCTTTCAGCGAGCTGGTCTCTTCAGCTCCAGTTCCAGATGGGTTCAGGGAGCCCGAGATGTCCTATTACACTGGGAAGGGAGACCCGGTCCAGCATGTCCAATGGTTCGAGGACGTGGTCTCCATCCGTCAGATGTCGGACGGATTCAAGTGCCGGCTCTTCGCCATCACCCTCCGGGAAAAGGCGAGAGAGTGGTTCCACCAGCTACCAGCCAGCTCCATCTACTGCTTCGAGGACCTGCGCTGATGGTTCATGCTGAGATTCACCACCTCGAAGAAGAGGAAGAAGGAGTCCGAGTCTCTGTTTCACATTAAGCAGGGGGTGAACGAGATGTTGGGGAGCTATGTGGACCGATTTCAGGAGGAGGTTACTCAGGTCCAGGAAATGCCGGGCCATAGTCTGATGATGACTTTTACCCTGGGCCTGCAGCAGGGTTTCTTCTGAATGGAGCTGAAAAGAGTTCCCCCCTCTCCTATGAGGAGCTGATGGAGAGGGCGGCGAGAGAGGTCGACGGGGAGGCGTCGAACCCGGAGTTTGCAAGGAAGTTGGCCAGGTGGGCCACAGAGGAAGAGAGGGAGTCAAAGGGAGGAAGAGGATAGGAGGAGAGAAGAGGGGAGTCCAGGCAGAGGGAGCAGAGGCAGCTCCAAGGGCCGCAGCAGCCGGGGTGGGGGCGTCAGGAGCCCGACCGTCGGTTGGGCTGGAGGCCTGAGTGGCAGAGGCAGGGGCCACAGAGAGGGAACTTCGGAAGGGGTCACTTTCAGGGGAGGCAAGACCAATTCCACCCCCGGGCTGGAGGCAGGGCCAGGGGCCCCGGCTCCCCGATCAAGAAGAGGCCATGGCCATAGCCTTGGGGGCCAGGAGAGGAGTGTGGAGGAGGAGGATAAGAGAGCCCATGGTGGAGCTGCCCTATTTCGACTTCCATCAGAAAGAGGGGCATGCAACGACCACCTGTCCGGAGTTCCTCGAGATGAGGGGGAATAGGGAGCAGCAGCAGCAGCAAGGGAGACAGGAAGTAAGGATTGAGGAGGTCTGCCTCGGGCGGAGGAGGATCGTTGCGAAGACCGGGTGGATGTGGGGACCCGAGGGGGGATCGGGGTGATCACGAGGGAGTAGGGATCGAGGCTTCCCGCAAGGCCAGTCTCCACACCATGTACCGGCGGAGCGTCGCCTCCACGTCCCGAACCCCACCCCCGGAGGAGAGGATCACTTTCTCCAGGAGTGACATGCCAGACCACGAGGATCCGTCCTGTGATGCGCTAGTCATCAAGGCGGCCATCGAGAACTTCACCGTCTCTCGGATCCTCGTGGACAACGGGAGTTCCGTCAACGTCGTCTTCAAAAAGGCGTTCAACGCGATGAGGGTGGAGGCCAAAAGGGTGTTGGCCTCAGACGGGCCCTTGTTCGGGTTTTCATGAGAAAGGAAGGAAGTAGAAGGAGGAGTTGGACTCCATGTCACCTTGGGGGGGGGGGGGGGGCAGTCCCGAAACTGCAAGTTCGTCATTGTGGACACCCCCAGCAGCTACAGCGCCATCTTCGGGAGGCCCCTTATCAGCGCCTTCCGCTGCGTCCCTCATCTTTCCATCAGTGCTTGAAGTTCAACGCTGAGGGGGTTTAGGTCAGGGTTAGGGGGGACCCAAAGGTGGCGCGGGAGTGTTATGTCACTGCGGTGAACACCATCTCCTGGCTGGAGGGAGCCGAGGAGATGAGGCGAAGGATGGAGGAGGTCGAGCAGGAAGCAGGAGGGGAGGAGCTGGGAGTGAAGGACTGCGCAGAGGAGGCGACAGGAGGAGATCTGGAGGAGGTGACCGAGGTGAGGGCCGTGGGAGGAGAGATAGAGGTAGAGGTCCCGTTCTAGAGGAAGGGGATGCTGAAGGATGGGCAGAACAATCCAGGCTGGAGGTAGCAGAGGAAGTGGTGGAGCTGGAGGTGCTCACCCGAGGGGGAAGAATGGAGAAGATCCGCGTCAGCGGGGGGCTGACCTCGGAGGACCAGGGCAGGATGCTGGAGTGCATCTAGAAGAATGTGTACATCTTCGCCTGGAACGCCGCGGAGATGCCGGGGGTTGACGCGGATGTGGCTTGCCACCGCCTCAACCTGGACCCGGGAACACGCCCCATTCAGCAGAAGAAGAGGTCCACTGCGGACAAGCTGGCAGAGCCCATCAGGGAGGAGGTGGCAAAACTCCTCAAGGCCGGCTTCGTATCTGAGATTCAGTACCCCGGCTGGGTCTCCAACGTGGTTATGGTTAAAAAAGGGGACGGCCGATGGAGGATGTGTATCGACTTTTCCTTAATAAAGCTTGTCCTAAGGATTGTTATCCTTTGCCTCGGATCGACGCGCTGGTTGACTCAGCCGTCGGTTTTTCTGTAATGAGTTTTTTAGATGCTTTTTCAGGTTATCACCAGATCAGGATGCACCCCCCAGACATCAAGGATGTCTCGTTCATCATAGGGGATGGATGCTACTGCTACAGGATGATGCCCTTTGGGCTGAAAATTGCTGGGGCTACCTACCAGAAAATGATGGACAAGGTCTTCGAGGAGCAGAGGGGAAGGAATTTGGAGGTGTATGTAGATGACCTCATGATCAAGAGCCGGGATGTGGACTCCCACCTCCGGGACCTGGAGGAGACCTTCGCCACCCTGCGCAAATACAAGATGCGATTGAATCCACTGAAATGTGTCTTTGGGGCCAGCAGGGGAAAGTTCTTGGGGCACCTCCTCACCCCCGCAGGGGTCGAGCCAAATCCAGACAAGGTCAAAGCTATCGTAGAGATGGGGTCCCTGCGGAACGCAAAGGAGGTCCAGCGGCTGACAGGGAAGCTAGCAGGGCTGAGTCGCTTCCTTTCACGGGCAGGAGAAAAGTGCTCCCCCTTCTTCAAAACGCTAGGGGGGGGGGGGGGGGGTCAGAGGTTTGAATGGACCAAGGAATGTGAAGAGGCATTCCAGGCCCTCAAGGTGCAGTTGACGCAGGCTCCGCTGCTCCAAGGGCCGAAGGAGGGGGAGGACCTGTTCTTATATCTGGGGGTCGGGACGGAGGCCTTGAGCTCGGTCCTAGTTCGTGAAGAAGGGAAGAGGCAGCTCCCAATTTATTACGTGAGCCGGGTCCTAAAGAAGGTCGGGCTCAAGTATCCGATTTTAGAGAAGCTAGCCTTCGCACTGATCATCTCGGCTCGGAGGCTGCGACCTTACTTCCAGGCACACTCGGAGCCCACCCTGCGATCATACTTGGCCAAAGTAAAGGGGATCATTGACACTTTTCAAACTTTCACCATTCGACACGTGCCCAGGGAATAGAATGAGCAAGCCGATCAGCTGGCAAAGCACGGTCCCCAGGCGGGGGGCACCATCACCGACTTGTTCCGCCCCTCCATCGAAGAAGGAGAGCTCATGGAAATCGATCAGCAAATTTCGTGGATGGATCCAGTCGTGGTTTTCCTCTCCACGGGGGAGTATCCGGAGGGGGTAGATAAGAAGAAACTGAGGCACAAGTCAGCGTATTACCTCCTCCAGGACGGGCAGCTATACAGGAAGACCCTCTCTGGGATGCTAGCCCGCTGCGTAACCGAGGGAGAAGCGCGAAGGATCTTGGAGGAAGTCCACTCAGGGGAATGTGGGAGTCACTCCGGGAGTCGGACCCTGGAAGGGAGGATAGTCAGGCAAGGGTATTTCTGGCCCACCTTGCGCCGAGACGCCGCTAAGTTCGCAAGAAGATGTCATAAGTGCCAGCTGTTTGCCCCTCTCCAGCTGCAGCCGGTCCAGCGACTCAGAAGTATCACGGCCCCATGACCCTTCGCAATTTGGGGAATGGACTTGGTTGGACTATTCCCCCAAGCCAGCGGTCAGAGAAGGTTCCTCCTGGTAATGATTGACTACTTCTCAAAATGGATGGAGGTGAAGGCGTTGGCCAAGGTGACCTCCCAGGTAATCAGGAACTTTGTTTGGGGAGAGATCATCTGTCGCCACGGGCTGCCCCAGGCCATCGTCACGGACAACGGGCCCCAGTTCGCCAGTGCCGAGTTCACCAGCTTCTGCGAGCAGCTTGGAATCGACCTCAGGTTCGCCTCGGTCCATCACCCCAGGAGTAACGGGCAGGTGGAGGCCGCGAACAAGATCATCGTCAACCTCCTCAAGAAGAAGGTGGAGAATCTGAAGGGGAGCTGGGTGGAGCAGCTTCCTGCGGTTCTTTGGGCCCTAAGGACCACCCCCAACACGGCTACGGGAGAGACCCCCTTCAAACTCTCCCACGGGTGCGAGGCAGTGCTCCCCATAGAATTCGAAGTCCAAACGCCGCGAGTCGTGGCGGCAAAAGAAGGCCGTAAGGAATGGCAAGCAAAAAATGAGGAGGAACTGAGGCTCTCCCTTGACATGGTGGAAGAGGTTAGGGACCTTTCCGCTATCCGACAGGAGGAGATAAAAAGAAGAATGGTCAAGTACTTTGACAAGCATGTCAGAGTCAAGCAGTTCGTGGAGGGGGACTTGGTGCTGAAGAAAGTAGATGCGGAAGGGAGGTCAGCATCCGTAGGGAAGCTCAATCCCAGCTGGGAGGGACCATTCATTGTAAAGGTAGCCTTGGGGTCCGGGGGTTATCGACTCCAAAATGTAGAAGGCGAGACCCTGAGTCTCACCTGGAGTGGTGACGACCTCAAACAATTTTTCCCCTGAAACATGTAAGCAGCACTTTGATTATAATAAATTCCTTCAAGCTCTCTGATATTGTCGTAACTAGCCTGCATGGTGGAATGTGATGTATGTTGGACCCCGAGCAGATCCCGCTGTCAGGCTCTCACCTAGCTGGCAGGGCTGGAAGTCACTCGGTGTCATCCTTGGCCTCGAGCAGATCCCGCTGTCAGGCTCTCACCTAGCTGGCAGGGCTGGAAGTCACTCGATGGTGGTAGTAGCGGACCCCGAGCAGATCCCGCTGTCAGGCTCTCACCTAGCTGGCAGGGCTGGAAGTCACTTGGTGTCATCCTTGGCCTCGAGCAGATCCCGCTGTCAGGCTCTCACCTAGCTGGCAGGGCTGGAAGTCACTCGATGGTGGTAATAGTGGACCCAGAGCAGATCCCGTTGTCAGGCTCTCACCTAGCTGGCAGGGCTGGAAGTCACTCGGTGTCATCCTTGGCCTCGAGCAGATCCCGCTGTCAGGCTCTCACCTAGCTGGCAGGGCTGGAAGTCACTCGATGGTGGTAGTAGCGGACCCCGAGCAGATCCCGCTGTCAGACTCTCACCTAGCTGGCAGGGCTGGAAGTCACTCGGTGTCATCCTTGGCCTCGAGCAGATCCCACTGTCAGGCTCTCACCTAGCTGGCAGGGCTGAAAGTCACTCGATGGTGGTAGTAGCGGACTCCGAGCAGATCCCGCTGTCAGGCTCTCACCTAGCTGGCAGGGCTGGAAGTCACTCGGTGTCATCCTTGGCCTCGAGCAGATCCCGCTGTCAGACTCTCACCTAGCTGGCAGGGCTGGAAGTCACTCGATGGTGGTAATAGTGGACCCCGAGCAGATCCCGCTGTCAGGCTCTCACCTAGCTGGCAGGGCTGGAAGTCACTCGGTGTCATCCTTGGCCTCGAGCAGATCCCGCTGTCAGACTCTCACCTAGCTGGCAGGGCTGGAAGTCACTCGATGGTGGTAATAGTGGACCCCGAGCAGATCCCGCTGACAGGCTCTCACCCAGCTGGCAGGGCCGGAGGTCACTCGATGGTGTCGGCCTTGAAGTCGTCAGGTACAGGCCAAAGTCTGTGGCAGGGAGCAAAGGGGAAGGGTCCTGTCAGGGCGAGCTCGGGCTCGGTAAACACAGCTCGGCATAATCAAGAAGGCAAGCCGGGCTGGAGGGCTCTGCATGGGCGAGTTCGGGCTCGTCATTCCCGGCTCGGCATTGGCGAGTAGGTCGCAAACCTGGGCCTCGCCAAAGGAAGACAAGCCAGACCGGGGCATCTCGCCCCCTTGGACCATTACACTTCAAAAAATTTCTTCTTTGACGGGCCCAACCTGGATGGCTCGCATGCGAGTAATAGTGGCGTGATAATGGCGGAGAGCAACTCGCCACGAAATCGTTTGGGGCTCGGCGAACACTCAAAACGCGTCTCGCTCGCGTGCACGCTCTCATAATCACTACTCGCGGAACCTGTCTCTGCGAGGTCGCGGGAGGAAGCACTCGCATACATTAAGAGCACAACAAGCATAGTAAAGAAAGGAAATGACACCGGTATGATCAAAAAACTTTCATTATTTACAAAGTTACAGGGAGCTCGCCTCGGCGAGTAATCAAAAAAGAAAAAAGAAAAATACAAGGCTATCCGCTGGCCTCGCCCCCTCCGCCGGACCGGTCCTCGCCGTCGCCCGAATGATCCTGGAAGCTCTTCCCAAACATTGCATCCAGGCTATCTTCCTTCTCACTGGGCGGCGCCGCCGGAAACAGACTCGGCATCAGGTCCTGAGCCGAGATCCCCTCGCACCCTTCCACCAGCACCCCGGAGTCCTTCATCATGGAGAGGGTGCACTCGGCGGTCTGGATTGAGTTGATCCTCAGCCTCTCGACGAGGTCGGCCTCGCCAAAGATACGCGGGCTCTTGTAGGGGAGTGTGGGATCGATGTCGTGCGACGGGAAGAAGATCTCTGCCTGGCGACGCACCTCGCCGAGAAGGTGCTGGTTCTCCCCCTTCAGCTTCGCATTCGCGCCCTCCAGCTCGCCAAGGCATGTGCGCAGTCGGCCGATCTCCTCCCCTTGCTCGGCGTTGCGAGCCTGGAGCTCCTCAGCAGCGTCGGCATCCGCGGCCAGTTGCGCGCACAGCCGACTGACCTCCTCCCCCAGCTCAGTGTTGCGAGCCTGGAGCTCGCCCTCCGCCTTGGCATCCTGAACAAAACAAAGGGGTATTTAGCAGCAGTACAAAAGTTTCCAAGTAAAAGAAAGGAGCGGTGCGTAACACTTACTGTAACGACCCTAGCCGATACAACGTGACAGTGTCACGGCTCCGCTCTAGGCATCGCTACCGGGCTGCAGCCCAAGCACCCCAACCCCTCTCCCTCCACAGGCGGGTTGTTGGTGGGCACAGCCTCCCTTTGATGAGCGAACTCGACAGTTAAGCTGGGCCGTACGGGGACTTCCCAGGAGGTCACCCATCCCAGTACTACTCTCGCCCAAGCACGCTTAACTATGGAGTTCCTTCACTTCTCATCACCAATTGAGCTGCAGCTCAGTTGGTGATGAGAAGTGAAGGAACTCCATAGTTAAGCGTGCTTGGGCGAGAGTAGTACTGGGATGGAGTTCGCTCATCAAAGGGAGGCTGTGGCCACCAACAACCCGCCTGTGGAGGGAGAGGGGTTGGGGTGCTTGGGCTGCAGCCCGGTAGCGATGCCTAGAGCGGAGCCGTGACACTGTCACGTTGTATCGGCTAGGGTCGTTACAATAAAAGTGCACTTTTTATGTAACGCCCCTAGCCGATCCAACGTGACAGCGTCACGGCTCCGCTCTAGGCGACGCTACCGGGCTGCAGCCCAAAGCACCCCAACCCCTCTCCCTCCACAGGCGGGTTGTTGGTGGCCACAGCCTCCCTTTGATGAGGCAAACTCGATAGTCAAGCCCGCACTACGGGGACTTCCCAGGAGGTCACTCATCCCAGTACTACTCCAGCCCAAGCACGCTTAACTATGGAGTTCTTTCAACTCTCATCACCAAGTGAGCTGCAGCTCAATTGGTGATGAGAGTTGAAAGAACTCCATAGTTAAGCGTGCTTGGGCTGGAGTAGTACTGAGATAGGTGACCTCCTGGGAAGTACCCGTAGTGCGGGCTTGACTATCGAGTTTGCCTCATCAAAGGGAGGCTGTGGCCACCAACAACCCGCCTGTGGAGGGAGAGGGGTTGGGGTGCTTGGGCTGCAGCCCGGTAGCGTCGCCTAGAGCGGAGCCGTGACGCTGTCACGTTGGATCGGCTAGGGGCGTTACACTTACCAACCCGCCGGCGGCCTGGGCGAGAAGACCATCCGCGATGCCGAGCCGCCTCGCTTGATCGGCGACCTGATCCTTGGCGAGGTCGCGAGCCTGCTCGGCCTTTTCGAGCTGGTGGCTGAGGGCGAAGCTGCGGCGCGCCAGCATGTGGTGCAGCTCCAGGGTCCGCAGGTGGGACTACAGACCCTCATGGCCGAGCTGCCGGAGGGTCGTCCTCTTGTAGGCCTCGACATCCTCACGGCCATAAAGGCCGAAGCCGAGGGCATAGGCGTGACCGGTGGCAGGCTCGCGGTCGTGCCAGGACGGGTGCAGGGTGGAGACGGAGACTCGATGAGCGAGCTCGTCCCACTGCAGCATGGGCTCGCCCACGGAATCCTTCCAGCGCGCGCCGAAGTTGAAGAGGGGGTGCTGCTTCGGCGGCGCGCGCTCGCGGGCAGCCCTCTTCGCCGAAGGAGGAGGGGAGATCGCAGCCGAGGAAGAAGGGCCCTTGCCACCCTTTCGGCCCTTGCTGGTTGTCTCCTTCAGCGGGCTCTCCGGCGACGCGTCGGGAGGAGTCTCCGACGAGCTGATATACTTGGGGCTGGGCTGATGTTGTTGTTGTTGCCCCCACGGAGCCAGCAGGGCTCTCCGCATCTTTTTCATCTGACGGTGGCCGGATGGCGGGTTCGACCCCGCGTCCTCAGATCGCCTCTTGCTGGAAGAGGGCTGCGAGAGAGCCGCCTCATCTCGGCAGGCCGCCGCCGCCTCCCTCTCGCGAGCAAGAGGGTCAGTATCGAGCCCCGGGTCCGCGAACGGCGGGTTCGCGGGGATTATTCGCTCCCCTGCAGGAAAACACTTGGAAGAGGTCAGGGATTCAGATATGACGATGTGCCGAGTTCGGCGAGTAGGCGAGCTCGGCAAGATGAGGAGAGTATACCTTCGCCGGGCAGAACCGGGGGGGGGGGGGGGGGGGGAGCGCGTCGAGGCCCCTCCGCAGGAAGGCGACCTCGAAATCTTTGTGGAGGAAAAATTTGTGGAGCTCGGCGTCGTTGCCGGACACGGCCGGCGGGCGGTACACCTCCTCGCCTTTTTGTTGCGGCGAGTAGGGGATGTTGCCGAGATCGCCCTTGACGAAGGCGATCTTGGTCATCCAGGTATGGTGCTTGTTCGCGATCTCGCGAACTTTGATCAAGGAGCCGCCGAAGTAGGCGACCCCGTCCGTCGTCGCCTTGTAGGAGAAGAGCTTCCTGAACACCGTCAGGTTGAACTCGATCCTCTCCCGCCGGAGGTAGCTCGCGAACGCCACCATCATTGCGATGGCGTTGGAGTTCAGCTGCGCGGGGACGGACCCGTAGTACTTCAGGATCTGCCGGATCTCCGGCCACAAGGGAAGTCGCAGCCCCACCTCGAAGTGCGAGATGGGGAAGGCGAGCTCGTTCTCGTAGAACGTGTTGATGGCCTCGCCCGGCCCCGGCCTGCGTGCCTCAAAGCCCGGCGGCACATACGCGGCCTTGAATTCCGCGAGCTCCTCCTCGCTGGTGTGGCCGTCGAAGAAGCAATAGTCTGCGAAGTGTTGCGCGCATTTGGAGCGGCCGTCGGCATCCGGGTTGGTCTTGCCCATGATCGCAGAGGAAAAGCACGACGCGAGCAGGGAAAGAAGAAAGCAAAGAAAGGAAAGCAAAGCAATAAAGATAGTACGGGGGTAGGTGAGGGGGGGGGGGCTATTTATAGGAAAAGAAATCTGAGGCAGGCTGTCACATCGGCGCAGCTCGCTGCCCCAGCTCGCCACCCAGCTCGCCACCCCAGCTCGCCACCACAGCTCGCCGACTTCCGACGCATCCCAACCAAGGCTAAGTCGAACATTGCAGCTTTTTATTTAAGTAACATAATTAAGAATGTTCTAAGAATTATTCATCACAGAAGTAAAAAAGTTCAGAGTTGAAAGCGGGGCGCGCGAGCAGGGAGGGCACCGGGATGCGAGCGTCGGTCGGCTCGGCAGAGGAGCCCGCAGACTTACCTACCCCGGCCTCGCGACCCCCGCCCCCCCAGGCTGCCGCGCGCGGAGTACCTCCCGGATCCTTCCAGAATTCCTTTGCGCAACCAAGAGACCGTCGTCTATCTCGTCCAGGAGTCGGGAGGGGGACATCAACTCGCCAGCTGGACCGAGGCGCACCTCCTCAGCAAGACGCGCGTAGTCGCGCTGCAGCGTCTCGTTGACCCCCTGCACCTCGCGCAGTCCGCACACCAGCTTCTTGAGGAGCTTGACCTCCCTCCTCGTCAACTCGGCTTGATCCACCTCCGGGCCCAGGTAAGAGTTCAGCAAGCTCGGAGACGGGAGGGGAGAGTGGTGGGCTGCCCGCGAGGACTCCTCGGCAGCCGATTGACTGGGAAGAGCTGTAAAGGCAGATATCAGCAGAGCAAAAACTTATGAAGCACAGGGTTGAGCGAGGCTGACCTGAAGAGCTCGGCAGCTCAAAGGAGATGCGGGGAGGGATGAACCTCAGGTCCTTCCCGCGACCTGGGCCGCGAGCCCCCGACGAGATGAGCTCGAAGCCCGGGGTGGGAATGGACCCCAGACCTTCCCCGACGGCCGCGTCAATTTGCCGAGGAGTGGAGCCCGATGGTGAAGCTGGCCTCTGCGAGCTCACAGGCAGGATCCCGAAGAGGGGCGGCGGATCCCGGGGATGGCTGTCCGGTGCCGAGAATCGCGAAGTGGCGAGCGTGACCTCGCCTCGCGGCGTGGGTACCCGCGGCACGGTGCCCTCGCCATCTGGTTGGTCGTCCTGATCGTCGCCGACTACGACGACCTCCCTATCCTTCTCCAGAATTGTTCGGGTAGAAGAGCCGGTCTCGCGAGCCAGGGTGGCCCTCAGGTCGTGGAAAATGGGCTCGGCCGCCTCGCGGAATGGCTTTGTCCTCTTGGAGCTCGGCTCGGCAGAATCAATTTGGGGAGCTTTCGCGGGGACCGCCGTCAGCGCGACAACGCGAGCCGCGGAAGCCTGGCGAGCTCGGTCTATGCGCTCTTGGATCTCCTTAGGGAGTGACATCTTGGCAAGGCAACAGGAGGAATGGCAAGAGCCAGGCAACAGAGCAGGTGCATATATATAGCCGCAGGTGGCCCCCGCCAGAAGATTCCCTCCAACTCGCCAGCCAGAGCTCGCCGCACACTTCGGGTTGGATGTTTCTTTCCGAGCTTTTTGACAAGCTCGAAAAGAGCGGGGATTGTGTACAACCCCGTGTCCGGCGAGCAAGATCACCAGGGGGCGAGCAGATCAGGCTAGGAGCAGCAGGCGATCTCGGCAGCGGCAGGAGCGAGGCTGAGCTCGGCAAACGTCGGCCAGAGATCGTCGATCGGCGACCCCGAGCTCGGCATTCGCCGAGCGGGCTGCAACTCGCGCCCTCGCAGTGGAGCTCGGCAGCAGTGGGCGAGTAGAGCACGCCGGGGTGACCAGAGCTCCTAGCTCGCCTGGGTGTCAGAGGTACTTTTTACTGTTTTACCCCTGCTGGTCTGCCCATAGCCCTTCAAAACAACAGAGTTTGGCTGTTGGCAGACCCAGCCGAGGGTCTTCTGGTAATTTCAGGTCAGTTCTTTTGGTTATTGGCAGTCCGGATTTCAAAAACTATAAATAGGACCCAAGGGGTACCCCAGAAAGCAGGTTCTTCCTTGGACTCTTCCCCCCAAAATCTTCAAGTGCTTTCTGAGGGTACCTTAGCTCGGCTTCAGGCTAAGGAGGGGAAGCGCTCTGAGATATTCCGGGTTTGTGGTGGGACCTCCCTGCCGAGCCCTTGGGTCTGTTTCTCCTTGCTTTGTTGTTTTTCTTGCCGGAGCGAAGTAGGCGCGAGACCACCCCTTTTTCCAAGGGCGAGCTCCACAGGAAGCCGGGTTCCGGTTTCAACAATTCTAATAATATATTATTATAATAATACATTATAATTATTATTAGAATTAGGATTATTATATTCTTATTATTGTAAAATTTCTCAAATGATTCATATTCATAAGAATGACTAAATTTTATGTTGGTCGCCTACCTAACATAACCCTCATCATTTTCATCTGAGCATGGGACCGGCATAGGCTGATTTTAAATAGAGAGACTAGAATTGTTGCGGTCTAACTCGACGTCCCGGTCGGACCGAAATAATCTGGACCGTCTTAGCTCTCGTAACGATCGAGTGCACACACAGTCAATGAGATAGATTGATTGTACACACAGAGTTTTAACGTGGAAAAACCTCTCAATTAGGTAAAAAACCACGTGACTGGTTCTGTGCCGGTCAAAATCCACTGTTTTCTGGTTGTTACAGCTTGTTTGTGAAGTTGAGGGTGACAAGCCACCTTTCGTTATAGCTTTGGGGTGAGAGAACACTTGGCACGAGACAGACGACAGACCGTCGCACCGGGTGTTGTTGTAAATTGCGCTTTGCGCTGTTGGCCTTCAATTAGCGACTTTCTGATTCTGAACGTGGGTCGGAGCGCCTGAACTTGCGGTTGCGGGGGCCACTTGGAACTTGAGAGATTTGATTTCGTTGGGTAGCTTCGACCTAACTCGCTTGCAGCTCGAGTGCAGCTTGGGTGCGGCCCGGGTGCGGCTTGTAGAAGGAATTCGACAGAGCTTCGACCCGAGGACGAAGAAAACTTAGAGGAAAACGATAAAAAATGAGTAGACCTAAGACTCCTTTTATAGGCTCCAGGTGGGAGGTTTGGTGGTTTCGCGGATATCCGTATACCATAACCACCATCATGATTATTTTTGATATAGTTTAAATGCACATATTTCGCTATTTGGAGACCATTTAAATAAGGTATAAACTAATTAATTAAATTCAAACACTAACCTGGTGGTTAGTGGGTGGTTACTCGTGAATCGGACGGTCGAGAACGCCCCCCACCGATCGGACGACGAGAGCGGAACTCTACGGGCGGTCGGCGAACTCGCCGCCAAGTTCGTCGGCGAGGGGAGTGCAGCCAACGACGGCCGGGGAGGGGCCCCGGCCGCTCGCCGGTGGCCGAGGGAGGGGGCGGCCCGGGAGGCCGTCCCCTTGGCCGCGGGGGCGGCCGGGAAAGGGGGCGGCCCGGGCGCCTCCCCCCCCTGGCCGCGCCGGCAGTCGAGGGAGGGGCGGCCCGTGCGGCCGCCACCTTGGCCGCGCCGGCGGCCGAGGTTGGGGGCGGCCCGGGCGGCCGCCCCCTTGGCCGCGGTGGCGGCCTGGAAAGGGGGCGGCCCGGGCGACCGCCCCCCTTGGCCGCGCCGGCGGTTGAGCGTGGGGGAGGCCCGGCCAGCCGCCCCCTCGGCCGCGCCGGCGGCCGAGGGAGGTGCGGCCCGGGCGGCCGTTTCCACCGTCGCGGTCGGAGCCGGCGCGGCGAGAGAGGGCGGGCGGCCAGAGACCGGGGAGGAGGTCGGTCGCCTGCCGCCGGCGAGGTGGGGCTAGCGGCGATTTGCCCATTACGCGTGATGGGATCGGTGCACGGGGGATCGAGCGCGGTGATCGCGCGCGCAGTCAATCCCATGATCCCACTTCTTTTGAGGTGGAAATCATGGGTGTGCGATTATGTACACATATAATTTTTATAACATGAGGATCATACCCAACAGGAAGTATGAAAAAAAAATTGCGAGGGTATTTTCAAAAATGTGCAAAATAATGGGTCTCAAATAACATTTTGATAGATTGTTTGACAAAACATTTCATGGATGGCAATATTATTCTTTAGCCAGGTGACTAATAACTTTCAATATTAGGATTTATTCTTTTACTTTTCATCGGCATATGGACAAGATAACATGGTATAAAAGCATTCTTTAGCCAAGTGAAACTATCTACTCGTTACTCTCAACTTAGATTTTATAGGCAAATCCTCGATTTAATATGGGTATCCGATATCACAGCATCCGAATCAAACTCGTTAAGCCTTCAAGTCCATTATATAACAAAAAATATACATTAACAGGCGTAACATCTAAAATTTTTAATTTTTAATTTAAATCTTTAACTCAAGATGTGATCAAAAATGCATTTAAAAATGATTAAAATTAGTGTATGAATTTAAGGCCTTGTGGTAATTAAATGATTAAGAAATAGTATGTTTTGATAATGTGCATAAGAGTGCGTTGCCCTCCAGAGCAAGTCGGATTACGGTTCTCTCTCTTGTTTAGGGCTGAATATATTATTCAAAACTCGGAAGTCACTTGAAAATCGCGTGAAAATTGAGTCGAATCGTAATCGGTTAAAATTGATTCGACTCATTTTGAGTCGATTCAACTTAACTCGAATCTGATTTCGAGTCAGCCCTGCATCGCTCGAAATATGATTCAAATAAACTTGTATTAATTAAAAATATCATGTATTTATTAATATATTCTTATTTTAAAATTAAAAATGATAAAATTTTAACATAAATAAAAAGAACGAAGGTTTTAAGTATTTTATTTATTAAATTTTTATGTTGTTCAATTTAATTTTGAGCCAACTAGGAATAAAGAGGAAAATTGCTCAATTTCGAGACGACTTGAAATCAAGCCACTTTGAGTTGACCCGACTTGGCTCAAAATCAATTTTGTGGCAATGAGGAGTTTGCGAGAGCTTGTCCCTTGGGAGACGTCAAGGGGCACACCCGCGTGTAGGCTTTGACCCACTATGGTGGAGAAGGATAGACCTTCGATCCGCTATAGCGAGGAGTTCACGAGGGCTTCTCTTGGGAGACGACAAGGGGCACACCCCTCGCGTAGGCTTCGAGCCACTACGGGGGAGAAGGATAGACCTTCGATCTGCAACAGTGAGGAGGGATTGTGCCTTGGGAGAAGATGAGGGGCCCACTCTTTATAACACGGGGCCCTCATGTTGGAGTTATGTGAGGTCCTTAGGGAGCTTCCTTCGATGACGATTGCTTTAGGGTCCCCCCCCGGCCCTTCTCGACGAGCAAATGACTGTCCTGCTGATTGATTTGGCGCTCGATTATGCAAGAACCTCTATAACCGCCCTTTTCTGACAAGACGTTCGATTTCCTCCTTGAGTTTGAAATAACTTTCTTTGACGTGCAGTACTTCGTCTGGTTTCCTACATCTCTAACGAGCAGTGCAGACCTATAGAGTGTCGCGGTGCCGACCTACAACTCCGCGGTGCCTTAAATTGTGAAAAGTATGTTTGTTATGGAGGCGTTGAGGGGTGTGAAGGCTTGATGGCAGTGATGTCCCCCAATTTGGCAGAATTTGCCGCAAGGTCCGCCACTTTTCTTGAGTATCTCAGGTGGGTCACATCCCCTATTCCTTTTTTTGGTTGTTTTTGATTTACTGTGGATGAGTTTTTACTATTGATGACGAATGGTGGTGTATGGAATGTTGGGACAAAGCGGCTTGCTGCTTGGTTTGTCTGCGTTCTTGGATAATTATGCCGCAAATTTCTTTACGTGCAAGCTTTCCGTTGCATGCCTGATGCCCACTGCTTCCGGGTGGTTATGGCTGCACTGGCGAGTGATTGGAGGGGGAACCTGGATCGACGTTCCCCCAGGGACTGATCTTTCAAAAGTGCGGGCGGCTTTTCCTGTCATGATCTTTAGTCACGAGTACCGTTGTGCAGTAGGTACTGTCTTCATATTCTTCATTGAATTTTAGGGGACTGCTTCTCATAGATGACTCCAAATTGTTGTGGATCGCTTAAGGCTCCTGGTAGACCAGTCTAAATAAAACCGCCTTAGTACGAGAATGGTCGAGGGTGCAAATGGTCACGGAAAGCTGACAAGACAATTTTTTAACATGAAAAATCCACAATCGGGGTGAAAACCATGTGGTCGGATCTGTGCTAACCAAACTTCCACCATTATACTAGTTGTATAGGTCCTTTTTAAAGAGCTCGAGGGCGACATGTCGCCTCTTATTATAGTTGTTGGGAGAGAGAGAAAATGGCTCGGAGGGTGACAGACCACCACTCATAGAGCTAAGTATTTATTTGTGCATTGCAGGGAGCGATGCGTTTGTCGCGCTTTTGAGGTCTTTTGTTGGCACTTGTAAGTGGGAGCAACTTATTATGTTCGTCCTGGTGTCTGTGGCTTGAAAGTTTGAGTGGCACGCTCCGTGTGCCTTACCCTCTGGGGCTTGTCTATTGTTGTGTTTATAGGAGTCTGGAATGATCGACTTGTGAGCTTATTACTGAGTAGAGGGCGTTGGAAATACTAAGCGCGCTGCAAGCCTAAATGTAATTGAGCGGTCCTTTGTGGGCTTTGAAATTGGTCTGGTAAACTGATGGCGGTGAGGGCACACAAACTTTGAGAGCTCTGGCGGGCTTGGTCTGCTGATACTGAGGAGACTTGAGGTTTGCTCGGTCGCCACGCAAACGGCTGACGCCAGAAGGCAGTTATTAGAGCTCCTACGATCTTCAGAGTACTTTATGAATATTGTGGGCGGCTTCGATGGTCAAGGCGGACTTCGGCAGTCTAGACAGACTTTGGCGGTGTAGACGGACTTCGGCGGTGTAGATGGACTTCGACAGTCTTGACGGTCTTCGGCGGTCTTGACGGACTTCGACGTTCTTGACGGTCTTCGGCAGTCTTGACAGTCTTCGGCGGTCTAAACGGTCTTCGGTGGTCTAGATGGTCTTCGACGGTTTAGACGGACTTCGGCGGTCTAGATGGATTTCAGCTGTCTTGACGGTCTTCAACGGTCTAGACGGTCTTTAGTGGTCTAAACGGTCTAGACGGACTTCGTCGGTCTAGATGGACTTCGACCGTCAAGATGGGTCGCATGCAAGAGCGGGCTGGAGAGTTGAGCACACAGAAGCATGTTGGATGCACGTGCAAAAGGGTGTAAGGAAGAGACACGTCGGGATCGAGTACGCAACGAGTGGAGGAATGGTAGAGAGAGAAAATGGATGGGGAAAGGAGGAGAGAGAAAATCTGTAGGAAGATTCTCCGGGCCCAGAAGAGAGTCCAAATGAAGGAGAATTGAAGTTTATTTATAGATTTCAAGAGCAGAGCTCTGGTAATTTCCTCTGATAACTACCAGACAGACGAATAGAAACGCTCGAAACAGAGCATGCAAATAACCAATTTTATGTAAAGGACGATATAGCCCCCAGACGGTTTTGAGTCCATCGGAAAAGCAACCGCTCCTCCTGCGAGGGGAGGGCGGCCGACGAGGCCGGCAACCGCGACAGAGGGCCCCGGCCAAGGTTGGGCAACCAATTTGGCCGTCCGACCTTGGCGAACGGGAGGCCGCCCCTAATGAGGGGCGGCGATTGAGGACGGGCAGGGCGGTAGGAAGGCCTCCCCTATTAGGGGCGGTGGCTGAGGACGGGCGGACAATTGGCCACCCGTTTAGGGCAATAGGGGGCCTCCCCTGTTAGGGGCGATGACTGAGGACGGGGGACAAATGGCGATAGGGAGGTGTAGCGATCCCGCCGGAGGAAATGGTGGTAATACTCAGAAGAAGGGCCAAGGGAGGTGGCCGGCAGGTAGAGAGACGTAAAGAGGAAGAATTAGAGGGGAAAATATTCTTTATTCAAATCATCCATGTTTATTACAGAGCTTATACCCAGATATATATATACAGTGGCCCTAAATGTGACCGTTACAATAGTACCGTTAAACCTATTTAATACTCTAGTTAATTACAGGAGGAATATATAAAAAATGCTGCTGCAATCTGGCGCTCATCCGCTGACCGTTGATTCTCTGTTGCCCTGTTCTTACCGTCCGATGATGATACCCTGCTTTTAATACTGAACCGTTGGATGAGTTGTTTCCGTCCGCACGATATTAAAGGTTCCTGATGAAACTGGACCGTTGGATAAGGCAGGAGGATCTGAGGCCGATGATCCTTTAACTCCTAACATTACCATCCTCTTTAAATATCGATGCCCTCATCGATGAACCCTAAAAAATTCTGGTTGATGGTCGCGGAGAGAGAGAAGCTCTGGATGAAGGATGCAGGAGCGCCGGTGAAGCACTGATGATGGCTACCGAATGATGATGGGCAAAAAAGAAAAAAAATAGATAAGAACAGATCGATCTTGCTCTGACGGTGGCAACACAGTGCCAAGCTGGTCAACTCCGGTAACTTTTTTTTCTGTAGTAGGTCGAAAAAACACCAGATCTAAGGTTAGATCTGAGGTTTCCCTCGTTTTCCCCTTGGTTTAGTGTTCGTCCACTGAATGTTTTGTAGAGTAGCTGGAAAATCGTCTGGATGATGCTCTTCTTCGGTGGTTTCCTTGTATTTGAGTCGGTTTTGGTTGCTGGATTCTAGTGTTGATGTGGGTTTTCTCGGCTTCCGTTTTTTGCTTGTCCCCCATGCTGTTAACAGTGGTTCGGATGGTGCCTGTGCTAAGGCCTTTTCCTTTGCTTCCTGAATACTGGGAAAACCTTCGACTACTCCTGCGTCTTCCCAAGTGCTGTCTTCTGGTGGCAGTCCTTGCCATTGGATGAGTGCTTGAGGTACCTCCTTTCCTTGCCAGAGGATTCGGTGGGTGCTGATGACGGCCAAAGGCTGGTGTAATGGATTGTATCGCCATTTTAGTTTTGGTAGCTCAGAAATCTGTATTTTTGGGTCTCCGATGTATGGTTTAAGTTGGGAGGCATGAAAGACTGGATGGATTTTTGACTCCGGTGGGAGGACGAGGCGGTATGCCGTCTCGCCGATGATCTCCGAGACTTGAAACGGGCCATAGAATTTCAAGCTTAGCTTCCTGTTGGACGATCGCATCATCGAGAGCTGTCGATATGGATGTAATTTCAGTAGTACCCAGTCGCCTATATCCAGCTTTAATTCCATCCGTTTCTTATTTGCCTGCTCTTTCATCCTCTGTTGAGACTTTGCTAGGCTGGCCTTAAGTGCATGTATTATTTCTTCCCTTGTCCGCAACGTAGCGTCCACCGCTTCATTTGTTGTTCCACCTGCACAAAAATTCAGCAACATAGGAGGTGGTCGACCAAACATGACCTCATAGGGGGTCATGTTGGTCGAAGAATTAAATGTGGTATTATAATGGTATTCAGCAAAACTTAGATATTCGGACCATGATTTATGGTGTTCATGTGAAAATATGCGCAAGTATTGTTCAATGCATCTATTTACCCGCTCGGTTAGCCCGTCGGTTTGAGGATGGTAAGCTGAGCTGTATTTGAGGTGTGTACCTTGCAACCTAAACAGTTCTACCCAAAAATCGCTTAGGAAAATACTATCCCTATCAGAAATTATAGATTCTGGAATTCCATGTAGCTTCCCTATGTTATTCCAGAATGCTGTGGCTACTTGTGGTCCTGATAGTTGTTTAAGCGGGGTAAAATGTCCGGCTTTAGAAAACCTGTCTACTACTACAAATATAATAGTGTTACCTGATGAATTGGGTAAACAAGTTATAAAATCCATAGTGAGGTCGGCCCACAATTTATTTGGGGTTGGAAGGGGCTGCAAAAGGCCATAGGGTAAGTGGTTAATGGCTTTGGCTTTTTGACAAACATCACACTCTTGAATGAACTTGGTAACTTCTGCTTTCATTTCTGGCCAGTAGAACTGGTTTTGAATCTTATGTAGAGTTCCCTTAATTCCCGAGTGACCCCCTATTAGAGTAGAATGTGCTTCTAATATGATTTTTTTGCCGATTGGTGAATGTCTGGGAATGTATATTTTGTTTTTGTAAGTAAGATACTTCCCTTGTTGGTTCCAATGCCGGGTAAGCCTGTGGCTCCTACTGTACCTTTTTACTGAGCTCGTCAAGCTCATATTCTTCCTCCAATCCCTCCAGAAGGGGGGAAATTGGGACAGATATCATATTCAGATTTATTTTATGTGGGAGCTCTGTGATTTCTGGGATTCTAGATAGTATGTCTGCTGCTACATTCTGCTTACCTGCTTTGTATTTTATCTCAAAATCATATCCTAATAGTTTGCTAAGGTAGAACTGTTGATCGGGTGTTTGGATTGTTTGTGTGAGTAAATTATAAAGGCTTTGGTGGCCCGTTAATATTGTGAACTTATGCCCTATTAAGTACTGTCGCCATTTATGAACTGCTGTAGTAACCGCAAATAATTCACGAATGTAGGTTGATTTTTTTTTGCATTAATGAGGTTACTTTTTTTGCTGAAATAAGCTATAGTCTTTTTTCCTGTAGCAAAATAGCCCCTATTCCGGTTCCCGATGCATCCGTTTCTATTTGAAAGGGTTCCTGGAAGTTTGGTAGTGTTAATATGGGATAGGATAGTAAACATTCTTTAAGTTGTTCATAGGCTGCCTTGGTTTGATGATTCCAATGAAAAGTTTGTTTTTTTAATAATTCCGTTAGTGGGTGTGCAATCCTGGCATAGTCCTTTATAAATTTCCGATAATATCCCGTTAGGCCAAGTAAGGATCTTATTCCTTTTTGATTTGTGGGTTCTGGGAATTGTTCGGTAGCTGATATGTTTGCTTTATTTGGATAATATGTACCCTGTGTAATGGTGTGCCCTAAAAATTCTATTTCGGTCGTTTAAAATTGGCATTTGGCTAGTTTAATGAATAGTTGATTATCCTTAAGTATCTGCAAAGCTACTCTTAAATGTGCTGCATGGTCCTGCTGTGTTGGGCTAAAAATCAAAATGTCATCGAAGAAAATCACTATGAATTTCCGCAAATATGGTTGAAAAATGGTATTCATCAAGGCCTGAAAGGTCGAAGGGGCATTGGTCAAACCAAAGGGCATTACGAGAAACTCATAATGACCTTGGTGAGTCCTGAAAGTCGTCTTATGTATATCCCGTTCTTCAACTCTTATTTGATGATATCCGGAACGGAGGTCAATTTTTGAATAGAATCGGGCGACATATAATTCGTCCAAAAGTTCTTCGATAGTGGGGATTGGGAACTTATCTTTTATGATTAGCTTATTGAGGGATCGATAATCCACACAAAACCTCCAAGTTCCGTCTTTTTTTAACTAACAAGACCGGGGAGCTAAATGCTGATGTGCTTGGCCTGATCTGTCCGTTTTCTATCATATCTTTCACTATTCGTTCAATCTCATTCTTTTGGTGATATGGATAACGGAAAGGTCTCAGGTTTGGTGCAGCCACTCCAGGAATAATTTCAATTTTGTGGTCTATATCCCTTTTTGGAGGCAAAGTTCTTGGTTCATCAAATAGCTCAGAATATTCTCGTAATATCATCCCAATTTGCTCTGGCAGGGATTTTAGAATTATATCTAATACATTTTCAGTTTTTGTGGGTTATGGTGCGTCCTTGGCTATTATTAAGCAAAGGGTTGAAGGTTTGATTGCCACCATCCGTAGTAACTGGGATGATGAAACCATTCCTGCTTGTGTTACTCTATTACCTTTCAGCTGTACTCGACCATTGGGACTATCATAAGAAAGGGTTAATCGATTATAGTCCATAGTGACAGGGCCTAATGTCCGCAGCCAATGTTGCCCCAAAATTAAATCTGCCCCTTCTATGTCGAGGACATATAGCTGAATTGTATAACAGTTGTTTTGGATGAGCAGTTGGATGTCTTGGCATTTCCCTTTGCATGGTTCAGGTGTCCCATTTCCCATAAATACTGAAAATTCTTTTATTTGGTGTATTGGTAGCTTCAAATAGTTGGTTATTCTGTTAGAAATAAAGTTGTGAGTGCTTCCTCCATCGATAAAAACTTCCAGGGATTGATGGTTAATGAGTCCGGTTACTCTAATCCCATGGTTGGGTATAATTCCTGATAGGGCTTGTAGACACACAGTCATGGTGGGGTCGTCTGATTCTTCTACATGTTCCCCAAATTCTGCTTCTTCTGCATTTTCCTCTACCTCATTACCTTCTATATATAATAGCGCGCCCTTTCCTTTACATCGGTGACCTACATGGTAACGTTCGTCACAGTTATAACAAAGGCCTTTCTCCCTTCGTGATTGTAATTCTGCGGGTGATAATCGTTTAATAGGGGGAAGATTAGTGTAGTTTTTTGGTGGGCCATTTGGTTGGAATTGTGTATTTCTTCTTGGTTCGAATTTTTGCCCGGCATGCGTCCTGGATTGAAAGTTTCTATATTTATTGTCCGGGTTAAATCGGTCTTCGTACATTCTGGCGATGGCATATGCGTCATGTAATTCTTTGGGCTGATGCATAAGGACTGAGTTGTTAATCTCAGGTTTCAACCGGAAACGAACATATCCGCGACGAAATCAGGTGCAAGTCCGGGGACCTGCGTGATTAACTCTTCAAAGTCTCTTTTAAATGCCATTACGGTGGTTTCTTGGTGCAGTTTTGTTAATAAGCCTGTGGGCCTAATATATTGAGACGGTCCGAATCTTTTTTTAATTGCATCTACAAATAATGTGAAGGTTAAGGCCGGGTGATCCCTTAAAGTAGCTTGATACCACTTTGAGGCCGGCTTGTCTAGATGTAAAGAGACAATCAATAAATAATCCTGGCTACGAATGTTATTGTATTCGAAGTAATTTCTTAAGTCGTAAAGCCAATCTACCAGATTTCCTTCAGAGAACCTAGGACACGGAATATCAAGATTACCGGGGCGTTCAGAAACAACCTGAGTTCCAGCCAATGCTGGTGCGGGTCCAAGAATCCCATTAGATGAATGAGTCGAATTATGCATCTGAGGATGATGTCCCTCGCTTTGTAATTCTTCCTCCTCAAAGGCTGGTGTTGTGCCTGCCGCTCCCTTTCTCCACATCTTTTGCATATTCTGGAATTGCTGGAACATATCCTTCCTGAGATTAGTAATTTGTTCTGCAAGATCTGCTGTATTGTCTCGATTTTCCAGAATCTGTCGCGCTAAGAGATTCTCCTTGGTTTGCATTTCGGTGGTGAAATTTCCCTGGAGTTCTTCGATTTGACTGGCTCTGATGTCCCGCTCGATCTGCAGAGCATTCTTGATGTCTGTAATTGATCGTAATCCGTCACCCATAGTTGCTCGGCAAAATGCGGTATCATCTCAACGAGAGCACCAAAATGTAGCGATCCCGCCGGAGGAAATGGTGGTAATACTTAGAAGAAGGACCAAGTGAGGTGGCCGACAGGTAGAGAGACGAAAAGAGGAAGAATTAGAGGGGAAAATATTCTTTATTCAAATCATCCATGCTTATTACAGAGCTTATACCCAGATATATATACAGTGGCCCTAAATGTGACCGTTACAATAGTACCGTTAAACCTATTTAATACTCTAATTAATTACAGGAGGAATATATAAAAAATGGTGCTGCAATCTGGCGCTCATCCGCTGACCGTTGATTCTCTGTTGCCCTGTTCTTACCGTCCGATGATGATACCCTGCTTTTAATACTGAACCGTTGGATGAGTTGTTTCCGTCCACACGATATTAAAGGTTCCTGATGAAACTGGACCGTTGGATAAGGCAGGAGGATCTGAGGCCGATGATCTTTTAACTCCTAACAGGAGGCCCCCCTATGGGGGGCAGCGGGTAAGGAAGGGCAGCCAAATGGCTGCCCGTCTAGGGTGATAGGGAAGCCGCCCCTGTTCGGGGCGGCGGCCGATTGGGAGGCCACGCTCTCACCAAGGGCAACGACGGAAGCGGGCCGCCAACGAAGTCGAAGAACCGCCCGTTCCAGCTGTTGGACCATAGCAGTTACGCCTTGACCTGCTCTCCCCACTAGCGGATGGTTACAAGGGGGGTTAGTCTGATAATTGCACGCGGGGGTGCGTCAAGCGTTCCAACGGGACCCCATCAGAAGCAAATGCGGTACTATTTGATAATCGTTTGTTTTTAATTTCTGTTTTAGTTTATTTAATTTTTCAAAGAAGATGAATATTTTATCGAAGTCTATTTTTTTGCTTATATAATTGTACAACCTTGAGCTCGCGAGTAGGCCGACAAAGCAAGGCGAGAAGGGACAGCTCGCAAGGTAAGGCGAGACCTCGCTAAGCGAGATCTCGCCAGACGAGATCTCGCTAGACGAGACCTCCGGGCGCGAGCGAGTAACCAACAGGCGAGATCCCCTAAAAAGATTGGCGGGTCCCTCCCCACTCGCCGCAGGAAGGAAGACGGTTTTCATCTCTTTACCCATAAGGGGGATTTTACCTTTGCGCCCCAGATAGTTTTACATTTTTAACCCTGGAGGCCTGCGTATAGCCCTCCAGAACAGCGGAGTTGGGCTATTAGCAGACCCGGTCCAGGGTGTTTTGGGCATTTCAAGATGGTTTGGAAGTGATATTTGCAGAACAGATTCAGAAACCTATAAATAGACCGATAAGGTGCCTGAGAAAAGGTTGTTGAACCTTCCCACTATTTTCCTCACAGGCACCTAGCTCAGCACTGGCTAGGGAGGGGAAGACTCTCAGTTCATCCGGGTAAGAGGCGGGACCTCCAAGCTGAACCCCCTCAGTCTGTTTTCAGGTCACAGACTCTCGTCAGGACGGTAGCGCAGGGAGAGTACGTGTGGGCTGCATCCTGTTTCGAACTCTAGGAGGGATCAGAAAGCTGGTTCCAACAATAATAAGTATGCATATGTTTTTATCCTCGAGCTAGCTGGGGAATAGTCAAAGTGAACGAAGATCAATTAATAAATTTATTTTTTAACCAGTGAAAAAGTTCTCAGAAGAAAAAGCAGGATGAACATCAAATTTTTTTAAGGGCAATCAATACGAATCAAAGAAATTGCGGGGGAGGGAGAGAAATTCTCATGGCTAACGGAGCAGAGACTTCTGCTCCGTTCGGCTGAGCGGATCCGCGCTGGTTGCGCGGACGAAACCTCCCGGCTGCGGTTTCTGCCTGTTTGGAGGGACCGCGGTCGGGTGGTGGGGCTCCGCCCCGCCGCTAGCAACCGCGAAAATCCGGCAGATTTCTTCCTCACCGCGGGAATCATGGTGGCAATCGCGCGGCGCGGAAGAAATCTGAGGGGGTTCGACCGCCGCGCCAAACTAGCCCTTCGTACCTGAGATTCCGATGTCGTAGCCGAAGATGGAGCCGCCGATGGCCGCGACCAGGCATGCCATGAGGACGAAGGGCGTGACCCTCCCCTTGTAGTGCTGCGCCCTCTCCATCGCAACCCCGGTGGGCGCCAGAGCCATACCTCCTCCGGCCATCTCCTTCCGCTTTCTCCGCCGTGAAATTTCAGAATAGATCGCCGGAGAGTGACGGATGAAGGAGTCAGTATCTTGGGATTCGAGCAGTCAGCTGAATCATTCCGAGCAGATTTGTTGGCGTCCCTTCGCTTTTGCCGAATTGATTTATTTATTTAGAGGGAGGAAGATAAGGACGGGCACGACTTATTACTCGCGAGGCAGCAGCTGTGGGTGGCCCACATTTGTTGAGGGGTATGAGTTGTGGAGGAAAAAAAATTTAGTAGAAATAAATGTTGACTGTAAATATACTTATTTTTCAATCATGCTATTTCTGCAAAAAAAAAAAAAAAAAAAAAAAAACCAAAGTCCAGTATTTACTGATATACTTATTTTTCATGAGAATAACCCACACGATATTCATCTCCATGTAAATATTTCTTTTTATCATTTATTTGATTTGTTTTTAATTCCTTTATGTGCATAGGACATATAAAGGACCCAAAAAAAAGGAGAGCACAAAAAAGTACGGAGGATATTAGTTGGACTTATTCGGACTGGAGCAAGGCCTCTCGCCAACTCAATGTTTGTTTGATTATAAGGGTCTGTGAAATGTATGAGAAATTTTTTGGAGCGGAAGTAAATACAACAATGATCGTAGTTTTAATAGTGAATTTTTTTTTTTTGAATCGAACCAGGATCATTTTTAAATATGATCATACTTGAGTAGTATTGTTTAGTAAAGAATCAACAGCTGTTGCGGGCCGCCAGAAACTTTTGGTAGATCAGATTTTTGATGGGGTTCTCCTTAAATTTTCAAGTTAAACCGGGAATGTTTCGTCCAAGGACACAGGGGCAAGCAAATCCGGCCAAGCCAGCCGCACTCAAAGCCGGACGTCCCAAAAATGCCCAAGAGGAAGGCAAAACCCGCGCACATGCACGACCTGCCTACGCACGTGTGGTCAGCAGCCCGCGCGACCGCACCCCGCGCGGCTGCACATGGTCAACCCGCGCGGCCGCACACGGTCAACTCGCGCGGAAGCAAGGCCGCGCGCCCGCGCGGGCAGCAGGGCCACGCACCGCGCTGCCTCTCCCCGCGCTCGGCCACGACCGCGCCCCATGCGGTCGCGCACCGCGTGGCCACGCCCAACGCGTGCGCACTGCGCACCCTCGCGTGCGGGTGCGGGCGGCGGCGTCCGCCGCTACCGACAAATCTTGTCGTCCCCGGCCGCCTCCTTCGCCGCCGACCACCTCCGACCGTCGGGTTCTTTGCCCGGGCCGCTCGAACTTTTGAGAGGGAAGGGGGGCACTCCCGTCATTTTGGTAAAATTGGCAATCCGTGTGATTGAAATGAAGCGACGACATTCGCCATCACAAATCACTCTCCTACACAATTACCACCACTGTTGAAACCGAAAATCGGTCTCTTGTGAAGTTCACCCTTGGGGAAGGGGTGATCGCGCACTACTTCGCTCCTACAAGCAAAATAACAAGGGAAACAAGAAAAAACTGACTCAAGGGCTCGGCGGGGAGGACCCACCACACACCCGGAAGATCTTAGAGCGCTTCCCCTCCTTAGCCAAAGGCCGAGCTAAGGTATCCTCAGAAAGCGCTTGAGAGATGGAGCAAGAGAGCACAGGAAGCATGTTTTCTGAGGTACCCCTTGGGTCCTATTTATAGATTTCTGAAAATGGCCCGCAAATAGTCAACCTCCGCTGTTCTGAACGGCTATGTGCAGTCCATATTGGCCTGCCAACAGCGTAACTCCGTTGTTCTGAAAGGCTATGGGCAGGCCAGCAGGGGCAAAATAGTAAAAAGTACCTCAGAGACCTGGGCGAGCTAGGCTACCCATGAAGATCCTGTTCGCCTGCTGTTTGCCGAGTTCCATAGGGCGAGTGCGAGCTGGCTACTGTGCTCGCTCTTCGATATGTCTTCATTAGTCGAGCTTAGCTCGACGAAGCCCGGGCCTAGCTCGGCGAATGCCGAGCTTGGGGTCGACGAATGCCGAGCTCGGCCTTCAGATTTCCCTGCCGAGCTCGCCTGTTGCCTGGGCGATCTGAACCGGCCGGTCTAGTTCCTGGAGACCTCACTCACCGTATACGGGGTTGTACACAATCCCCGCTCTTTTTGAGCTTGGCAAAGCTCGGAAAGAAACATCTAACCCCAAGTGTTCGGCGAGTGTGGGGTGTACCAGAGAGAATCTTCGGGTGGGGTCCACCTGTGGCTATATATATACACCTGCATACCTGCCTGACTCTTGTCATTCCCTGTGCTCTAGCCCTGCTGAGATGTCGATCCCCAAGGAGATCCAAGAGCGGCTCGCGTGGGTTCGCCAGACCTCAATTGCTCGCGTAGCTGCCCTGACTGCGGTTCCACTCGCCGTTCCGCAGGGTGGCTTGGCCGAGCCCAACTCCGCCAAGAGGGTGAAGTCGTTTTCTCAAGCGTCCGAGCCCATTTACGATGACCTGAGAACCTCCTTAGAGCATGGGACCGACTCCTCCACTCTACCTGCCCTTGAAAAGGGCAAGAATGTTGTTGACCTCTGCTACGGCCCGGACAGCCAGCTGGATGGCATGGAGGGCACCACACTGCGAGACCCCACCCCGCGAGCCAAGACCACACTTTGGGACTCGCGATTCATAACTCTGGAGAATCGTCCCCAGGAACCGTCCCCCCCTTTGGGACCTTGGGGGTGAGCTCGTAGAAGCCGAACTCGCCGGTGCGTGCCCCCTCCCCTCAGCGAGCTGTCGTGACTACGGGGGCGGGTGTGGAAACCATCCCCATCCCGGGATTCGAGCTCCTCTCTCCGGGAACGCGCGGCCCAGGCCGCGGGAAGGACCTGAGGTTTGTCCCTCCCCGCACCTCCTTGGAGATGCCGAGCTCGTTAGGTAAACTTGGACTTGGATTCTTGTCATGCGATTTTCCAGCACACCTCCCCTTGCTGATGTTTCTGTCTTCACAGCTCCCCCCAGCCAATCTGCGGCCGAGGAGTCTTCGCAGGCAGCCCACTTCTCTCCCCTCCCCTCCCCGAGCTCGCTGGACTCTTACCTAGGCCCCGAAGTGGAGCAAGACGAGCTGACGAGGAGGGGGTCAAGCTTTTCAAGAAACTTGTGCGCGGGCTGCGCGAGGTGCAAGAAGTCAATGAGGCGTTACAACGCGACTACGTGTGTCTCGCTGACGAGGTGCGAAGCGGCCAGGCTGGCAAGATGACGTCTCCTTCCCGGCTTCTAGATGAGATCGACGACGGTCTCTCGTGTTGGAGTTACCATGGTGATCTAGAAGTGGTCAAACATGTAATCTCACTGCCAACGCGATATGA
Source organism: Platanthera guangdongensis (assembly GCA_039583875.1). Classification (NCBI taxonomy): domain Eukaryota; kingdom Viridiplantae; phylum Streptophyta; class Magnoliopsida; order Asparagales; family Orchidaceae; genus Platanthera; species Platanthera guangdongensis. The sequence continues at coordinate 120,053,829 of CM077160.1, read as the reverse complement.
GCCTGCAGGGTCGCGCATAAGAGATGTGCATAAGTTGGTTGATTGACTGTGTTGGTAAAGGTTACCAATCACCGACCTGAATGGGGTTATGGGCAAAGTGTTTCCTTAAAGGATCGTCGGGTTGGACAAATGTTGCCTTGAAGAATTGGTAAGAATAGTCGACCGAGGTTCGACGTGAATCGTCGAGTATTGTACTCTGATTCTCGCCGACTGATACTCGCCGACTGATTCTTGCCAATCCTAGGTGATTCTCGTCGATCGTAGGTGATTCTCGCCGATTGATTCTAACCGAATCTGCTAGGTGATTCTCGCCGATGCTAGGTGATTCTCGCCGATGCTAGGTGATTCTCGCCGATCCTAGGTGATTCTCGCCGATTGATTCTCACTGAATCTGCTAGGTGATTCTCGCCGATTCTGGAACCCTAATTTTCTGGATGGTCTGCGGATAGCGATATTCCTAAGTCTGTTTATGCCTTTGGTATAAATGGATACTTAGGGTTTTCGGGAACTAGCTCTAATTGATCGAATCGACGGAAGTGTTCCGCGATTTCTTCGTTCGTTCCGCCGATCCCGAATCCCGCCGCCGACGGAAGTGTTCCGCCGCCGCCGTGCTCGCTCCGTCGACTTCCTCCTCTCCGACGATCGTCGCTGGTGTTGCTATCCCTGGCGCGGACCTAGCAGTCCGTGGGAAAGCAAGGTGCGGTCATTCTCCTTCCCGATTGTCCGTGCGACGGAAAGGTCGGCGTTCTCCCGCTCGTGTGGATTTCTGCAGAGACGTGGACATCATTCCACGTAGAACTCGCCACCAGCAAGAAGACGAAGTTTGGAACATCTCCGTTGAGTTGTGACTCAACGCCACCGAGGTAATTTTTGCCTAGTTGTATGTTAACTTCTTGATTCAACTACCATGGCCCGATCCCATCTCTTTTGGGTTTTCTTGATGTTTTATTCTTTTGCTGCGTGCACAACTGTTGTGCCATCCTCATAGAGAAAACCAACAGTGGTTTCAGAGCCAGGTTTCGGCCATGATTGTTGTATTGGAAGTTTTGTTATTCCAGTGCGTGTAAACCTAGGGATTTAGAAGTGTTCTAAATGTCTAGATTTAGTCTTGGTACCCCGCCAAGAACGTCTTGGATTTTGTGGAAATTTCTAATTGTTAGAAATTATTGTCTCCTTAGCAGTAACCATCCCTCGAGGTTGTTTTGGATTTTGAACACAACATAGAGAGATGAGCTTGTCTACTGCTTTAAGTTGAGTTGTCTTTGCTTTTGTCCAATGTATGTAAATCTGAGGATTTGGAAGTTTCCGGATGTTCAGATTTAGCCCTTCCTTCTATCAAATGTTGATGGTGTCAGGTTGTGCACATAAGGGATGCATGTGGTTTTAGAAAAATTGTTTTTCTTTGGATGTGCACATTGATCAAATGTTGATCATGGTTAACTGTTAACCTATAATCAAAATCCCTTCATCAAATATTAAGTGTTCGGATGCCTTCCGATGGATGACACTCTTCCTGCCTCGATCGATGAAGTGTGGGCTTGTCAAAGTAAGGTGCATTAATCTATCTTGGTAAGGGTGCGAACGGATAATTGTGATATCCCACTGTCGACATCGGGTCCAACTTAACTAGGTGACCTCAAAGGTTGAGTGCCTAGAGACATAGGGTTGGCATGCACCATATGATGGATGCGAGTAAGGAGTTATTCACCAACCATACAAGAATTGCATGAGGATGCAATTGACAAGCGTTGCCTACCTAAATAACCGCATCGTGAGAGGAAAGGCAAAGCTGACTCATTGTGTTGGTGAAATACAGATCTTGTCCACTAAGAGAGTAGCTCGCATGAACTCTCCGAATTGTTAGTGAGGGCTATCATTTCGAATAAAATAGTGGGAGTGTTTTAATTGAAGTCCAAATTAAAATAAATTGTATTTAAAATTTTGGTACTGAGTTTATTCTGCATAAATTCTTGTAGAATTCCATGGCAAGTGTTTCACACTCCACGTTGTCTCTGAGAGCCATCCTTGAGAAGGATAAGCTCAGTGGACTAATTACATGGACTGGTACAGGAACCTGAGAATTGTTCTCAGGCAAGAGCGAAAGCTCTATGTCTTGGAAGAAGAAACCCCTGAGGTGCCGACCGGGAACTCTTCCCGTGCTGAGAAGGATGCTTATAAGAAGTATACTGATGATGATTTAGATGTCGAATGCCTTATTCTTGCCACTATGAACTCTGAGCTTCAGAATCAACATGAGAACATGGGGTGCAAGGATATTGACGAGCATCTCAAGAAAATGTTTCAAGGGCAGGCTCGTCAAGAGAGGTTCAACGTCACAAAAGCGTTGTTTCAGTGCAAGATGGGAGTTCGAGACTCAGTAGGGACTCACGCACTCAAGATGATTGGGTATATAGAGAATCTTGAAAGGCTGGGTTTTCCTCTTGGTCAAGAGTTGGTCACAGATCTGATCCTGCAATAGTTGCCGGACAGTTATGAGCAGTTCGTCTTGAACTATAACATGAATGAAATAGACAAGACACTGCCAGAACTCCTAGGCATGTTGAGAACTGCCGAAATCAATATGAAGAAGGCCAAGCCTGCCAGCCCCATACTGATGGTGCATAAGGGCAAGGGTAAGGCCAAGGGCTCTAAGAAGACGAAGGTGGGACCTAAGTCATATCTTGAGCCCAAGTCTTCTGCACTGATGAAAAAGAAAAGCACGGTGAAGGAAGGGAAATGCCACCACTGTGGCAAGGCTGGTCATTGGAGGAGGAACTGTCCTTCGTACATTGAAGGTCTGCAGAAAATGAAGGGAGGTATGACTTCCGCTTCAAATGTTTACGTTATAGAGATAAACCTTTCTGCTCCTTCATCTTGGGTATTGGATACCGGATGTGGTTCTCACATTTGTACAAATGTGCAGAAACTGGGAAGGAGAAGATTGCTGAGTAAAGGGGAGGTGGACCTCCGCGTCGGCAATAGAGCAAGAGTTGCTGCTGTAGCCGTAGGGGTTTACCGTCTTTCTTTGCCCAGTGGGCTTGTAATAGAACTGGATAATTGTTATTTTGTTCCGGCCATAACTAGAAACATTATATCTATTTCATGTTTGGACATGATTGGATTTTCTTTTATAATTAAGAACAACTGTTATTCTATATTTAAGAATGATGTTTGTTATGCTGTAGCCCAATTGTTTAATGGTCTTTATGTTTTGAACTTGGACCATCTGATCTGTAATGTAGAAAATAATAAAAGACTAAGAACAAATGACTCGAACCCTACATTTCTCTGGCATTGTCGTTTGGGCTATATCAACGAGAAGCGCATATCCAAGCTCCATAAAGATGGACTTTTGGACTCATTTGATTATGAATCATTTGAGCGATGCGAATCTTGTTTGTTAGGCAAGATGACTAAAGCTCCTTTCACTGGTTATACTGAGAGGGCTGAGGATCTCTTGGATGTTGTACATAGTGATGTATGCGGACTCATGAGTTCCATGGCTAGAGGTGGGTATTTCTACTTTGTTACATTTACTGATGATTTCAGTAGATACAGATATGTGTATCTTATGAAGTGCAAATCCGAGACCTTTGAAAAGTTCAAAGAGTTCAAAAATGAAGTAGAAAACCAGTTGGGTAAAAGGGTTAAAGCACTCCGATCTGATCGAGGTGGCGAATACCTGAGTCATGAGTTCCGTGATCATCTGAAAGAGTGTGGTATTGTATCACAGCTCACTCCACCTAGAACACCACAACATAATGGTGTGTCTGAGAGGAGAAATCGTACTCTGTTAGACATGGTACGTTCGATGATGAGTCATGCAGACTTGCCTGTTTCCTTTTGGGGTTTTGCTTTAGAGACTGCTGCAATGACATTGAATCACGCTCCAACGAAAACGGTTCTGAAGACACCATATGAGATATGGACTAGGAAGCGTCTTAGTATGTCGTTCATTAAAATTTGGGGCTGTGAGGCATACGTGAGACGTCAAATGCCTGACAAGCTGGAACCCAAATCGGATAAATGTTATCTGGTGGGATATCCTAAGGAAACGAAAGGGTATTACTTTTACCTACCGTCTGAGGGCAAAGTGTTTGTCGCAAGGACTGGTGTCTTCTTGGAGAAAGAGTTCTTATCAAGAAAGACTGAAAAGGTAGAGCTTGAAGAAGTTCAAGAACCACATGTAGTGAATGAACCGGAATTGGATTCTGAGACAGGACTACAAGATGTTGTAGCTAGAGAACCTGCTCAAGGAACACAAGTCCTACGTAGATCTGGTAGACCGAGGTTTGAGCCTGAGAGATATGGATTTCTCGTGTCTCAAATAGGTAATGTGTTGCTTATGGATCATGATGATGAACCAGCAACCTACCAAGAGGCTATGAATGGACCGGACTCCGACAAATGGCTTGAGGCTATGAAATCTGAAATGGACTCCATGTATGCAAACCAAGTTTGGAACTTGGTGGAACCACCTGAAGGGGTACGACCCATAGGGTGCAAGTGGGTCTTCAAGAAGAAGACCGACATGGATGGGAATGTACAGACATTCAAAGGGCAACTGGTGGCTAAGAGTTTCAAGCAAATTCATGGTATTGACTATGATGAGACCTTTTCCCCTGTTGCCATGGTAAAGTCCATAAGGATATTGCTTGATGTTGTTGCGTATTATGACTACGAGATCTGGCAGATGAATGTCAAAACGCCTTTCCTTAATGGAAACCTCCTTGAGGAAGTGTATATGACACAACCCGAGGGTTTTATATCCCCAGATGAAGCCACTAAAATATGCAAGCTGAATAAGTCCATCTATGGACTGAAACATGCCTCTCGAAGTTGGAATCTTCGTTTTGATGAGAAAATCAAAGAGTTTGGTTTCATCAAGAATGAATATGAGTCTTGTGTTTACAAGCGAATCAGTGGGAGCATTGTTGTCTTCCTGATATTGTATGTAGATGACATACTATTGATTGGGAATGACATTCTTACCCTGAAAGTTGTTAAGAACAACCTAGGGAACTGCTTTTCAATGAAGGATTTGGGTGAAGCAACTTATATACTCGGTATTAAGATATATAGAGATAGATCGAAGAAGTTGTTGGGTTTGACCCAGAGTACGTACATCGAAAAGGTGTTGAAGCGGTTCAACATGCTTGAGTCCAAGAAAGGATTTTTACCCATGTCTCATGGTGTGAATCTCTCTAAGGACCAGTGTGCAAAGTATTGTGAAGATAAGGACCGCATGATGTTGATTCCATATGCTTCGGCAATTGGATCAATCATTTACGTGATGTTATGTACTCGACCCGACGTCTCCTTTGCTTTGAGCATGACTAGCAGGTATCAGTCAGACCCCGGTGAGTGTCACTGGATTGCAGTCAAGAATATCCTAAAGTACTTGAGAAGGACTAAGGATGTGTTCTTTGTGTATGGTGGAGAGGAAGAGCTCGTTGTAAGTGGTTACACGGATGCTAGCTTCCAAACTGATAGAGACGACTCCAAGTCTCAGTCAGGTTTTGTGTTTTGCCTGAATGGAGGAGCTGTGAGCTGGAAGAGTTCCAAGCAAGAGACAGTTGCTGATTCTACAACAGAGGCCGAGTATATCGCCGCAGCTAATACGACGAATGAGGCTATATGGATTAGGAAATTCATCGGCGAGCTTGATGTTGTTCCTAGCATTGTTGGTCCCGTAGTTCTCTACTGTGATAACAATGGTGCAATTGCACAATCTAAGGAACCTAGATCCCATCAGCGCTCCAAGCACATACTTCGACGGTTTCATCTTATTCGTGAGATTGTCGAACGAGGAGATGTGAACATTTGCAGAGTGCCGACTGAGGAGAATATTGCGGATCCACTGACAAAGCCTCTCGCACAGAGAAAGTATGATGGTCATACTAGATCGATGGGTATACGATACCTAAATGATCAACTCTAGTGAAAATCTTGTGGATTGCATGTAAACATGTATTTTGTTGGCCATTTGTTCATATGATGAACAATGTACCTAGTTTTTCTCTTACAATTAATGACAAGTTCTTTTATTATGAGTTTTTCTATATGATAGTTAAATGTTAACATAATAGATACCCTTAGAATGTTCGCTTCCATGGGACATCAAGTACGTGACTTGAATGTGAAAGCCTATGATTTATTTGAAGCTTCATTCTTAAAAGGTCCCTGGTCGAGTATCATCATAGAAGCTAAGGGTGATGATGGTACATGAAGGCTAGCACGTGCGTTGACTGATGACCGGTTCTCACATGTCATGATATTGTGATATCAAGTCATCACGTGGGTACTTGTTAGTGAACAAGTTGTACTGGACAGACCCAACCTGAGACTACTGAAAGATATTGTCCCAATCACCTAGAGGGGGGGGGGGTGAATAGGTGACTTAACTCTTTTTAACTTTTTAGGCAGAATTCAGATTTTAACTCAGAGTTATATCTACTTTTTCACAGCAATCAATCAACAATCACAGCAAACCACATACACACAGTGAACACACAGGTTTATAGTGGTTCCCCTAGGTTTGGGTACATCCACTTTTCCCCTTCGCCTATCTAGTAGTGTACTAGATTCGGCCAAACTCCTCCACTATCTCAGATCCTTAGATCTTACACTCAGAACCCCAAAACAGGTTCCTACAGCTCAGGCCCAAGGCCCTACAACTTAGTCTTCTTCAAAGACCTACACTCAGCTTCTTCACAAAGCCTACACTCAGCCACAACAGGCCTACACTCAGCCACAACAGGCCTACACTCAGAGATACAGATCTCCTACACTCAGGCACACAGGCCCTACACTCAGCCTTTATAATTGCAGGCTTACAACTCAGATCACTATGGATCTTACAAGAAAATAAGAATACAAAGTGTATATACCTACAACTCTGAATAGAGAGATGAGTTGATAGGTTATTGATGAGTTCCTGGAAGAACTCTGCTGAGATCAACCTCACTTGGCTTTCTTCAAAGCTTCTTGAATATAGAACACAATAGGGTTGATCTTCTCTGCAGCTGATCCTTGATCTCTGCAACTTAAGATTCAGAACAAAGTCTGAACCCTTCTTCTCAGCCTGGTTCCAATGGCTGTCTTCTTGGATGGAGCTCTCTCTCTCCAACTACTTAGATCTTTACTTGATTCTTCAAAGAATAGCTAGATCTTCTTCTTTTTCAATTACTTGATCTGTTGATCTGTGTTGAAATCATCACTTTCTGTAGACAGTATAAGCCTATTTATAGGCCTTCTTCATGGTAACCGGCTGGTCCGGTTCCTAACTGATTTCTGACAACTCTGACAGGTGCAGTAGACCGGCTGGAATGACAGCTGTCAAGTCATCCAGTCAGTTCTTGAAATAACTGTAACTGTCTGAAAGTGTCGAGACTGTCTGTCTTTAAGTGTCAACACTTATTGACTAAGTGTCGACACAAGTTGACAAAGTGTCGACACTAGCCTTCAAGGTGTCGACACAACTCCATGTGTTGTAGAATTCACTTCTCGACACAGCTTCTTCATCATGTGTCGATACTGATATTGTGTGTCGACACAACTCCTTGTTCTTCAGCATTTATTTGAATTCTTGTAAGTGTCGACACAACTCCTTTGTGTCGACACATCTTTATGTGTTGAACTTGTTCAGTGTCGACACATCTTCTTGGTGTCGACACATGCCTTCTGTGTTGATACATGCTGAGTGTCGACACAGCTCCTTGTGTCGACACATTCTTCTTCTGTTGAGACTTTGGCTGAGTGTCGACACATCTCCTTTGTGTCGACACTTGTACTTAGAATTTTGTTGAACTTTGCTAAGTGTCGACACAGCTCCTTGTGTCGACACTTTCTTCAAGTGTTAAGTCTTTTGCTGAGTGTCAACACATTCTTTATTATGTCGACACTTATACTTAGACTCTGCTGACTTTTGCTGAGTGTCGACACAGCCTCCAAGTGTCGACACTATCTGATGTAGACACAGTTCCTCTAGGTGTCGACACTGCTTCTAAGTGTCGACACTTCTTCACTGGACTTTTCTTCATTGAGTGTCGACACAGCTCCTTGTGTCGACACTTTCTGTCTGGTGTCGACTCTGCATCCCTGGTGTCGACACAAGTACTCCAAGTGTCGACACTACTTGCCTGGGTGTCGACACAAGTCTTCTTAAGTGTCGACACTTTCCTTCTGGGTGTCGACACATGGACTTAATAACTTTTCAGCTTTTCCCTGCAAATACTTAACCTGCACAAGGCAACTCAAAATACATCAAATACATTTTGATGTATATCATTGAGTAGGGTGAGGCTTCTTCAAATCAGGTACATTTAAACCAATATACCCAACAATCTCCCCCTATTTGGAGAAGTCATAACTCTTAGTCAATGATATACACCATTCATAATAAAATTATAGAATGATGTAAACAGGATTATACATTCAGGGAAAACATAAACATGTATCAAACAAACATGTATACATAGATATCATCTCAGAACAATTATGAAATAAATTTATCACACAGCACATTGTTCTAACACTTTTTCAAATTCATTATACAAAAATTTACAGTGTTTTAAAAACAAAATATTACAACTGTAAACTCAAGATAAATTCTATTCTAATTCTGATCAGCCTCCTTAATCACAATTCCTTTTCCTGATTGTATCTTGACTTGCATAGGGGCTTCAGTAACTTCAGTATCAGCAGGCTTTTTCCCTTTCAGCTCCTTCTTCTTTAGCTCTTCAGCCTTAATCTTTTGCCTCTCAAAATAATGATATGGCTTGGGAAAGTACTTGCTAGGCTCCTGGGCAGTAGGAGGTAGCTTTCTCATCTTTTCCTTCCTTCTATACTGCACTATGGCTTCTTGCCTTGTCTCATGCTTCCTCCATTCTAGTTCAGAAAACCATTTGTTTCTGTCTTGTATATTATCTTTGGCAGCCTTCCAAGCAGTCAAAATAATATTTCTTGAAGTGGGGCTCCACTGCTCAAAGTCAGGCCTTTGTTCAGCTTGCTCTCTGAACCTCTTCTTAGATAATCTAGCTTCTTGTTCTTTCAGCAAAGCTTCTTGCATAGCCTCAGATACTGGCTGAACCACCATTTCTAGAATAATATTTTGCTTACCCTCAGGTGGGCTATACATTGTCTGGATATCAGCTTGTATCATATCAAAATCTGGAGGAGGGTAGATTACTTGAGCCACTTCAGGTTGCTCCCCTCCTAGATATGCAGGATGTATCCCAGATTCTGCTACATTGTCATCATCACATAAAGGAGGATAACCAAGAGTAGCTCTGATAGAATTAGAAATCCACTTGGCATGATCAGAGCTGGCTTTGACTAACACCCTCTCCCCCTTTATGACTTCTCTTTCCATGTGATCTCTTAGATCATCCTTTTGAAATCTTACTTGGGCATCCAAATAGTTGACTCCATCTTTAAAGAAAGGTGTCAACCTTTGGAGTTTGTCAGTTATCAACTTCTGAGAATCTTGAATAGCAGATGTAACAACAGTGATGCCCTCTTGTAAAGCTTTATCAAACTCTGCCATAGCAGTAGCATTAGAAGTAGTCAGTCTAGCAGCTATGTTCTTCATCTCAGTGACAATTGCATTGTGTGAAGCAGTTAAGTTATCATTCATTTTGATCTGATTCTCTAGAACATAGCCTTGCTTGACTTCAAGTTCATCCACTTGAGCTTTTATCTTCTCTTGATGTGTAGCTAAGTAGACTACGCATTCCCTCCCTTATGTAAGCAGTCAGTCATCTCCTTCTTATTGAGATTCATCTCAAATCTAATAGACTTTATATCCTGGTCCAGATCAAATTATAGTGATTTTTGCCCTTCATCTACATACTTTTCAAGAGCTTTCCTTTGTTCATCAAGCTTTATTTGCATAGCAACCAGCAGAGAACTGTAATCTACTGATGGAGTTGGCTGTAGTGCTGGTTGTGGTGCTATGGTTTGCAATGCCTTCTTATAAGTCTGGCTCCTTCTCTTGAATACTTGAAATTTCCTTTTCTTTGCTCTGGCAAGCTTCCTCATCTTCAGATGCTGATGTACTTGCAATATCTACCCTCTCCCTTGGTAGCTCCTCAACTTCCCTGGGCTTCTCAGGTTCTTGCCTTTCTAGAATTTCCACTGGCTCCCCCTCAACTTGAGACTTCTCCCCCTCAGCAGCAGCACTTTCTTTCTCAAAGTCTGTTTGATCTAGATTGAGGAAAAGATCTTCCATTGTATATTCTTGTGGAGAATGGGCAGGAGATTCCCTTGGCTCATCAACAACTTGAGCTGCAACAGATGTGTCCTTCATGACAACATCTGGGAGTTGGCTATCAATCTGAGTTTGCTAATTAACATTATTTAAGGAATCAGACAAAACATTATCCTCTATAGGGAAATCTAAAGCATTAATCTCAGTGATTACCTCAAGGATGATGTGGGTGGCTCTTTCACTTTCAAGAGGAGTTGGCTCTTCCACCACTAGAGGCTCCCCCTGGATTTGATCATGGTGTATGGGGCTAGCTGGAGGTAGCTCCCCCTGCCTCTCTGCAGCATCTTGTTGAGCTGGAGACTTTCCAGCATTTCCTTCTACATCTTCATCAGGAGTGAAGACAACTTGTTCTTCTGAACTACTTGATGATTCTTGAGCTACTGGAGCTATCTTTGTCTTCTTCTTGAGTGGGGTTTCCTTCTAAGGAGTTATTTTCTCTAGTGTTGGCATCTCCTTAGACAAAACCCTATCCCATCTGGAGAAGAGTCTCATGTCCATTTTCCTCATATGATTGATCTTAGATCCAGCAGTTTGACTCATTACTTCTGGTATGCTACCAGCCAAGTAAAGACTTAATATTCTACCCAAATTGGGTTTCTTCAGACTTTCTTTAATCTTATCAAAGACAACAATAGACCAATCAGTTTGCAGGGTGAAGATAATCCTTGTCATAAGAGTGAACATATGGGATGATACCCTGTCATGCCCTCCAGGCTTACTCAAGATCACTTTGCCAACAATTTCTGAAAGAAATTTGTCTTGGCTGTTCATACCTTTCCTATTGAATACAGAACCAATTTTCATCTTTGCATCCAGTCCACACCAAGTTAAAGCTTCTCTGGTCTTAGAAGCAGTAACTTCATCTTCTTCTTTAGTCCTTGGTAGGTTTAGGACCTTTCTTAAACTCTTTGGTGAGACCTTCACCTTTTCACCATGAACCCTAGACTTTATCTTGAGTCCAGATTCATCTACTATAGCTCTATTCAGGAATTCCAGAACTTCTTTCTTCCAGATCTTAGTCGGCTCTGAAACAAGAAATTCTAACCCTGAGTCTGCAACTAGGGTTACTACATCCTTGATTTCCGATTCTGCAGCGTCAAACGCATGCCGCACCGGTTCATAGCCTTCGTTCACGTTCTCCTCGAGCTTTGGCGCCATTAGGGTTTGAAGAATTTGAATGGAGAGAAGAGAGGTGTCGACACACAAGTTTGGTCTCGAAACTTTAGAGAGCGTGTCGACAGACAATGGAGAAATCCTATTTATACCTTTCTAGGTTTGAAGATGAAAAGGCGGGTTAACTAACTTAAATTGTGTCGACACTGATGAAAAGTGTCGACACTGACTTATAATGTCTCGACACCTATGTGTCGACACAAGTTTAGTCAACAGAATATATGTGTCGACACTTGTTTATGTGTCGACACCACTTAGCTCGACACTTAGTCGAGATATTACTTCACTAATACTGAGTAAAGCCTAAGTGTCGACACCATCTTGGATGTGTCGACACCTACTTATCATGTGTTGACACTAATTTTCTGAAGTGTCGACACCAACTTCCTAGATGTGTCGACACCTTTTCACTGAAGTGTCGACACCTATTTTTCTGTCTCGACACAGACAACTCTGTGTGTCGACACTATTTGACTTAGTCATTTCTATAAACTTATTCTAAGTTTATCATACCTAGTTCAATTTTAAACTTATTGAACTTTGTTTCTTCTAGGGGATTAGTATACATATCAGCTAGTTGATTATCAGTATTTACATACTCCAGTGAAATATCTTCATTTTCTACATGTTCCCTTAGAAAATGATATTTTATTTCAATATGTTTAGTTCTACTATGGGAAACAGGATTATTTGCAATTGATATAACACTTGTAGAATCACAAAATAGTGGTGTTCTACTTACCTGAATTCCATAATCCTCAAGCTGATGTTGTATCCATAGAAGTTGAGCACAGCAACTTCCTGCAGCCATATATTCTGATTCTGCAGTGGAGATAGCCACACTTGTTTGCTTTTTGCTACTCCATGAAATCAGTCTTCCACCTAGGAATTGACAGGTTCCAGTTGTACTTTTTCTATCTTCTTTGCAGCCTGCAAAATCTGCATCTGAATAACCTGTTATATCAAAGTCTCCATTCCTAGGGTACCAAAGGCCTAGATAAGGAGTGCCCTTTAGATATCTCAGTATCCTTTTGACTGCTGTCAAATGAGACTCTTTAGGGCATGCTTGATACCTAGCACAGACACATGTAGCATACATGATATCTGGTCTACTTGCAGTCAAATAGAGTAGGGAGCCAACTATCCCTCTATACAAAGTCTCATCTACAAGTTTCCCTGCATCATCTTTGCTAAGAGACATACTTGACCCCATAGGAGTCTTCATGGTACTGGATGAATCCATACCATACTTCCTTATGAGTTTTAGGGTGAACTTAGACTGGCATATGGATAATCCATTCTCAGTCTGTCTAACTTGGAGACCCAAGAAGAACTTAAGTTCCCCCATACTACTCATCTCAAATTGTCCTTGCATAAGTTTTGCAAACTTTTTGCAAAGACTACTTTTAGTAGACCCAAATATTATGTCATCTACATATATTTGGACTAGTATTATTTTGCCTCTGGATTCCCTAAGGAATAGAGTCTTGTCTATTTTCCCCCTTGTGAACTTATTCTCAATGAGGAAACTAGACAGGGTTTCATACCCAGCCCTAGAGACTTGTTTTAACCCATATAAAGCTTTTCTAAGTCTATAGACATAATTAGGTTGAGTTGAATCAACAAAACCTGATGGCTGTTCCACATAGACCTCTTCCTTTAGATTACCATTCAAAAAGGCTGACTTAACATCCATTTGGTAAACTTTAAATCCTTGATAGGTTGCATAGGCCAGGAACATCCTTATAGCTTCCAGTCTGGCTACTGGAGCAAAGGTTTGATCAAAGTCAATACCTTCTTCCTGCCTATATCCTTTAGCAACCAATCTTGCTTTGTTCTTGACAATCACTCCATGTTCATCCATCTTGTTCCTAAAGATCCACTTGGTTCCAATTATGTTGTGGTCTTTTGGTTTAGGAACAAGTTCCCAGACCTTGCACCTCTTGAACTGATTCAGCTCTTCTTGCATTGTCTCAATCCAATGAGGGTCTATGATGGCTTCTTCAAACTTATTTGGCTCTATTTGGGATAGAAAACTGGAGTAGAGTGCTGCACTCATATTTCTGCTCCTTGTTTGTACCCCTTGTCTTGGATCACCAATGATTTGATCTGCTGGATGATCTCTAAGATGCCTATTACCTGGAGGCATCCTGGCTTCAGGTTGAACTTCTTCAGTTCCTTCATCTTGCTGCACTCCTTGGACTTGTTCTTCATTAGGTACATGTAGTACTCCCCCTGGACAGCAGCCATTATCTTCTACTTACTGTCTTGCAGTAGGTTCTTCTTCAATAGTGAGCTTGTCCATCTTCTTAGTTATACCTGTGGAGCTGTATATACTACTAGACAACTAATTGTTAATAAGTCTAGTTTCATCAAATACTACATGTACAGACTCTTATACAACTTGAGAAGACAAGTTGTAGACTCTATAAGCCTTACTATTGTTGCTGTACCCAACAAAGATCCCCTCTTGGGACTTGGCAGCAAACTTAGTCAAGTAAGACTTTCCATTGTTAAGTATAAAGCACTTACAATCAAAGATCCTGAAATAGGATAGGTTTGGTTTTCTGCCTTTTACAATCTCATAGGGGGTCTTATTGTGGCTCTTAGTAATGGTAGCCCTATTAATTACATGGCATGCAGTGTTAACTGCCTCAGCCCAGAAATATTCTGGTAGAGATGTGTCACTTAATAGGGTCCTACCAGCCTCAATCAAGGTTCTATTTTTCCTCTCAGCAATGCCATTTTGCTGAGGTGTTCTTGGTGAAGAAAACTCTTGAAATATCCCAAATTCTTCACATAGTTTTGTCATGCTATCAGACTGAAATTCAGTACCATGGTCACTTCTTATCTTGACCATTGTACTGTCTAGTTCATTCTGAATTTGTTTGACAAAGCTATAGAAGATACTAGGTGTTTCAGATTTCTGTCTAAGGAAGAACACCCAGGAAAACCTTGAGTAATCATCTACAACCACAAAGGTATAGACCTTCCTACCTAGGCTGTGAACTGGCATAGGACCAAAGAGATCCATATGCAAGAGGTATAAGCACCTCACAACATCTTTGTTTTCAATGCTACTAAAGGTGGATCTAGTCTGCTTGACCTTTTGACAAGCTGAGCATATTCCATCTTTAATACACTTAACTTGAGGACCATTCCTCACTAACTCTTTGCTAAAGAGTTGGCCAATTGTCTTGTAATTTAGATGGGCTAGCCTTTTGTGCCATTTGACACAATGAGAGACTGTCTCATCAGCTACAAGACACACTGGAGAACCATTGTTCTCACACATAATGTCTAGGCAATAGACATTCCTTTTTCTATAACCTGTCAAAATGATCTCTTGATCATTTGACCTCCTGATATGACAACCATCTTTGACAAATGAGATGTCATATCCTACATCACTCAATTGACTTATACTAATAAGGTTATGTTTCAAACCTTTAACATAGGCCACTTGAGTAATAGTTATATGGGAGCTAGAAATGTTACCAAAACCCTTGATGATTCCTTTTTCAGAACCACCAAAGGTGACTTTAGGACCATCTTTGATTGGAGTGAAGTCCTTTAGCAATCCCCTTGTTCCAGTCATGTGTCTGGAACACCCACTGTCCATGTACCATATTGGGGCATGGCCACTTGGACTCACCTGCAAAACAGATTAGTGAACCTTAGAACCCAAAGAATTCTTGGGTACTTGGTACTGGTTAGTTTGCTTCCTAACAAAGCTACCTGCAGGTTTTCCAACAGGCAGTTTGCTACTCACTTTGGCACTTGCATTGTGCCAACAGTCCATGGCAAAGTGGCCTACCTTGCCACAGCACCAACACTCAAACCTATTGTACCTTTGCTTAGGTACATCCCTTGCTGTTTTATTTACAGCTGGCTTGTCGAGAGCTGGGGCTTTGCCCTTGGAC
Source organism: Platanthera guangdongensis (assembly GCA_039583875.1). Classification (NCBI taxonomy): domain Eukaryota; kingdom Viridiplantae; phylum Streptophyta; class Magnoliopsida; order Asparagales; family Orchidaceae; genus Platanthera; species Platanthera guangdongensis. The sequence goes on along the minus strand of CM077160.1, from coordinate 120,038,463 downwards.
TTGGACTTGACAGTCCTAGCAGGTTTAGAAAACCCCAGTCCAGCTTTACCTTTTTGAAGAACAAATTCATCAATTAAGGGTAGAACAGACTTTGGTTTAGAAAACCTAGCAACTAAATCTCTCTCCTTCTGAAGACTAATCTCCAGACTTTTGATTTGATCATTCTTAAATGATATAGTCCCCATCTGAATCACAGTTATGTGCTTCAGTCTGGCTATTTCATTTAGCTTTTGATCAATCATCTTCTCAAAATCAGTTGCAGCAACTTTGAGACTAGCAATTTTCTTTGCCTGACTCTTGGCTAGGACCTTTCTCTTCTTAAAAGCTTGCAACAGAACTTTATATTCATCTATCAATTGATGAATATCCCCTTCAGACTCAGATGCACTCTCAACACTTGATGATGATGAATCTGATTCTGAACTAGCACAAGAAATTGAACTTAAAGAACAATTTTGTACCTTACGAGGTCCAGGCTGCTCCTGGATTTTGTCACTTTCTGTCAATGCCATCAGTCCTTGGCATTGACTGTCCTCTTGTTCATATGTAGAGTTCATGATCTGGATGAACTCTTCTTCCTCTTCCTCAGCAAACAGTCCTATGTATGCTTCAGGATCTGACTCAGTTTCTGATGAAGATATGTCTGACAGGCTCTTATCCTTTTTGGCAACAAAAGATCTTTCCTTCTTGCCCTTGAATTGAGTCTTTTCTTATCATTAGTCTCCTTCCTTTTTTCTGGACAGTCTGCAATAACATGTCCTTGTCTATTACAGCAATATCAAATAATTTTTGATAGAGTTGCTTTGCTAGACTTGGTATTTTTCCTGTCTTTCTTTGATGACTTCTTGTTCTGATAATAGTCATCTTTTCCTTGTAAAGTAGATGGCTTTGTCTTCCACTGTTTCTTCTTTAAGAACTTCTGAAAGTGTCTTGTGAAGCCTGCAAAGTACTCATCACTTTCACTGCTCTCAGAATTTCTACTTGCTGACTCATCTGACTCAGTCTCAGCTACTTTAGGAGGTGGAGTTGGTGACTTACTTCTGTATTTTCTGGGGGCTTCTGTTTTAAATGCCTTGTTCTTTTTTTATTCTCAATTCTGGTAGACTTCTCCTCTTCTTTCCTCACCATCAACTGCATTTCATAGGATAGCAATTTTCCAAACAAAGTTGGAGGTGGAATTTCTGCTAACTTTGCCATTTCCCTAATGGCACAGATCTTGGTGTCCCAATCCTTTGTTAGGGACCTTAGAAACTTATCATTAAGCTCATAATTACTGAATTCTCTGCCATAGGACATTAGCTCATTGACAATTCTGTAGATTTTTTTATAGCATTCGGTTATGCTATCAGATCTACCTTGCCTAAAGCTTTCATATTCTTGGTTTAATAAGGACTTTCTGTCCTGCCTCACTTCTTCAGAACCCTCCATGTACACAATAAGAGTATCCCACATCTCCTTAGATGTCTTACAGTGTATCAAATTCTGAAAGGTAGCATCATCTATAGCACTCACAATGATATTCTGAGCCATCTTGTCCATTGTGGCAAGAACTATCTCATCCTTTGTCATTTCAGAGAAATCCTTAGGTATTCTCTGATTTGCGTCCAGGACTGAAACCTTCATTGGCACATATGGCCCTTCTTTAACTGTGATGTATATCCTAGGGTCTGAGGCTTCCATAAATAGTCTCACCCTTTCCTTCCAGATGCCAAATATTTCTTTTCTGCAAATGGGTAGCTTCATGGATCCCAATTCCTTATGATTCTCAGTGGAACCCATGGTTCTTGATTTTCTTGATTCTGTAATTTTACTTAGACTGAATCTGCCAACAGTATCTACTCAGACAGTTATGTCCCTTTTTGAGTAACCTGGCTCTGATACCACTTGAAAGATATTGTCCCAATCACCTAGAGGGGGGGGGGTGTGAATATGTGACTTAACTCTTTTTAACTTTTTAGGCAGAATTCAGATTTTAACTCAGAGTTATATCTACTTTTTCACAGCAATCAATCAGCAATCACAGCAAACCACATACACACAGTGAACACACAGGTTTATAGTGGTTCCCCTAGGTTTGGGTACATCCACTTTCCCCCTTTGCCTATCTAGTAGTGTACTAGATTCGGCCAAACTCCTCCACTATCTCAGATCCTCAGATCTTACACTCAGAACCCCAAAACAGGTTCCTACAGCTCAGGCCCAAGGCCCTACAACTCAGTCTTCTTCAAAGTCCTACACTCAGCTTCTTCACAAAGCCTACACTCAGCCACAACAGGCCTACACTCAGCCACAACAGGCCTACACTCAGAGATATAGATCTCCTACACTCAGGCACACAGGCCATACACTCAGACTTTATAATTGCAGGCTTATAACTCAGATCACTATGGATCTTATAAGAAAATAAGAATACAAAGTGTATATACCTACAACTCTGAATAGAGAGATGAGTTGATAGGTTCTTGATGAGTTCTTGGAAGAACTCTGCTGAGATCAACCTCACTTGGCTTTCTTCAAAGCTTCTTGAATGTAGAACACAATAGGGTTGATCTTCTCTGCAGCTGATCCTTGATCTCTACAACTTAAGATTCAGAATAAAGTCTGAACCCTTCTTCTCAGCCTGGTTCCAATGGCTGTCTTCTTGGATGAAGCTCTCTCTCTCCAACTACTTAGATCTTTACTTGATTCTTCAAAGAATAGCTAGATCTTCTTCTTTTTCAATTACTTGATCTGTTGATCTGTGTTGAAATCATCACTTTCTGTAGACAGTATAAGCCTATTTATAGGCCTTCTTCATGGTAACCGGCTGGTCCGGTTCCTAACTGATTTCTGACAACTCTGACAGTTGCAGTAGACCGGCTGGAATGGCAGCTGTCAAGTCATCCAGTCAGTTCTTGAAATAACTGTAACTGTCTGAAAGTGTCGAGACTGTCTGTCTTTAAGTGTCGACACTTATTGACTAAGTGTCGACACAAGTTGACAAAGTGTCGACACTAGCCTTCAAGGTGTTGACACAAATCCATGTGTTGTAGAATTCACTTCTCGACACAGCTTCTTCATCATGTGTCGACATTGATATTGTGTGTCGACACAACTCCTTGTTCTTTAGCATTTAGTTGTGTTGGGTACATTGGTTCTAATGTACCTGATTTGAAGAAGCCTCACCCAACTCAATGATATACATCAAAGTGTATTTGATGTGTTTTGAGTTTACTTGTGCAGGTTAAGTATTTGTAGGAAAGATGAAAAAGTTTATAAGTCCATGTGTCGACACCCTAGAGCAAAGTGTCGACACTTAAGAAGACTTGTGTCGACACCCAGACAAGCAGTGTCGACACTTGGAGTCATTGTGTCGACACCAGGGATGCAGAGTCGACACCAGACAGAAAGTGTCGGCACAAGGAGCTGTGTCGACACTCAATGAAGAAGAGTGCAGTGAAGTAGTGTCGACACTTAGCAGTTGTGTCGACACCTAGATAAACTGTGTCTACATCAGAAAGTGTCGACACTTGGAGGCCGTGTCGACACTCAGCAAAAGTCAGCAGAGTCTAAGTATAAGTGTCGACACCCAGAGCAATGTGTCGACACACATCAGAAGAGTCAACACTTGAAGAAAGTGTCGACACAAGAAAGAATGTGTCGACACTCAGCTGAAGACTCAACACTTGAAGAAAGTGTCGACACAAGGAGCTGTGTCGACACTTAGCAAAGTTCAAGAATATTCTAAGTACAAGTGTCGACACAAAGGAGATGTGTCGACACTCAGCCAGAGTCTCAACAGATGAAGATGTGTCGACACAAGGAGCTGTGTCGACACTCAGCAAGTATCAACACTGAAGGCTTGTGTCGACACCAAGAAGATGTGTCGACACTTAACAGATTCAACACATGAAGATGTGTCGACACAAAGGAGATGTGTCGACACTTACAAGAATTCAGCAATATACTGAAGTACAAGTACTTGTGTCGACACACATTATCAGTGTCGACACATGAAGAAGAAGCTGTGTCGAGAAGTGCATTCTACAACACAAGGAGTTGTGTCGACACCTTGTAGGCTAGTGTCGATACTTAGTCAACTTGTGTCGACACTTGGTCTATAAGTGTCGACACTTAAAGACAGACAGTCTCGACACTTTCAGACAGATATAGTTATTTCAAGAACTGACTGGATGACTTGACAGCTGCCATTCCAGCCGGTCTACTGCACCTGTCAGAGTTGTCAGAAATCAGTTATGAACCGGAGCAGCCGGTTACCATGAAGAAGGCCTATAAATAGGCTTATACTGTCTACAGAAACAGATGATTGAACACAAGTTCAAGTAATACAAAGAAGGTCTAGCTATTCATTGAAGAATCTAGTGAAGATCTAAGAAGTTGGAGAGAGAGAGCTCCATCCAAGAAGACAGCCGTTGGAACCATGCTGAGAAGAAGGGTTCAGATTTTGTTCTGAATCTTAAGTAGCAGAGATCAAGGATCAACTGCAGAGGAGATCAATCTTATTGTGTTCTATATTCAAGAAGCTTTGAAGAAAGCCAAGTCAGATTGATCTCAGCACAGAGTTCATCCAAGAACTCATCAAGAAACTCTCAACTCTTCTCTCTTTTCTCTGAGTTGTAGAGTTTACATTTTTGTATTCATATTTTCTTGTAGGATCCTTAGGGATCTGAGTTTGTAAGCCTGTAATTATAAAGGCTGAGTGTAGGGCCTGTGTGCCTGAGTGTAGGAGATTTGTATCTCTGAGTGTAGGCCTGTTGTGGCTGAGTGTAGGCCTTGGTGGCTGAGTGTAGGCTTTGTGAAGAAGCTGAGTTGTAGGGCCTTGGGCCTGAGCTGTAGGAACCTGGTTTGGGGTTATGAGTGTAAGATCTGAGGATCTGAGATAGTGGAGGAGTTTGGCCGAATCTAGTACACTACTAGATAGGCGAAGGGGGAAAGTGGATGTACCCAAACATTGGGGAACCACTATAAACCTGTGTGTTCACTGTGTGTATGTGGTTTGCTGTGATTGCTGTTTGTTTGCTTGGTAAAAGTAGTTATAACTCTGAGAATTAATCTGAATACTGCCTAAAAACTTAAAAAGATTTAAGTCACCTATTCACCCCCCCTCTAGGTGATTAGGTACAATATCTTTCAAGTGGTATCAGAGCCAGGTTACTCAAAAAAGGACATAACTGTCTGAGTAGATCTTGTTGGCAGATTCAGTCTAAGTAAAATTACAGAATCAAGAAAATCAAGAACTATGAGTTCCACTGAGAATCATAAGGAATTGGGATCCATGAAGCTACCCATTTGCAAAAAAGAAATCTTTGGCATCTGGAAGGAAAGGGTGAGACTGTTTATGGAAGCCTCAGACCATAGGATATAAATCACAGTGAAAGAAGGGTCATATGTGCCCATGAAGGTTTCAGTCTTAGATGCTAATCAAAGAACACCTAAAGATTTCTCTGAAATGACAAAGGATGAGATAGTTCTAGCCACAATGGACAAGAGGGCTCAGAATATTATAGTGAGTGCTATAGATGATGCTACTTTTCAGAATTTGATACACTGCAAAACATCCAAGGAAATGTGGAATACTCTTATTGTGTACATGAAGGGTTCTGAAGAAGTGAGGCAAGACAGAAAATCCTTATTAAATCAAGAATATGAAAGTTTCAGGCAAGGTAGGGCTGATAGCATAACTGAATGCTATAAGAAGTTTTACAGGATTGTGAATGAGCTCATGTCCTATGGCAGAGAGTTCAATAATTATGAACTTAATGATAAGTTTCTAAGGTCCCTAACAAAAGATTGGGACACCAAGATCTGTGCCATTAGGGAAATGACAAAGTTAGCAGAAATTCCTCCACCAACACTGTTTGGAAAACTGCTGTCCTATGAAATGCAGTTGATGGTGAGGAAAGAAGAGGAGAAATCTACTAGAAGTGAACATAAAGAAAGGACAGTTGCATTTAAAACAAAAGCCCCCAGAAAGTACAGAAGTAAGTCACCAACTCCACCACCAAAAGTTGCTGAAACTGAGTCAGATGAGTCAGCAAGTAGAAAGTCTGAAAGCAGTGAAAGTGATGAGGACTTTGCTGCCTTCACAAGACATTTTCAGAAGTTCTTAAAGAAGAAACAGTGGAGGACAAGGCCATCTACTTCACAGGGTAAAAAAGACTATTATCAGAATAAAAAGTCTTCAAAGAAAGACAGAAAAAAGACTAAGTCTAGCTAAGCAACTCTTTCAAAAATTGTATGCTATTGCTGTAATAGACAAGGACATGTTGTTGCAGACTGTCCAGAGAAAAGGAAGGAGTCTAATGATAAGAAAAAGACTCAATTCAAGGGCAATAAGGAAAAGTCTTTTGTTGCCAAAAAGGATAAGAGTCTGTCAGACATTTCTTCATCAGAAACTGAGTCAGATGCTGAAGCATATATAGGACTGTTTGCTGAGGAAGAAGAAGAAGAGTTCATTCAGATCATGAACTCTATATATGAACAAGAGGACTGTCAGTGCCAAGGGCTAATGGCATTGACAGAAAGTGACAAAATCCTGGAGCAGCCAGGACCTAGTAAGGTACAAGATTGTTCTTTCAGTTCAATTTCATGTGCTAGTTCAGAATCAGATTCATCATCACCAAGTGATGAGAGTGCATCTGAGTCTGAAGAGGATATTCATCAGTTGATAGATGAATATAAAGTTCTGTTGCAAGCATTTAAGAAATGCAAATCCTTGGCCAAGAGTCAAGCTAAGGAGATTGCAAGTCTCAAAATGGCTGCAACTGATTCTGAGAAGATGTTTGATCAAAAACTAAATGAGATAAGCATATTGAAACACATAACTGTGATTCAGATGGGGACTATATCATTTAAGAATGATCAAATCAAAAGTCTGGAGATTAGTCTTCAGAAGGAGAGAGATTTAGTTGCTAGATTTTCTAAACCTAAGTCAGTTCTACCCTTAATTGATGAATTTGTTCATCAAAAAGGTAAAGATGGACTGGGGTTTACTAAACCAGCTAGGACTGTTCAGTCCAAGTCCAAATCTAAGGGCAAAGCCCCAACTCTCAACAAGCAAGCTGTAAACAAAACAGCTAAGGATGTACCTAAGCAAAGGTACAATAAGTTTGAGTGTTGGTGCTGTGGCAAGGTAGGCCACTTTGCCATGGACTGTTGGCACAATGTAAGTGCCAAAGTGAGTAGCAAACTGCCTGTTGAAAAACCTGCAGGTAGCTTTGTTAGGAAGCAAACTAACCAGTACCAAGGACCCAAGAATTCTTTGGGTTCTAAGGTTCACTAATCTGTTTTGCAGGTGAGTCCAAGTGGTCATGCCCCAATATGGTACTTGGACAGTGGATGTTCCAGACATATGACTGGAAATAGGGGATTGCTAAAGGACTTCACTCCAATCAAAGATGGTCCTAAAGTCACCTTTGGTGGTTCTGAAAAACGGATCATCAAGGGTTTTGGTAACATTTCTAGCTCCCATATAACTATTACTCAAGTGGCTTATGTCAAAGGTTTGAAACATAACCTTATTAGTATAAGTCAATTGAGTGATGTAGGATATGACATCTCTTTTGTGAAAGATGGTTGTCATATCAGGAGGTCAAATGATCAAGAGATCATTTTGACTGGTTATAGAAAAAGGAATGTTTACTGCCTAGACATTATGGTTGAGAACAATGGTTCTCCAATGTGTCTTGTAGCTGATGAGACAGTCTCTCATTATGTCAAATGGCACAAGAGGCTAGCCCATCTAAATTACAAGACAATTGGTCAACTCTTTAGTAAAGAGTTAGTGAGGAATGGTCCTCAAGTTAAGTGTATTAAAGATGGAATATGTTCAGCTTGTCAAAAGGGCAAGCAGACTAGATCCACCTTTAGTAGCATTGAAAACAAAGATGCTGTAAGGTGTTTATACCTCTTGCATATGGATCTCTTTGGTCCAATGCCAGTTCACATCCTAGGTAGGAAGGTCTATACCTTTGTAGTTGTAGATGACTACTCAAGGTTTTCCTGGGTGTTCTTCCTTAGACAGAAATCTGAAACACTTAGTGTCTTTTATAGCTTTGTCAAACAAATTCAGAATGAACTAGACAGTACAGTGGTCAAGATAAGAAGTGACCATGGTACTGAATTTCAGTCTGATAGCATGACAAAACTATGTGAAGAATTTGGGATATTTCAAGAGTTTTCTTCACCAAGAACACCTCAGCAAAATGGTATTGCTGAGAGGAAGAATAGAACCTTGATTGAGGCTGGTAGGACCCTATTAAGTGATACATCATTACCAGAATATTTCTGGGCTGAAGCAGTTAATACTGCATGTCATGTTATTAATAGGGCTACCATTACTAAAAGCCACAACAAGACCCCCTATGAGGTTGTGAAAGGCAGAAAACCAAACCTATCCTACTTCAGGATCTTTGGTTGTAAGTGCTTTATACTTAACAATGGAAAGTCTTACTTGACTAAGTTTGCTGCCAAGTCCCAAGAGGGAATTTTTGTTGGGTACAACAACAATAGTAAGGCTTATAGAGTCTACAACTTGTCTACACAAGTTGTAGAAGAATCTGTACATGTAGTATTTGATGAAACTAGACTTATTAACAATAAGTTGTCTAGTAGTGTATGGAGCTCCACATGTATAACAAAGAAGATGGACAAGCTCACTATAGAAGAAGAACCTACTGCAAGACAACAAGTAGAAGATAGTGGCTGCTGTCCAGGGGGAGTACTACATGTACCTAATGCAGATGAAGTCCAAGGAGTACAGCAAGATGAAGAAGTTGAAGAAGTTCAACCTGAATCCAGGATGCCTCCAGCCAATAGGCATCTAAGAGATCATCCAGCAGAACAAATCATTGGTGATCCAAGACAAGGGGTACAAACAAGGAGCAGAAATCTGAATGCAGTGCTTATCTCCAGTTTTCTATCCCAAGTTGAACCAAAGAAGTTTGAAGAAGCCATCCTAGACCCTCATTGGATTGAGGCAATGCAAGAAGAGCTGAATCAGTTCAAGAGATGCAAGGTATGGGAGCTTGTTCCTAAACCTAAAGACCACAACATAATCGGGACCAAGTGGATCTTTAGGAACAAGATGGATGAACATGGAGTCATCATTAAGAACAAAGCAAGATTGGTTGCTAAAGGGTATAGGCAGGAAGAAGGTATTGACTTTGATCAAACCTTTGCTCCAGTAGCCAGACTGGAAGCCATAAGAATGTTCCTGGCCTATGCAACCTTTCAAGGATTTAAAGTTTACCAAATGGATGTAAAGTCAGCCTTTCTGTATGGTAATCTAAAAGAGGAAGTCTATGTGGAACATCCATCAGTTTTTATTGATTCAACTCAACCTAATCATGTCTATAGACTTAGGAAAGCATTATATGGGTTAAAGCAAGCCCCTAGGGCCTGGTACGAAACCCTGTCTAGTTTCTTCATTGAGAATAAGTTCATAAGGGGGAAAATAGACAAGACTCTATTCCTTAGGGAATCCAGAGGCAAAGTAATACTAGTCCAAATATATGTAGATGACATAATATTTGGGTCTACTGAAAGTAGTCTTTGCAAAAAGTTTGCAAAACTAATGCAAGGACAATTTGAGATGAGTAGTATGGGGGAACTTAAGTTCTTCTTGAGTCTCCAAGTTAGACAGACTGAGAATGGATTATCCATATGCCAGTCTAAGTTCACCCTAGAACTCATAAGGAAGTATGGTATGGATTCATCCAGTACCATGAAGACTCCTATGGGGTCAAGTATGTCTCTTAGCAAAGATGATGCAGGGAAACCTGTAGATGAGACTTTGTATAGAGGGATAGTTGGCTCTCTATTATATTTGACTGCAAGTAGACCAGATATCATGTATGCTACATGTGTCTGTGCTAGGTACCAAGCATGCCCTAAGGAGTCTCATTTGACAGCAGTCAAAAGGATATTGAGATATCTAAAGGGCACTCCTTATCTAGGCCTCTGGTACCCTAGGAATGGGGATTTTGAACTAACAGGTTATTCAGATGCAGACTTTGCAGGATGCAAAGAAGACAGAAAAAGTACAACTGGAACCTGTCAATTCCTAGGTGGAAGACTGATTTCATGGAGTAGCAAAAAGCAAACAAGTGTGGCTATCTCCATTGCAGAATCAGAATATGTGGCTGCAGGAAGTTGTTGTGCTCAACTTCTATGGATACAACATCAGCTTGAGGATTATGGATTTCAGGTAAGTAGAACACCACTCTTTTGTGATTCTACAAGTGCTATATCAATTGCAAATAATCCTGTTTCCCATAGTAGAACTAAACATATTGAAATAAAATATCATTTTCTTAGAGAACATGTAGAAAAAGCAGATATTTTACTGGAATATGTTAGAACAGATAATCAACTAGCTGATATGTATACTAAGCCCTTAGAAGAAACTAAGTTCAATAGGTTTAAAATTGAACTAGGTATGATAAACTTAGAATAAGTTTATAGAAATGGCTAAGTAAAAAGGTGTCGATACACAGAGATATCTGTGTCGACACAGAAAAGTGGTGTCGACACTTCAGAGAAAAGGTGTCGACATATCTAGGAAGTTGGTGTCGACACTTCAGAATATTAGTGTCGACACATGACAAGTAGGTGTCGACACATCCAAGGTGGTGTCGACACTTAGTGTTTACTCAGAATTATCTAAGTAAAGTATCGACTAAATGTCGAGTTATGTGGTGTCGACACATAAACAAGTGTCGACACATATATATGTTGACTAAACTTGTAGGTGTCGAGACATTATAAGTCAGTGTCGACACTTTTCCACAGTGTCGACACAATTTTAGTTAGTTAACCCGCCTTTTCATCTTCAAACCTAGAAAGGTATAAATAGAATTTCTCCATTGTCTGTCGACACGCTCACCAAAGTTTCGAGACAAAACTTGTGTGTCGACACCTCTCTTCTCTCCAGTCAAATTCTTCAAACCCTAATGACGCCAAAGCTCGAGGAGAACGTCAATGAAGGCTATGAACTGGTGCGAGACGCGTTTGATGATGCAGACCCGGAGATCAAGACTGTGGTAACCCTAGTCACAAACTCAGGGTTAGAATTTCTTGTTTCAGAGCCCACAAAGATCTGGAAGAAGGAAGTTCTAGAGTTTCTGAATGGAGCTAAAATAGATGAATCTGGACTCAAGATCAAGTCTAGGGTTCATGGTGAAAAGGTGAAGGTATCACCTAAAAGTTTGAGAAAGGTTCTAAACCTGCCAAGGACAAAAGAAGAGGATGAAGTAACTGCTTCTAAGACCAGAGAAGCATTGACATGGTGTGGTCTAGATTCCAAACTGAAAATTGGATCTGTATTCAATAGGAAGGGGATGAACAGCCAGGGTAAATTTCTATCAGAAATTGTTGGCAAAGTAATCTTAAGTAAGCCTGGAGGGCATGATAGGGTATCTGCCCATATGTTCAATCTCATGACCAGGATAATCTTCAGCGTAAAAACTGATTGGTCTGTAGTAGTCTTTGAAAAGATCAAGGAAAGTCTGAAGAAACCCAACTTGGGTAGGATCTTAAGTCTATACCTAGCTGGTAGCATACCAGAGGTTATGGGTCAAGCTGCTGGCAGTAAAATCAATCATATAAGGAAAATGGACTTGAGGATATTCTCCAGATGGGACAGGGTTTTGTCTAAGGAGATGTCAACCCTTGAGAAAATAACTCCTGAGAAAGTAACACCACTACAGAAGAAGAAGAAGACTGCCCCAGTGGCTCAAGAGTCAACTAACAGCTCTGAGGAACAAGTGGTCTTCACACCTGATGAAGAAGACAATGGAATTATTGAGAAGTCTCCAGCTCAACAAGATGCTGCAGAGAGGCAGGGGGAGCAACCTCAGGCTAGCCCCATACACCATGATCAAATCCAGGGGGAGCCTCTAATAGTGGAAGAACCAACTCCTCGTGAGAGTGAGCAAGCTACAAACATCATCCTTGAGGTAATCACTGAGCTTAATGCTTTAGATTTCTCTATAGAGGATAATGTATTGTCTGATTCCTTAAATAATGTTAATCAGCAAACTCAGATTGACAGTCAAGTCCTAGATGTTGTCATGGAGGACACATCTGTCACAGTTCAAGTAGTATCTGATCCAGTGGTAGATGAGCCAAGAGTTTCTCCAGCCCATTCTCCACAAGAATATACTATGGAAGATCTTTTCCTCAATCTGGATCAAACAGACTTTGACAAGGAAACTGCTGCTGCTGAGGGGGAGAATGCTCCAGTTGAGGGGGAGCAAGTGCAAATTCTGGAAGAACTTGCAAGGCAAGAACCTGAGAAGGCACCAGAAGTGCAGAAGGAGTTACCTCCAAGCCCTAAGGAGAGGGTAGATATAGACAGCACCTCAGCTTCTGAAGATGAGGAGGCAGCAAGGGCTAAGAAAAGGAAGTTTCAAGTTTTCAAAAGAAGAAGTCAGAATTATAACAAGGCATTGCAAACCATAGCAACACAGCCAGCACTACAGCCAACTCCAACTATATATTACAGTGCTTTGATGGTTGCTATGCAAATTAAGCTGGATGAGCACAGACAAGCTATTGAGAAGTATGTGGATGAAGGGCAGAAATCATTACAGTTTGATTTGGCCCAGGATATAAAGTCTATTAGATTTGAGATGAATCTAAATAAGAAGGAGATGACTGTCTGCTTCCACAAAGGAGGGAATGCAGTGGTATACTTGGCTACTCATCAAGAAAAGATCAAAGCTCAAGTAGATGACATTGCACTGAAGCAAGGATATGTTCTTGAGAACCAGATCAGAATGAATGATAACTTAACTGCTTCACATAATGCAATTGTCACAGAGATGAAGAACATAGGTGCTGGACTGACAACTTCTACTGCTACTGCTAAGGTAGATTTTGATAAAGCACTGCAAGAGAGCTTAACTGCTGTTATAACTGCAATTCAAGACTCTCAGAAGTTGATAACTGACAAACTCCAAAGGTTGAAACCTTTCTTTAAAGATGGAGTCAACTATTTGGATAACCAAGTGAGATTTCAGAAAGATGATGTCAGAGATCACATAGAAAGAGAAGTCATAAAGGGGGAGAGGGTGTTAGTCAAAGCCAGCTCTGATCATGCCAAGTGGATATCTAATTCTATCAGAGCAACTCTTGGTTATTCTCCTTTATGTGATGATGATAATGTTACAGAATCTAGGATACATCCTGCATATCTAGGAGGGGAGCAACCTGAAGTGGCTCAAGTCATCTACCCTCCTCCAGATTTTGATATGGTTCAAGCTGATATACAATCAATGTATAGCCCACCTGGGGGTCAGCCAAATGTCATCATAGAGAAGGTTGTTCAGCCAGTATCTGAAGCTATGCAAGAAGCTCTGCAGAAAGAAGAAGAAGCCAGACTGTCTAAGAAGAGGTTCAGGGAGCAAGCTGAACAAAGACCTGACTTTGAGCAGTGGAGCCCCACTTCAAGAAACATTATCTTAACTGCATGGAAAGCTGCAAAAGATAATATACAAGACAGAAACAAGTGGTTTTCTGAATTGGAATAGAGAAAGCATGAGACAAGGCAAGAAGCCATAGTCCAATATAGAAGAAAGGCCAAGATGGGAAAGCTACCTCCTACTGCTCAGTAGCCTAGCAAGTACTTTCCCAAGCCTTATCACTACTTTGAAAGGCAAAAGATTAAAGCTGAAGAGCAAAAGAAAAAGGATCTGAAAGGCAAGAAGCCTGCTGATACTGAAGTTACTGAAGCCCCTGTTCAAGCCAAAGTACAATCAGGAAAAGGAATTGTGATTAAGGAGGCTGATCAGAATTAGAATAGAATTTTTCTTGAGTTTACAGTTGTAATATTTTGATTATTAAACACTTTGTAAACTTTTGAAAATGAATATGACAAGATATTAGAACAATGTGTTATATGTTAAATCTATTTCATAATTATTCTGTGATGATGTCTATGTATACATGTTTGATTAATACATGTTTATGTTTGCCCTGTTATATAATCCTGCTGTACATCATGTTATGATTTTATTCTGTATGGTGTATATCATTGACTAAGGGTTAAGAATTCTCCAAATAGGGGGAGATTGTTGGGTACATTGGTTCTAATGTACCTGATTTGAAGAAGCCTCACCCAACTCAATGATATACATCAAAGTGTATTTGATGTGTTTTGAGTTTACTTGTGCAGATTAAGTATTTGCAGGAAAGATGAAAAAGTTTCTAAGTCCATGTGTCGACACCCTAGAGCAAAGTGTCGACACTTAAGAAGACTTGTGTCGACACCCAGACAAGCAGTGTCGACACTTGGAGTCATTGTGTCGACACCAGGGATGCAGAGTCGACACCAGACAGAAAGTGTCGACACAAGGAGCTATGTCGACACTCAATGAAGAAGAGTGCAGTGAAGAAGTGTCGACACTTAGCAGTTGTGTCGACACCCAGAGAAACTGTGTCTACATCAGAAAGTGTCGACACTTGGAGGCTGTGTCGACACTCAGCAAAAGTCAGCAGAGTCTAAGTATAAGTGTCGACACCCAGAGCAATGTGTCGACACACAGCAGAAGAGTCAACACTTGAAGAAAGTGTCGACACAAGAAAGAAAGTGTCGACACTCAGCTGAAGACTCAACACTTGAAGAAAGTGTCGACACAAGGAGCTGTGTCGACACTTAGCAAAGTTCAAGAATATTCTAAGTACAAGTGTCGACACAAAGGAGATGTGTCGACACTCAGCTAGAGTCTCAACAAATGAAGATGTGTCGACACAAGGAGCTGTGTCGACACTCAGCAAGTATCAACACTGAAGGCTTGTGTCGACACCAAGAAGATGTGTCGACACTTAACAGATTCAACACATGAAGATGTGTCGACACAAAGGAGATGTGTCGACACTTACAAGAATTCAGCAATATACTGAAGTACAAGTACTTGTGTCGACACACATTATCAGTGTCGACACATGAAGAAGAAGTTGTGTCGAGAAGTGCATTCTACAACACAAGGAGTTGTGTCGACACCTTGTAGGCTAGTGTCGACACAGCTCCTTGTGTCGACACATCTTCAAGTGTTGAGTCTTTTGCTGAGTGTCGACACAATCTTTATTATGTCGACACTTATACTTAGACTCTGCTGACTTTTGCTGAGTGTCGACACAGCCTCCAAGTGTCGACACTATCTGATGTAGACACAGTTCCTCTAGGTGTCAACACTGCTTCTAAGTGTCGACACTTCTTCACTGGACTTTTCTTCATTGAGTGTCGACACAGCTCCTTGTGTCGACACTTTCTGTCTGGTGTCGACTCTGCATCCCTGGTGTCGACACAAGTACTCCAAGTGTCGACACTGCTTGTCTGGGTGTCGACACAAGTCTTCTTAAGTGTAGACACTTTCCTTCTGGGTGTCGACACATGGACTTAGTAACTTTTCAGCTTTTCCCTGCAAATACTTAACCTGCACAAGGCAACTCAAAATACATCAAATACATTTTGATGTATATCATTGAGTAGGGTGAGGCTTCTTCAAATCAGGTACATTTAAACCAATGTACCCAACAACTACTCTGTGGATTGTCATCCAATCGTGTCACGAGTAGGTCTCAATTGACAATGGTGTTGTGGTCCTTTGACCTGAAGTCACAGCATTCATCAAGTGAGGAAGAGCGTGCTTTGATGCCATCTAAAGTCTTCCTTGAGAAAGGTTGATGATAAAGGTGGTTGTTGGGCATGTTACGAATCATTTGGGTGTTTGTGTGTGAGCAGATATGGGATTTGTCCTCCTGTATGACAGGAGTTGCATCCATGGGCCCCTTGATGGAACTGGACTGAGAAATGCATGACCATGCTTGGTTGAGTCAATATGTGATATTGGACTCACCATTCTCTGGAAGTCCGTCCTGGATCAAGAAACTTGGATTGAGCTATTACGAGGGTGACACGGTCCATGCCTCTTGTTCTTTCCGGATGTATGGGACAAAGGGACAAAGACAACGCTGATACATTGGTCATAAAGGCTTATGAGTTATAAACTCTTATTACTTGGGGAGCAATGATGCATTGCTAGATGCCGCTCATTGTTTGTGAGGTTTTTGGTTTGATACTTTCAAGATCAAGTGAGAGACTGTTGGAGTTACCATGGTGATCTAGAAGTGGTCAAACATGTAATCTCACTGCCAGCGCAATATGAGTCTGCAGGGTCGCACATAAGAGATGTGGAGAAGTTGGTTGATTGACTGTGTTGGTAAAGATTACCAATCACCGACCTGAATGGGGTTATGGGCAAAGTGTTGCATTAAAGGATCGTCGGGTTGGGCAAATGTTGCCTTGAAGAATTGGTAAGAATAGTCGACCGAGGTTCGACGTGAATCGTCGAGTATTGTACTCTGATTCTCGTCGACTGATACTCGCCGACTGATTCTCGCCGATCCTAGGTGATTTTCGCCGATCCTAGGTGATTCTCGCCGATTGATTCTAACCGAATCTGCTAGGTGATTCTCGCCGATGCTCGGTGATTCTCGCCGATGCTAGGTGATTCTCGCCGATCCTAGGTGATTCTCGCCGATCCTAGGTGATTCTCGCCGATCCTAGGTGATTCTCGCAGATTGATTCTCACTGAATCTGCTAGGTGATTCTCGCCGATTCTGGAACCCTAATTTTCTGGATGGTCTGCGGATAGCGATATTCCTAAGTCTGTTTATACCTTTGGTATAAATGGATACTTAGGGTTTTCGGGAACTAGCTCTAACTGATCGAATCGACGGAAGTGTTCCGCGATTTCTTCGTTCGTTCCGCCGATCCCGAATCCCGCCGCCGACGGAAGTGTTCCGCCGCCGCCGTGCTCGCTCCGTCGACTTCCTCCTCTCCGTCGATCGTCGCTGGTGTTGCTATCCCTGGCGCGGAGCTAGCAGTCCGTGGGAAAGCAAGGTGCGGTCATTCTCCTTCCCGATTGTCCGTGCGACGGAAAGGTCGGCGTTCTCCCGCTCGTGTGGATTTCTGCAGAGACGTGGACATCATTCCACGTAGAACTCGCCACCAGCAAGAAGGCGAAGCTTGGAGCATCTCCGTTGAGTTGTGACTCAACGCCACCGAGGTAATTTTTGCCTAGTTGTATGTTAACTTCTTGATTCAACTACCATGGCCCGATCCCATCTCTTTTGGGTTTTCTTGATGTTTTATTCTTCCGCTGCGTGCACAACTGTTGTGCCATCCTCATAGAGAAACCCAACATCTCGGTGGCGCAGAAGAATTCGGGGAGGATCTGCGAGCTTCTCCGCGCGCGGCAGTCTGGGGGACGGGGGATGCGAGGCCGGGGTAGATAGAAGGCGGCTCCCTTGCCGAGCCGACCGGCACTCGCCTCCCGGTTCCCCCCAGCCCGCACACCCTGTTTTTTTATTCCTGCACTTGACTGCTGTAATAAGTAACTCAACATTCTTAGATGTGTGGTATTTAGATAATAAGTATATTACTTTTTATTTATCTTGGCTTGGGGTAGAATGCGTCGGAGGTCGGCGAGCTGGGGGTTTGCGAGCTGGGACGGCGAGCTGGGCCGATTGGACAGCTTGACCCCAGATTTCTTTTTCTATAAATAGCCCCCCCCCCCACCAACCTCGTACTGCTGCCTTAACTGCCTGCTTTTTCTCTCTCTTCCTGCGCTTTTCTCTTTCATACTCGCGCTCCACCCGTTCTTGCGAGCATGGGCAAGACCAATCATGACGCCGGCGGCCGCACCAAATGTGCCCAGCATTTCAGAGACTACTGCTTCTTTGAGGGAAGCACCAGCGAGGCCGAGCTCGCTGAATTTGTCGGCGACCATGTGCCGCCCGGATTTGAGGCGCGCCAGCCCAGGGAGGGGGAGGCCATCAACTCCTTCTATGACGACGAACTCGCCTTCCCCATCTCGCACTTTGAGGTGGGGTTGCGATTCCCCCTCTGGACAGAAATCCGCCAAATCTTGAAGTACTTCGGCGCGGTGCCCGCACAGTTGAACTCGAACGCCATCGCCATGATGGTGGCGTTCACGAGCTACCTCCGACGAGAGAGGATAGAGTTCAACCTGACGGTGTTCAAGAAACTCTTTTCTTACAAGGCGACGCCGGATAGCGTTGCCTATTTCATGGTCTAGCTGATCAAGGTTCGCGAGATCGCAAACAAGCACCACAATTGGATGACGAAGATTGCCTTCATCAAGGGCGATCTCGACAACATCCCTTTCTCTCCCCAGCAGAAGGCCGAGGAGGTCAACCTCCCGCCTGCCGTGTCCGACAACGATGCCGACCTCCTAAAGTTCTTCCTCCACAAGGACTTCGAGGTAGCCTTCCTGCGAAGGGGGCTCGACTCGCTTCGCCCCGTTCTACCCGGTGAAGGTATTGTTCTATCCCCATTGCCGAGCTCGCCATATTGTCCTGGAAATCTTATAATTTTTCCAAGTTATTTTATGCAGGGGAGCGGCTAATCCCCGTGAACCCGCCGTTTACGGACTCGGGGTTACATGCGGATCCTCTTGCCCGCGAGAAGGCGGCGGCGGCGGCCTGCCGCGACGAGGCGGCCTGCCGCGACGAGACGGCCTTCTATAAACCCTCCTCCAGCAAGAGGCGACCTGAGGATGCGGGGTCGAGCCCGCCCCGTCGCCAACAACTACCAAAAAATATGAGGAGAGCCATGGTGGTTCCTCGGGCGAAACAACATCAACAAAGCCCTAAATACATGAGCTCGCCCGAGGTCATCCCCGACGGGTCGCCAGAGAGCCCGCTCAAGGAGATCACCAACAAGGGGAAGGAAGGTGGCGAGACCCCTGCTCCTCCCGCGGCGAACTCTGCTCCCCCCATGGCGAAGAAGGCGGCTCGCGAGCCCTCCCCGCCGAAGGAACACCCCCTCTTTGGCTTTGGGGGGAGGTGGAAGGACTCGGCGGGCGAGCCTATGGTATAGTGGGATGAGCTGGCCGACCGAGTCTCCATATCCACCCTCCACCGCTCTTGAGCTGACCACGAGCCCGCCAACGGTCGTGCCTATGCACTAGGCTTCGGCCTATATAGCTGCGAGGATGTCGAGACCTACAAGGGCGTCCCCCTGCGGCAGCTGGGCCATGAGGGTCTGCAGGCCCATATGCGAGCTATGGAGCTCCACCACATGGTGTTCCGCTGCAGCTTCAACCTCAGCAACCTCCTCCATAGGGCCGAGCAAGCACGCGACGTTGCCAAGGACAAGGCCGTCGACTTGGCGAAGCAGCTCGGCATTGCTGAGAATCTTCTCACCCAAGCCGCCGGCGGACTGGTAAGTATAGGGCTGTTGCCCGTCCTTTTCCCTTAGGATTTTTTTCTTTTTGGCTCTGTTGCTGATGGCCGCTGGGTAGTTGCGGGCTCGCGCCGCCGGGCAGGAAGAGGAGATTGTCCAGCTGCGCGCCCGCCTTGCTGAGCTGTAGGGGACGAACACGAAGCTGATGGAGGAGGACACGAGCCTCGGTCGCGAGGTCCGCCGCCAAGCGGAGATCTTCTTCCCGGCTCGCGACGTCGAGACTAGCTTCTCCTACAAGAGCCCGAGGATCTTCGGCGAGGCTGACGTCACTGAGAGGCTGTGGATCAACTCCATCCAAACTGCCGAATGTACCCTCCAGATGATGAAGGATACAGGAGTGCTGGTGGAGGGTTGCGAGGAGATCTCAGTCCGGGACCTGATGTCGATACTGTTCCCAGCGACGCCGCCCAACGAGAAGGAGGACAGCCTTGACGAGCTCTTTAGGAAAAGCTTCCAGGACCTATCCAACGGAGGGGGGGAGGATCACCAATCCGGCGAGGGGGCAAGGGCTAATCATGTATTTTTATTTTTGTAATCTCGTCGAGGCGAGCTCCATCTGTAAATATTACTGTTCAATGAAATACATTTTTTATTATAACCTTTTCCATTTTTCTATCTTTTTTCTATATATCTTTGCCGTGTTCTGCTTGCTTGCGAGCCCTTCCCCTGATGACCTCGCGTAGATAGGATTTGCGAGTAGGACAGTTGTTGGGACTCGCTCCCGAGAGCATACTTTGAGAGCTCGCCAATTCTTAGACGATACTGGGATGGACTACCCGTCGTACTGGGCACATCAGCCCCAGCTCGCTCGCGGGGTGCCTATTTTTATCAATATAAGACCAAAATCATAAAATTTCATAAGTAAAACCGAGAAGGGGTGGAGCGTCCTGCTGGAGCCCGCCTCCCTTCAGCGAGGTCCAAGGGTCCGACTCGCCACCCTTCTGCCGAGGCCGAGCTGAGCTGGCGAGTTCTGACTCGCCTATGCCGAGCCTCTCTCTTCCCTATTCTTAGAAAATGTCAAACATGTTGGACACCACCTAGAGAGTGTAGGACTTTCCCCGAGTGACACCCGGCCCTGCCAGCTGGGTGAGAGCCTGACAGCGGGATCTGCTCGGGATCTGAGGTTGACACCGAGTGACTTCCAGCCCTGTCAGCTAGGTGAGCCTGACAACGGATCTGCTCGGGGTCCAATGTTGAAACCGAGTGACTTCCAGCCCTGTTAGCTAGGTGAGAGCCTGACATCGGGATCTGCTCAGGGTCCAAGGTTGACGCCGAGTGACTTCTAGCCCTACCAGCTAGGTGGGAGCCTGACAACGGGATCTGCTCGGGATCCAAGATTGACACCGAGTGACTTACAGCCCTGTCAGCTAAGTGAGAGCCTGACAGTGGGATCTGCTCGGGGTCTAAGGTTGACACCGAGTGACTTCCAGCCCTATCAGCTAGGTGAGAGCCTCACAACGGGATCTGCTCGGGGTCCAAGGTTGACACTGAGTGAATTCCAGCCCTGTCAGCTAGGTGGGAGCCTGACAGCGGGATCTGCTTGGGGTCCAAGGTTGACAAAGAGTGACTTCCAGCCCTGTCTGCTAGGTGAGAGCCTGACAGCGGGATCTGCTCGGGATCCAAGGTCAACACTGAGTGACTTCTAGCCCCGTCAGCTAGGTGAGAGCCTGACGGCAGGATCTGCTCGGGGTCCAAGGTTGACACCGAGTGACTTCCAGCCATGTCAGATAGGTGAGAGCCTGACAGCGGGATCTGCTCGGGGTCCAAAGTTGACCGAGTGACTTCCAGCCCTGTCAGCTAGGTGAGAGCCTTACAGCGGGATCTGCTCAGGGTCCAAGGTCGACACCTAGTGAATTCCAGCCATGTCAGCTAGGTGAGAGCCTGACAGCGGGATCTGCTCGGGGTCCAAGGTTGACACCGAGTGACTTCCAGCCCTGTCAGCTAGGTGAGAGCCTAACAGCGGGATCTGCTCGGGGTCCAAGGTTGACACCGAGTGACTTCCAGCCCTGTCAGCTAGGTGAGAGCCTGACAGCGGGATCTGCTCGGGGTCCAAGGTTCACTTCGTCCTTTCGTACAAACTATGGCGACATGGTTGGTATGTAAAATATCTTCATTAAGAATCAAAGTGCCACTTACATGTTTTTAAGGAAAAAAGCATTTCAAGTCGTCACCACTCCAGGTGAGACTTAGGGTCTCGCCCTCCACATTTTGGAGTCGGTACCCTCCTGATCTTAATGCCTCTTTTACAATAAACAGACCTTCCCAGCTGGGGTTGAGCTTCCCCACAGCTGCTGACCTTCCTGCCGCATCTACCTTTTCAGGACCAAGTCCCCCTCCACGAACTATTTGACTCTGACATGCTTGTTAAAGTACTTGGCCATCCTCCTCTTCACCTCTTCCTGTCGGATGGCGGAAAGGTCACGCAGCTCCTCCACCATATCCAGGGAGAGTCGCAACTCTTCCTCGTTCTCGGATTTCCATTCTTCCCTGCCTTCTCCGGCTGCGACAACTCGAGGCGTTTGTATTTCGAATTCCACAGGGAGTACTGCCTCGCACCCATGAGAGAGCTTGAAAGGAGTTTCTCCTGTAGCTGTGTTGGGGGTGGTCCTCAGGGCCCAGAGAATCGTAGGAAGCTGCTCCACCTAGCTCCCCTTCAGATTTTCTACTTTCTTCTTTAAGAGGTTAACAATGATCTTATTGGCGGCCTCCACCTGCCCGTTGCTCCTGGGGTGGCAGACCGAGGCGAACCTGAGGTCAATCCCAAGCTGCTCGCAGAAACTAGTGAACTCTGAGCTGGCGAAATGGGGCCCATTGTCCGTGACAATGGCCTGGGGCAGCCCATGGCGGCAGATGATCTCCCCCCAAACAAAGTTTTTGATAACCTGGGAGGTCACCTTGGCCAGTGTTTTACATCAAACCACTTAGAAAAATAATCGATCATTACCAACAAGAACCTCCTCTGCCCACTGGCCTGGGGGAACGGTCCAACCAAGTCCATCCCCCAAATGGAAAAGGGCTAGGGGGCTGTGATACGCTTGAGCCACTGAGCAGGCTGTAGCTGGAGGGGGGCAAACAACTGGAACTTGTGACATCTTCTTGCGAACTCTATTGCATCGCGGCCCAGGGTGGGCCAGAAATACCCTTGTCTGACGATCCTTCCTTCCAGGGTCCGACTCCCGGAGTGACTCCCACACTCCCCGGAGTGGACTTCTTTCAAGATTCTTTGTACTTCCCCCTCGGCCACGCAACGAGCCAACATCCCTGAGAGAGTCTTCCTATACAACTGCCCATCCCGGAGGAGGTAGTCGCCGATTTGTACCTGAGATTCTTCTTGTCCACCCCCTCCGGATACTCTCCCGTGGAAAAGAATTTTGTGACCGAGTCCATCCACGAGGACCGCTGATCTATCTCCATGAGCTCTCCCTCTTCGATGGAAGGGCGGAATAGATCAGTGATAGTCCCCCCCACCCGGGACCACACTTCGCTAGTTGATCGACCTGTTCATTTTCCTCCCGGGGGACGTGTCGGATGGAGAAGGTTTCAAATGTGCCAATGACTCCCTTTACTTTGGTTAAGTATAGCCGCAGGGTAGGCTCTCGCGCCTCAAACTCTCCGTTGATCTGGTAAGCTACCACCATGGAGTCGGTAAGGACCTCCACGTCCAACACCCCCAGCTCCCTAGCCAGGCGCAGCCCTGCTATCACGGCCACATACTCGGCCTGATTATTTGCGATGAGGAAGTGCACCACCACCGTTTGCTCAATTCTAGTTCCTTGGGGGCTCTCCAAGATCACCCCCACCCCCAGGGAATGCCTCCCCGAGGCGCCATCTACTTTTACCTTCCATAGGGTCGGTATAGTGAGCTCTTCCTCCGCCACCTCGATCACATAATCGGCCAAAAAGTCGATCATCGCTTGAGCTTTGATCGAGAGACGGGGGATGAAGGAGATGTCGAACTCGCTAAACTCCACTGACCACTTGGCCAGCCTGCCAGAATGCTCCACCCCCTCAAAGATGTTGCGGAGGGGGTGGTTAGTTACCACTCGGATATAGTGTGCATGGAAATAGGGTCGCAGCCTCCGGGCCGAGATGACCAGGGCGAAGGCCAGCTTCTCCTAAATTGGATATCAGAGCTCGGCCTTCCTCAAGACCCGGCTCATGTAATATATGGGTAACTGCTTCTTCCCCTCTTCACGAACTAGGACGGAGCTCAAGGCCTCCGGCCCGCCCCCGAGATACAAAAAGAGGTCCTCCCCCTCCTTTGGCCCTTGGAGCAACGTAGCCTGCATCAACTGCATCTTGAGGGCCTGGAATTCCTCCTCGCACTCCCTGGTCCACTCAAATTTTTGCCCCCCCCCCTTAGTGTTTTGAAGAAGGAGGGGCACTTCTCCCCAGCCCGGGAGAGGAACCTGCTTAACCCTGCCAGCTTCCCTATCAACCGTTGTACCTCCTTTGTATTCCACGGAGATCCCAGCTCCACGATAGCCTTCACCTTATCAGGATTTGGTTCGACCCCCGCGGGGGTGAGGAGGTGCCCCAAGAACTTCCCCCTACTGGCCCCGAAGACACACTTCAGGTGGTTCAGTCGCATCTTGTACTTGCGCAGGGTGGAGAAGGTCTCCTTTAGGTCCTGGAGGTGAGATTCCACATCCTGACTCTTGATCATGAGATCATCTACGTACACCTCCAGGTTCCTCCCCTTCTGTTCCCGGAAGACCCAGTCCATCATCTTTTGATGGGTCGCCCCTGCGTTCTTCAGCCCAAAGGGCATCATTTTATAATAGTAGCACCTATCACCCGTGATGAACGAGACGTCCTTGACGTCTGGGGGGTGCATCCTGATTTAATGATAACCTGAAAATGCATCTAGAAAACTCATTACAGAAAAACCAATGGCTGAGTCAACCAGCGTGTCGATCTGAGGCAAGGGATAACAATCCTTAAGACAAGATTTATTAAGCAAAGAGAAGTCGATACACATACTCCACCGACCGTCTTCCTTTTTAACCATGACTACGTTGGAGACCCAGCTGGGGTATTGGATCTCGAACACGAAGCCGACCTTAAGAAGCTTTGCCACCTCCTCCCTGATGGGCTCGGCCAGCTTGTCCGCAGTGGACCTATTCTTTTGTTGGACGAGGCGTGCTCCCGGGTCCAAGTTGAGGCGGTGGCAAGCCACATCCGCGTCAACCCCCGGCATCTCCGCGGCGCTTCGTGCAAAGATGTCCGTTCTTCTGTATGCACGTCAGCATCCTGCCTTGGTCCTCCGGGGTCAGCCCTCCGCTGACGCGGACCTTCTCCACCCTGCCTTCACGGGTGTGGACCTCCAGCTCCACCACCTCTTCCGCAGCTTCCAACCGGGACTGCTCCCCCATTCTTCTACATCGCTCTCCTATGGGATGAGGGCCTCCACCTCTTCATCCACGGTCATCGCCTCAGTCGACTCCTCCCGATCTTCTCCTGCCACCTCAACCTCAGTGCAGCTCTCTGCCTCCAGCTCCTCCCGACCAGCTTCCTGCTCCGCCTCCTCCATCCTTCGCTCCATCTCCTCGGCCCCCTCTTGCCAAGAGATGGAGTTCACGACGGTGACGTAGAATTCCCGCGCCACCTTGGGGTCCCCCCTGACCCGGACCTGGATCCCCTCAGCATTGAACTTTAAGCACTGATGGAACGATGAGGGGACACAGCGGAAGGCACTGATGATGGGCCTCCCGAAGATGGCATTGTAGTTACTGGGGGCATCCACGATGACTAACCTGCAGTTCCTGGACTGCCCCCCAGGGTGACATGGAGCCCCACTCCACCTTCTACCTCCTTCCTCTCCCCCGAAAATCCGAAAAAGGGCCCATCTGAGGCCAACACCCTCTTCGTCTCCACCTTCATCGCGTCAAACGCCTTCTTAAAGACGACGTTGATGGAGCTTCCGTTGTTGACGAGGATCCGGGAGACGGTAAAATTTTCGATGGATTTTTGGATGACCAACGCATCGCAAAATGGATCCTCATGATCCGGCATATCGCTCTTTGAGAAGATGATCCTCTCTTCCGGGGGTGGGGTTTGGGATGTAGAGCCAACGCTCCGACGATACATGGTATGGAGGCTCGCCCTCCAGGAGGCCTCTACACCCACCCCCCGTGGATCACTCTGATCCCTCCTCGGGTCCCGACATCCACCCGGTCTTCACAACGGTCCTCCTCCGCCCGAGGCAGGACCTCCTCGATCCTCACTTCCTGATGCCCCTGTTGCTACTGTTTCTCCCTGTTTCCCCTCATTTCGAGGAACTCTGGGCATGTGGTTGTGGCATGACCTTCCTCTTGATGGAATTCGCAGTTGGGCAACTCCACCCTAACTTCTCTCCTCCTCCTCCTTGCTGCTCTCCTCCTCTCCCCCATGGCTATGGCCATAACATGTTCCTGATCGGGGAGTCGAGGCCTCTGCTCCTGCCTCCAACCCGGGGGGTGGAATTGATCTTGCCCCCCTTGATGGCGGTCCCTTCCTTGATACCCTATCTGTGGCCCCTGCCCTTGCCACTCGGGCCTCCAGCCCAGCCGACGGTCAGGCTCTTGACGCCCCCACCTGGGCTGCTGCTGCCCCTGGAGCTGCCCCTACTCCCTATGTCGGGGCTCTCCTCTCCTCTCCTCCTGTCCTCTTCCTCCTCTCGGCTCCTTATCTTCCTTCGTGGCCCACCTGGCCAGCTTCCGGGCGAACTCCGGATTTGACGCCTCCCCGTCGACTTCTCTCGCTGCCCTCTCCATCATCTCCTCATAGGAGGGGGGGGGGGCACTCTTCAGCTCCATCCTGAAGAATCCCTGTTGGAGCCCCCGGGTGAAGTCCATCATCAGGCTATGGCCTGACATCTCCTGGACCTGGGTGACCTCCTCCTGGAACTGGTTAACATAGCTCCCCAACGTCTCATTCACTCCCTGCTTGATGTGGAACAGGGACTCCGACTCCTTCTTCCTCCTTTTCGAGGTAGTGAACCTCAGCTTGAACCCCCGACGTAGGTCTTCTAAGCAGTAGATGGAGCTGGCCGACAGCTGGTGTAACCACTCCCTCGCCTTCTCTTTGAGGGTGATGGCGAAGAGTCGGCACTTGAACCCATCCAACATCTGCCGGATCGAGACCATGTCCTCAAACTACTGGACGTGTTGGACCGGGTCTCCCTTCCCGGTGTAGTAGGACATCTCGGGTTCCCTGAACCGCTCTGGAATTGGGACAGAAGTGACCAAGTCATTGAAGGGTTTGCCTCCCCCTACTAGGCGAGCGGGAGTATCTCGCGGGCTCAGCTCGCTGATCCGGCCTCCACCTGCCGAGCCGGGGAAGAGCACGCGCCTGGGGAGCTCGCACCCCCGGCCCTCCTCGGCAACTTCCTTCCCAGCTCGCCTGCCGGGGGCGCCCTCGCCCAGAGAGGGGCGGCTGTGATCTGGACAGCTGGAGTTGAGCACTCGGCCCGCACGCCGAGTGTGAACTTGACGAGGCCCAGCACCTCGTTCCTGATATCTTCAAACATCCCCACCGTGGCCAGAGGTGGGGGGGGGGGGGGGGGGGGGGCGGGGCGGCGAGTCCGACCTGTCAGATCCTTTCCCTCCTGTCATCGAGCTCGTTGAAGGTTTTCTGTGCTGACCACTCTTCACGCTCACCGCACCAAAATGTTGAAACCGAAAATCGGTCTCTTGTGGAGTTCACCCTTGGGGAAGGGGTGATCACGTACCTACTTCGCTCCTGCAAGCAAAATAATAAGGGAAACAAGGAAAAACTGACCCAAGGGCTCGGCGGGGAGGACCCACCACACACCCAGAAGATCTTAGAGTGCTTCCCCTCCTTAGCAAAAGGCCGAACTAATATCCTTAGAAAGCGCTTGAGAGACGGAGAAGAGATCACATGAAGCATGCTTTCTGAGGTACCCCTTGGGTCCTATTTATAGACTTCTGAAAATGGCCTACAAATAGCCAACCTCCGCTGTTCTGAATGACTATGTGCAGTCCAGATTGGCCTGTCAACAGCGTAACCTCGCTATTCTGAAAGGCTCTGGGCATGCCAGCGGGGGCAAAATAGTAAAAAGTACCTCAGAGACCTGGGCGAGCTCGACTACCCCTGAAGATCCTGCTCTCCTGCTGTTTGCCGAGCTCTATAGGGCGAGTGCGAGCTGACTACTGTGCTCACTCTTCGATCTGTCTTCAATAGTCGAGCTCAGCTTGATGAAGCCCGGGCCTAGCTCGGCGAATGCCGAGCTTGGGGTCGACGAATGTCGAGCTCGGCCTTCAGATTTCCCTGCCAAGCTCGCCTGTTACCTGGGCGATCTAAACTGGCCGGTCTGGTTCCTGGCGACCTCACTCGCCGGATACGGGGTTGTACAACCACGACCCTAAAGAAAACTCTAATTAGGCCACCAGGCCTTTGTTTCAAGCCAAGCAACTCCAGAGCTAAGAGAGAGCTCTGATATTTTCTGGTGAGATCGTGGACTTAGGCTAATTCTCTACTCAGGAATTCACTCTGATTTCCTCCTTGCACCAAGGTTTCCTCACGCCTTAAGTGACGTCACCCGCCTCCGCGAGAGCACTCGCATCTAGGCTCTGCATCAATGAGAGCGCTCACCTCAGAGGCTTCGTGGACTTAGAAGATTTCCCAGTCGGAACGCTTCCACCGAGGTTCTGTAAGTTCAACGTCATCTCAAGGTCAGAGCGCTTTCTTTGAGGCTCTGAGGACTTAGTCGTCTCCTCCTCGTCACATTTCATTCTCTACACTTGTAACGGAGTAGCGACTGTCGCCCCCAGAGATCAAGCTCAAACCTTTATAAACACACGAGATCTACTGGAATTTGGCTCGATACAGATCCAGCCACATGATTTTTCACCCTTTACGGGTTTTCCATGTCAAAATGCCTTCTTGTCATTTGCTGCAATTTTTTTAACTGTTTGTGCGCCCGGTTCGACTCTGAGCTAAGGCGGTCTGATTCTCCGGACCGAGAAAAAAGTCGGACGACCCGCAACAGTTTGGCGTCATTCGTGGGAAAGTTTTCCAAAACTCTATAACCCTTTGGAAGAAACTCTTGTCACGCACAAGCACCCCAAATCGACAACAATGCAACAGAAGGCCTACCGCTTGACCTGTATGTTGGTGCCCGCGAAGCGCTGGGAGACCAGGGGCACGATCCCCGTTATGGAGGTGAAGACAATTATCGAGCCTCCTGTCCTGTCTGGTCAAGTTTTCACCACAGCCCGACACAAAGGGGAGCACCCTGACGAGAGCGCGCACAAGGACAACATGATTCACTTTGGAAATGTAAAAAATAAGCGAGAAATGAGCGAGAAAACATACAAGAGGTAAATAAAAGAAAATTGTATTGCTCTAAAAAGGTAATCATTATATAGGTATGTCCCCTTATTTATAGAAATCATGGGAGATGAGAGAATACAACAACTGATGTGGGACTAAAAAAAATAAACCGGGCGTCCTACGCTGTTTGATATTGTCAAACCGCTCACTATACAACAAATAATAAAACAACAAGCGACAACTAGGTAAGTCGCCTATCTGCTCCAGGGAAGACCGTTGATACAGGCCGCCAGACCGCAACTGCGGGTTGCCACCAGATCGCAGTTGCGGTTAACCACCTGTCCACTGCTGCGACTTCAACAAGACCATTGCGGCTTCTTCCAGACTGCTGCGGCAAGCCTCCAGACCAAGGCGTAGTTGCGGCTTATCATCAGATCGCTACTGCGGTAAGCCTCTAGACCGCAAGAGAAGATAACCACCAGACCGCCAGCAGACGATCACAACCAGACCGCTACACCAACCCGCCTGACAACTAGGCCGCCTGGACAAACCGCCAGACTGCTCGAACTGCTAACCGCCCTACTTGAGGTCAAATCGCCAATTTCTAACACCTCCCCTCAAGCTGGAGCGTATATGTCAATCATGCTCAGCTTGCTACAAACATCTGAAGCGGAAACTAGTTTTGTGAAGAAGTCTGCTAGTTTTTTATCAGAAGTGACGAAGGGAGTACAAATCTGATTCTTCAATACCTCTTCTCTAATGAAATGACAATCCACCTCGATACCTTTTGTCCTTTCATGAAAGACAGGATTCTTTGTTATGTGAATGACGACTTTGTTATCACAGAACATAGGAAGATGATGGTCGTAGACTTCTCCTGAGTCAAGCATAAGTGCTCGTATCCATTTCAACTCGCAGGTAGTTAAGGCCATGCTACTATACTCTGCTTCAGCACTTAACCTTAAAATAAGTGTTTGCTTCTTGCTTTTCCAGCTAACAAGGTTTCCTCCTACAAAGGTGCAAAAACCTGATGTAGAATTTATATCTTCCTTGTTATCAGCATAGCTGACATCAGAATATACTTCAATCTTTAGGTGACCATTCTTCTGAAACAACAAGCCCTTTCCTGGAGACCTTTTCACATACTCCAGAATCTTCATGGCAGAGCGAAGATGACACTCTCTAGGATTCTGCATAAACTGACTGACCTTCCCAACTGCATAACAGATATATGTTCTAGTAACAGTCAGATATATAAGTTTGCCTACAAGTCTCCTGTATACAATGAAATCTGGAAGAAGAGGAGAATCATTAGTCCATCCTTTATCATCACCAACCGCCATCGGGCAACGAGCAGGTTTCGTGTCAAGAAGACATGTCTCGTTTAAGAGATTTAGCGCATACTTTCACTGTGAAAGAACCACCGAGTTCCTCTTTTGTGAAATCTCAATTCCCAGAAAGTACTTCGGAGTTCCCATATCCTTAGTAATAAAATGTTGTCGAAGATGTCGTTTGGCTAGATCAACACATTCTTTATCATCACCGTAGATAGCAAGAACCACAAGACCTTTAGTAGTCTTGCATATAAATAGAGAATGATCATCAGAGCTTCGACTGAACCTAATAAGAGAAACAATTTCACTAAACTTTTCAAACCAGGCTCGGGGACTTTGCTTCAAACCATAAATTGCCTTCCGAAGCTTGCACACTTGAGACTCCTCCTGAGCAACATACCCAGGAGGTTGCTCCATGTAGACCACCTCTTGCAAATCAACATAAAGGAAGACATTCTTCACATCTAACTGAGACAACTCCCAGTCTCTATTAATAGTAATAGAGAATAGAACACAGATAGTGCTGATGCGAGCAATAGGAGAAAAGTATCAAAGAAATCCACTCCATATGTCTGAGTAAACCCTTTTGCAATAAGCCGTGCCTTACAGCGATCAAGCAGAACCATCCAGAAGATACTTAACTACAAATACCAACAAACAGCCAACTATATCAACGCCTAAAGGTGGAGGGACAAGAGTCCAAGTCCCTCTCTCAGTTAACGTCTTCATTTCTTCATCCATAGCAACTTTTCACCAAGGAATAGCAAGAGCTTCTTGATATGTTTTCGGGATGACAGTAAGATAAATAGCAAGATCAAAACGCTTGACATTCAGGGAAAGCTGAGCATATGAGACAACAACATCAATTGGATGCTTAGTACATTGTCGAACGCCCTTCCGCAAGGCAATTGGAAGATCAAGATCACTACTAGCTAGTGGAGGCAATGTACTGTTCAGAAGAAAGAAGAGGCTCTAGAACAGGCATAGAGGGATCCAAGGTCAACACATCCGGCTCTAGAGAAGGAGACAGAGCAACAAGAGTAGATGTGGAAAGAACTGGCTCCGGCGGAGGTGCCAAGAGAATAGACAGGGAAGAAGAAGTATCATCGGGCATGAGAGAAGTAGGAGAGAAATATGGTGTATCTTCAAAAAAGGTAACATCAGCGGAAACATATTATTTGCGCAGAAGAGGATCAAAACAACGATAGGCCTTCTACGCCGGACAATAACCAAGAAAGATACACTTAACAGAACGAGGATAAAGTTTGTCACGACTAGGAGAAGGTACGTGAATAAATGTCGTACATCCAAAAGATTTCAGAGATAAAGGAAATGACTCAGCCCCATGATATAAAATAGAAAAAAGAGTCTTGCCATGAAGAATAAAGGAGGAAATCTGGTTGATGAGAAAGCAAGAGAGAAGAACAACATATCCCCAATAAGACCGAGGAACCTTCATTTATATGCAAAGGCTGCGAGCAACATCCAAGAGATGACGATTTTTGAGTTCAACAATGTCATTCTATTAAGAGGTATAAGGACAAGTAGTTTGATGAATCAAGCCATGGTTCGCACAAAAATCAAAGAACTGACGGCTGATATATTGCTTGGCATTATCAGTACGAATAACCTGAATGAGCACACGAAACTGTATGAAGATCTCATTATAAAATGCACTGAACACAAAGAAAAGTTCAGAACGATCCTTCAAGAGATATAGCCAAGTGCATCTAGAGAAATCATCAATAAATGTGACAAAGTATAAGCTTCCTCTTTCAACAGTAGCAACAGGAGAAGGACCCCAGATGTCAGAGTGAACTAGTTCAAAAGGACGGGAAGAACAATGTCATGTTCGAGCTAGGAAAGAAGAGCGATGATGTTTACCCAACTCACATGCCTCATAGTTCAAAGAAAAATCTTCTGAAGGAAGTTCTGGAAAAAGTTGATGAATGAGGCGAGAAGGAGGATGACCAAGACGCCGATGTCAATGTTGAATAAAAGAAGAAGCAAAAAAAACAATGTCTTGATCTAGAAAAAAAGTGGCCACCACTTGCAGTCCCAGTAGCGATCGTAGTTTTGGACACAGAATTAGAGAAAGAACAAGTGGTGTCAGTAAAAGTAACCGTGCAATTCAACTGAGTACATAAAGCATGAACAAAAAGAAAATTGTATGGAAAAGTAGGGACATAGAGAGTGTCCTCAAGCAGCAAAGACGAAGAGAGATGCACAGTGCCAACACCATGCACAGGAGCAGAAGTCCCATTGACAATAACAACCAGAGGCAGTTTGTTTTGTTCAAGAGAAGAGGAGAACAAACGAGAGTTGCCGATCATGTGACAAGTGGCACCAGAGTCAATAAGCCACTTGTCAGAGGTGGCCACAAGCGCACGAGCCAGAGAGGAGAGAAGAGAAACCATCTCCAAGAGGAAAGAAGGATTTCTAACGGCACGGTTAGAAACAAGCCGGACATGATGTCACAAAAAGAAACCGAGCACTAAAAAAGAACTGGCAGAAAAAACAAACCACATGGTTTATGGAGAAACAAACCGCAGGAAGACAACCCATGGGCAGAAAGAAGAGAAAAGAGCGCGAATAGAACAAGTCGCAACAAAGAGCGACTAGCAAGGGAGGCAAGAGCAAAAGAAGGCACACAATAACCCGCACGAACACAATAAGAAGTAAAGAGGCGCGATTATCAAGGAAAGCCGGGCGAACAGAAAAGTCCGGATGGAAGCAAGTCGCCAGCACAACGAGCAAAAGGGTGGGAAGGGAAGGGAAGGGAAAGAAACTGGACAAACCTGAAGAAGCTGGACAAAGCCGGAAGAAGATGTTGTGCAGTTAAACAAACAAACCACGATTTAAGAGGAGCAAAGGATCGATTAGCTTTGATATCATGTAAGAAATGAGCGAGAAATGAGCGATAAAACGGACAAGAGGTAAATAAAGACAAATTTTATTGTACCAAAAAAAGTAATATTTACATAGGTATGCCCCTTTATTTATAGAAATCGGGGGAGATGAGAGAATACAACAATCGATGTGGAACTAAAAAAAAGAAACCGGGCGGCCTATGCAGTTTGACACGGTCAAACCGCCCACTATACAACAAATAATAAAACAACAAGCGGCAACTAGGTAAGTCGCCTATCATCTCCAGGGAAGACCGCTGATACAGGCTGCCAGACCATAACTGTTGGTTGCCACCAGACCGCAGTTGCGGTTAACCACATGTCCACTGCTGCGGCTTCAACCAGACCGCTGCAGCTTCTTCTAGATTGCTGCTGCAAGCCTCCAGACCGCAATTACGGGTTGCCACCAGGCCCCAATTGCGACTTATCATCAGATCGTTGCAGCCGTAAGCCTGCAGACCGCAAGAGCAGATAACCATCAGACCGCCAGCAGAGGATGACAACCAGACCACTGTACCAACCCGCCAGACAACCAGACCGCCTGGACAAACCGCCAGATCACCTGAACTGCTAACCGCCCGACTTGAGGTCAAAGCACCAATTTCTAACAGGAAACGAAGACGTGGTGAGAGTGCGCAAACCGCATCGAGACCCCCTCGTTATCAGCATAGGGATAAGAGAGCCCTACCTAAAGGTCAAGAGGATTCTAGTCGATAACGAAAGCTTAGTCGATGTCCTATTCATGGACGTGTTACGGAGAATGGGGAAATGTGGATAATCTCTCTGTCCGGCAAGCGGACCCGTCTATAGATTCAACAATCGGCCGGTCCCTGTGCGGGGCATGGTTTTCTTCCTAGTTACCATGAGAGAGTACCCGAGGGAAGCAACCCACAACATCCAGTTCCTGGTCATGGAGTGTGATTTCTCCCACAACACCATCTTTGGTCGGCCCCTGCAAACTACGTTTGGAGCAATTCCCTTCATACCTCATCTGACCATGAAGTTTCTAACACCCGGCGGCGTGGGAGTTGTTCAAGGAAATCAAGCAATAACGCTGCTACCTCAACCAGGCTCAGCCACCGCAAGGGGCATCCCAACACATCGAGAGCTTTGATTTAAGAGACGAAGCTGCGATAGAGAGGGCTACACCAAAGGACGGTGTAATCGAAGTTCTGCTTCACGCGAGGGATCCCATTCAAACGGTATTAATTGGGTCACTCTTATCCCCAGAGGAGTAGGAATAGTACATGAAATTCTTACGCATCAATCATGATGTGTTTGCATGGAGCCCAGAGGACATGCTAGGGTGGACTTGCAAGTCATCATCCACTTGCTAAACATCAACCCGACATATAGGTCGGTCGTCCAGAAGAAGCGCAACTTTGCGCCCAAAAGGCTCCACGCCATCGAGGAAGAAGTAGATAAGCTTTTGGCTGCACAGTTTATTCTAGAAGCAGCATACCATACTTGGCTCGCTAACGTGGTCATGGTAAAGAATGCCTCATGGAAGTGGAGGATGTGCATCGACTACAACAATCTCAATCAAGCCTGTCTGAAGGACAACTTCCCTCTCCCCGCATCGATCAACTAGTGGACGCGACAGTCGGGCAAGAGCTTCTCAACTTCATGGATGCCTACTCAGGGTATAACCAGTTTCGAATGAATTCAACGGACAAAAGCGCACACTATCTGTACAACCCGTATTCGTCGAGGGTGGGTCCTACCACAGCCAGGTCAGTAGAAGTCAAGGTCAACAGGTCAAGACAGGAGTCAAAGTCAACATATAATATCGTGGAAGGCCTGGGCGAGTACGACGAGCTCCCCTAGCATACTCGCCTGGTAGACGACTAGGCGAGATACTCGCCCAGCCCGTGCGAGTTCCTCCGGAAGTCGCCTAGTCGCCAGGTGGTGGGGTATAAATATGACCCCCCCCCCTCCTTGGATTTGCCGATAAATAGGACCCCAGGGGTACGAGGTGAGACACTGGAAATCCTCTGCAGGATACTCGCGAGCTTCAATTTTGGGATACTAGCCAAGCCTCTGGATTCCTTTTCCTTGGAGATCAAGTCACGACCTTGCGACTTCGTCATCAGCTAGCGTCCCGCGTACCCAGTTCGACCATCTTTGGTTGAGAAGGGGATGCTCCTTTCGAGCATTCGGGTACGTGGTGGGACCTTCCTAAAGCAACATCTGGGGTCCTGTTTGACTTGGTTCTCCATCATAGTCACCCTAGCCTTCTGATCTGACCTCTGAACCGGTAACCTTAGGCGGCTTTGGTCCGAATTCGAGGTTAGGATTTTTTCGTGGCTTCAACACTTGGTGCGGTGAGCTCGGTGAATGTCATTTTCAAGAGAACCTTTTGTCGGGCTTCAGGTGGAAGCGTCCCGGGTCCAGGCTGTAGATAGACCAATCTTTGCTTCTTAGGAGAGAAGAAAAGCGAAAAGTAGAGAACAAGCGGATAAGCTTTTGAATAATTGAAACTTTATTATCCAAAAAAGGTATCTATTACAATGGTATGCCCTCCTTTATATAGAATGGAGGAGAGATGAGAGAATACAAATAAGAGATGTGGGACTAAAATTTACAGGACTAAGCGGACTATACAAAACAAACCGCACAGGCCGCGCGGTTAGATAGCAGGGCTAACCGCACGGCTACCACCAGAGAGGAAGAGAGACCGCCAGAGTAGACCGCCAGACCGCCCGGCCTCCAAGCCCGGCTGAGACAAACCGCCAGACCGCGCGGTCTTCAACCCGCCAAGACAAACCGCCAGACCGCCCGGTCACCAACTTCAACACTCCCCCTCAAGCTGGAGCATATATATCGATCATGCCCAGCTTGTCGCAGATGTGGAAAAAGGAAGCGGATACTGGCTTGGTGAAGACATCTGCCAACTCGTTGTCGGAAGTAACAAATGGAGTGCAAATCTGTTTCTTCAATATTTCTTCCCGAATAAAATGACAGTCGACTTCTATGTGTTTTGTTCTCTCATGAAAGACCGGATTTTTGGAAATGTGTATCGCGGCCTTATTGTCACAGAACATAGGAAGAGGATAGTTGTAAACCTCTCCTAAGTCAAGCATGAGAGCCCGCAACCACTTCAACTCACATGTAGTCGATGCCATGCTGCGATATTCCGCCTCTGCACTGGACCTGGAAACGACAGACTGTTTCTTGCTCTTCCAACTCACAAGATTGCCTCCAACAAATGTGCAGAAACTGAAGTCGATTTGCGGTCCCCTTTGTCATCCGCATAGCTTGAATCAGAGTATGCTTCAACCCTAAGGTGACCATTTTTCTGAAATAGGAGGCCTTTCCCTGGAGCAGCTTTAATATACTCTAATATCCTCAGAGCAGATTGTAGATGACACTCCCTCGGAGCTTGCATGAACTGGCTCACCTTGCCAACAGCATAAGAGATGTCCGGTCTGGTTACCGTGAGATATATGAGCTTGCCCACCAGATGCCGGTATCTCGTAGGATCGGAGAGAAGAGGTGAGTCATCTGTCCAAGTTTTGTCTTCTCCAACAGCCATAGGACAACGAGCAGGTTTAGCACCAGTCAGTCCTGCCTCCTTTAAAAGATCAAGAGCATACTTCCGTTGTGAAAGGACCATGGAGTTGGTCTTTCTAGAGATTTCAATTCCCAGAAAGTATTTCGGGAGCCCATATCCTTTGTGACCAGATGTTGACGAAGGTGTTTCTTGGTCATCAATATCCCATCCTGGTCATCGCCAGTAAGAAGAATGTCATCAACATAAACTGCAAGAACAACAAGACCAGAGGCAGTTTTCCGAACAAACAAGGAGTGATCTGCTGAGCTTCTTGTAAAACCAATGGCCGCAACAATGCCACTGAACTTGTCAAACCAGGCACGAGGACTCTGCTTGAGGCCATAGATAGCCTTCTTTAGCCGGCATACCCGTGTCTCCCCTGAGCAACATACCCAGGAGGTTGCTCCATGTAAACATCCTCCTGCAGATCACCATAGAGGAAGGCATTCTTAACATCGAGCTGCGAGATGGGCCAATCCCTGTTGACAGCCACAGAGAGAAGAACCCGAATAGTGCTGAGACGAGCCACGGGAGAGAAAGTGTCAAATAATCAATCCCATAAGTTTGTGTAAAACCCTTGGCAACCAGGCGAGCCTTATAACGATCCACACTGCCATCCGGGAGAAACTTCACCACGAAGACCCAGCGACAGCCAACAACATCTGTGCCGAAGGGAGGAGGAACAAGGGTCCAGGTACCCCGTTTCAGTGAGAGTAGCAATCTCCTCATCCATGGCAACTTTCCAATGAGGAATAGTAAGGGCCTCCTGGTAGGAACGGGGGTGGCAGTGCGGGGCCGAGATAGCCAGTGCAAAAGCTCGGCGAGCAGGGGTAAGACGATCATAGGAAACAACTGCAGCAAGCGGGTGTTGGGTACAAGCCCGAACCCCTTTGCGAAGAGCAATCGGGAGATCCAGGTCAGCAGGCGCCTCAGTATCCAGGTCAGCAGGCGCCTCAGTATCCGAGTATCCGTGGTGGAGAGAGCTGGCCCGGGAGTAGAGAGAGATGGCAGCGGAGTGGAGGGATAAAGCGTAGTAGAGGGAGGAGATGATGAGGATGGGGAAGACGGTGGAGTGGGTGGAGAGGGCGGAACAGCAGTGGGAGCAGAGGGAATAGATGGGTTGGTATGAGAAGTAGGGGCAGGAGGAGGAGA
Organism: Platanthera guangdongensis; assembly: GCA_039583875.1. Taxonomy (NCBI): domain Eukaryota; kingdom Viridiplantae; phylum Streptophyta; class Magnoliopsida; order Asparagales; family Orchidaceae; genus Platanthera; species Platanthera guangdongensis. Next base: position 120,000,966 of record CM077160.1, on the reverse strand, counting down.
AGAGGAAGCGGAGAGAAGTAAGAGGCATTGGCAAAGAAGGTGACATCCGCAGAGACAAATTGCTTGCGGGTAACAGGGTCAAAGCAGCAATATCCTTTCTGAGTGGGAGAGTAGCCCAGAAAGACACATTTGGTGGCACGGGGGGAGAGTTGTCACGGGTGGCAGCGGGAGAGTGCACAAAAGCGGTGCACCCAAAGATGTGTAGAGGAAGAGGAAAGGGATCCTTGTTTGGATAAAGAATGGAGAAGGGGGTAGCACGTGGAGAACTGTGGAGGGAAGGCGATTGATGAGATAGCAGGAGAGGAGGATAGCATATCCCCAATAGGAGCGAGGAACATGCATTTGAGCCATCATAGTGCGAGCGATATCAAGGAGGTGACGGTTTTTGCGTTCTGCCACCCCATTTTGTTGGGAGGTGTAGACACAATCTGGTTTGACGAATAACACCATGGTGAAGACAAAAGGAGGAGAAGTCGTGGCTAAGATACTCCTTAGCATTGTCAGAACGAAGGAGTTTAATAGACGTATCAAACAGAGTCTTAACCATAGAATAAAAGGAGGTCCAAACAGAGAACAGCTCGGAGCGATCTTTGAGAAGATATACCCACGTACATCGAGAGAAATCATCAATGAAGGTGACAAAATAGGAACTACCCCGACCGATGGTGAGGTTAGGAGCGGGTCCCCATATGTCAGAGTGAACGAGGTCGAACGGACGGGAAGAGCCCCGACTTTGCGTTGGGGGGAAGGATGAGCGGTGATGTTTGCCAAGTTGACAGGCATCACAGTTTAGAGGAGGAGGATGAGGAGGGAGGTGCGGCAAGAGCTGGCGGAGAATTCGGGGAGGAGCATGTCCAAGGCGAAGATGCCATTGGAGAAGATCTGTAGAGGAGGAGGAGAAGGCGGAGAAAGCAGAAACGTTGTCGAGGAAGTAGAGGCCACCACTCTCAGTCCCGGTAGCAATCGTCCGGTGGGAAACCGGATCCTGAAAAGTACAAGAGCTAGGGGTGAATATGACAGAACACCGTAGTTGCTTGCATAAAGAAGTAACCGATAATAGGTTACACGGAAACTTGGGCACATAGAAGGTATCAGCCAGGCAGAGAGAGGGGAGTGACTTGAACCATGCCCGTCCCATGGACCGGGGAGGGAGATCCATCAGCAACAATGGACCGGGCAATGAGCATGTGTGTCAAGAGAGAGAAATATTGAGGATTTCCAGTCATATGATTGGTTGCACCAGAGTCGATGAGCCATCTGCCATGAGTAACAACATGAGCACTACCAAAATGGTGACCACGGAGGCGGACAGGCCTTTGGAGGGAAAGCCATGGAGGCAAGAGAGGAGCAAGCCGCGACGAGAAGAACAAGCCGCAAGAAGAGAAAAGAGCACCAAGCCGGCGAACAGTAACAGGTTCGGGCGGCAAGAGATGAGGCCGGGCGCGACTTAGCAAGCAGGAACGGTTAGAGGAGGAATAACAAGAGCGCGAACAGCCAGCGGCTAGCAAGAGGGCAAAGGCACAGCGGGAAGAGGTCGCGCGACTGAAAAGGCCGAGCGAACAGAAGCGAGGAGAAGGGCAGGTGACCGCGACCAAGATGCGGGTGAGAAAGGAACAACCCGCACGGTCAGGCAGACCACAGCAGCAAACCGCGAATATAGGGGCAAGCGGATATGGGAAAGCAAGCGGACAGGGAGAAGAAGTCCGCAGCGGGTAAGCCGCAAAGACTAGGAACGCAAGAAAGAGCAAGGAGCGCGGCGACAAGGAAACAGGTCGCTGCGAAAATGCACCAGGAGAAGAGAATAAGAAGCAAGCCGCGCGAACGGGCAGCGGTCAGAAACAAGCCGCGCGGATAGAAACAAGCCGCGCGGACAGAAAAAGAAGGCAAGTCGCGAAGAGAAGGCCGCGGATAGCGGAAAACAAGCCGCTAGAAGCAGAGAGCGCACAGAATCGGAGGAAAAGACCGTGTGCTCTGATACCATGTTAGAAAGTAGCGAAAAAGAGCGAAAAGTAAACAAGCGGATAAGCTTTTGAATAATTGAACTTTATTATCCAAAAAAGGTATTATTACAATGGTATGCCCTCCTTTATATAGAGTGGAGGAAGATGGAGAATACAATAAGAGATGTGGGACTAAAATTTACAGGACTAAGCGGACTATCAAAACACCGCACAGGCCGCTGCTGTTAGATAGCAGGGCTAACCGCCGGCTTACCCCAGAGAGGAAGAGAGACCGCCAGAGTAGACCGCCAGAACCGCCCGGCCTCCAGCCGGCGAGACAAACCGCCAGAACCGCGCGGTCTTCACCCGCCAAGCAAACCGCCAGACCGCCCGGTCACCAACTTCAACGAGAGAGAAGAAAGAGGTGGAGGGAGTGATGGAGCTTCTGGTTACACTCGACAGCACATCGATCCGTTGCCGCTTCATCATCGTCGACGCGTCGAGCAGATACAACGCCATCTTCGGGCAGCCCCTCATCAACTATTTCAAGGTCGTTGCATTGGCTTATTACTAGTGCCTGAAGTACTATCGCGGGGATGTTCAGATCAGGATCAGGGGAGATCCCAAGGCCTCCAAGGAATGCTACCTGAATGTCATCAGCACCATCAGCTGGATGAGTGATGCGGAGAAGCTGGAGGAGCTGCTGGAGAAGGATAAGGGGTTATGCGCTGCTGAAGAGGTGGAGGAAGTGGAAGTGATCTCTCAGGGAGGAGAGCCGGGACTGCTGAAGGTTGGAGGATCCCTGCCACTGGGAGGGAAGATAGAGATGGCCGCTTGCCTCTAGGATAATATCGACGTCTTCGCATGGAGCGCCGCCGAGATGCCAGGGGTCGACACCGATGTTGCCTGCCATCGCCTCAACCTGGACCCTGCGGTGTCTCCTGTTCTTCAGAAGCAGAGGAAGAGCGCTGCCATGCTGGCTGGGCCGATTAGGGAGGAGGTAGAGAAGCTGCTGGAGGCAGGTTTCGTCTCGGAGATTCAATATCCAGGCTGGGTCTCCAATGTTGTAATGGTGAATAAGCCAGGAGGGGGTTGGCATATACGTATTGCCTTTTCCATGTTGAATAAAGCTTGCCCGAAGGATTGCTACCCCTTGGCTCAAATCGATGCACTGGTTGATTCCGTTGTCGGGTTTCCTGTGATGAGTTTTCTTGATGCTTTTTCAGGGCATCATCAGATCCGAATGCATCCCCCCGACTGCTGCGACGTCTCCTTCATAACTAGCGACTGTTGCTATAGCTACAAGATGATGCCCTTCGGGCTCAAGAATGCAGGGGCAACTTACCAGAGAATGATGGATCAAATCTTCAAGGGGCAAAAAGGACGGAACTAGGAAGTCTATGTGGACGATCTTCTCATCAAGAGCAAAAGTGTTGTGGAGCACATAACGGATCTGGTGGAGACTTTCACTACCATTAGGAAGTACAAGATGCAACTCAACCCGGCCATGTGCGTGTTTGGTGCAGGAAGAGGGAAGTTTTTAGGTCATCTCCTCACTCCCAGGGGGGTGGAACCTAATCCCGACAAAGGAAAGGCCATTCTAGAGATGGCGTCCCCGAGGGATCCAAAGGAAGTTCAAAGGTTGACGGGAAGGCTGGCAGGCCTTAGCAGTTTCTTGTCCAAGGCAGGGGAGAAGTGCTCTCCATTCTTCAAAACTCTTCGAGGGAATCAGAAGTTCGAGTGGACCGCGGAGTGCGAGGAGGCCTTCGAAAAGCTCAAGCAACAGCTAACCCAAGCTCCTCTCCTCCAAGGCCCGCGGGGTAAAAACGATCTCTTTCTCTATTTGGGAGTCAGAGCAGAGGCAGTTAGCTCGGTGTTGGTCCGAGAGGAAGGCAAGAGGCAGCTCCATGTCTACTATGTGAGTAGAGTGCTGCAACAGGCGGAAACGAGATATCATATCTTGGAGAAGTTGGTGTTTGATTTGGTGTTTTCAGCTTGGAGGCTCCATCCATATTTTCAAGCTCACTCCATCAGGGTCGTTTCCGATCACCCTCTACGCAGCATCCTGGATGGAGTGGAGCATTCTGGAAGGCTGGAAAAGTGGGAGGTGGAGCTTAGCGAGTTTGATATCTCTTACTCTCCAAGGGTAGATATCAAGGCACAGGCCGTGGTGGATTTCCTCACCATCTTCTCATCCGAGGTGGAAGGAGAGGAAGGCTCCTCTAGCCAGGTTTCGTGGAAGATGTTTGTGGATGGTGCTTCGGGCAGATACTCCGTGGGAGCTGGAGTAGTGCTGGTGAGCCCCCAGGGAACCAGGATCGAGCAAGCAGTCGAGATCCTCTTTCCAGTTACAAATAATCAGGCGGAGTACGAAGCCATGGTGGCTGGCTTACGTCTCGCCAAGGAGCTGGCAATTCGAGGTATCAGGGCCTTCACCGACTCGATGGTAGTCGCATCCCAGATCAGAGGTGAGTTCGAGGTGAATGATATGATCCTGCAGAGATACTTATTAAAAGTGAAAGATCTGATCGGGGGGTTTCAATCTTTCTTCGTCGAGCTTGTACCCCGAGAAGAGAATTCAGAAGCCGACTACCTTGCAAAGTACGGTCCCCGGGCTGGAGGAACCGTGAATGAACTATTCTGACCGTCCATCGACGAAGGGGAGATGATGGAGATCGAGCAGAGGGCGTCCTGGAGGGATCTGTTTATTTCTTTCCTGGCAACAGGTCAGATTCCTGCCAGCGCGGGGGATGAGAGGAAGTTCCGTTACAAAGCCGCATAATATTTGCTTCAGGAAGGAGAGCTCTACCGCAAGACCATCTCAGGCATACTGCTTGTCAGAGATGGAAGTGTAACACCTCCCCTGTAGTGAACGTATAATATGGGTCCGGCCGGGGCCCCACAACATACGAGCGCCACAGCTTTAGCATTATAAGTTGATATAGCTACCCAAACTCAAAACACTTGCACAATCACAGCGGAAACAGAACAGGACAAGAAGTTATCCACCACTAAAGAGTAAACAAATGGCCATAAGGCCTACACCAAGAGTCCATAGAAAAGTAGTACAACAAACATGAATGTGCTCAGCACTCCTAGTCTACCTCGGCATGCAAGCCGGACAAAATAGTCTCAACCAAACATCATCATCATTGAAGAGCTACAAAAGAGGGAAAAACACTTCATGGGGCTTAGGCCTTTCTGGCCGGTGTGCTAGCTCCTGCATGCGATCCTTGACCTGTAAGATTTATTAGTAACGTGGGTCAGCAAAGGCTGACCTCAAACTGTGTAACAACACATCTCCTCCCGGCCGCCCCTAACGGACCCCGGGGAACCCTCCAACCTGCAAGTCAGCACTTCATATGAATATAAACATCTATAAATAGAAAAGCATTAACACAGGTTTGGATGTCTCAATCAACAAACATGTTCTCTACTGGTTGAGCATATAAAGAAAGGGCCTACTATGCAACATGGATGCAACACCCGGGCTTCACCCAAGGTACCCTACAGCGTATGCATCTAGCACAACATCACATCATTTGGGTACTCACATTTACCCAATTGGCATAAAGCCGCAAACACTGAGGGAGACACAACTCCCTCACACGGCGCACAGGCCGCCACATGGAATTCTTGCCAAGGCTCCACCCGCTCGTGGGCCTAGCCCCGGGCTTGCCTGCAAGCTCTGACGTCTCATGTCAGGATTCCAACAACCACAGACTGACCGATTCTAAGAAGCCTTGCTGGACCCCACCCGCTCATGGCCTCTTTGCCCGGGCTTGCCCCAAGCTTGGCATTCTCGTCAGTCTCACAGAAGGGGACTAGTCTCGCCGGGACACTCTCCACACATGACGCACATGTCACGGGATAGCCAGCCGACCACGGAGACATAGCCACGCCTTGGCACAACACAACCAAGACTAAACACATTGCAATCCCTCTTTGTACCGCAGCGTTCCCGCGCACCAAGGAAAACATCTCCAACTCGTGCGGAGCTAACCTTGTCCACCAAGGAAACCATCTCCATTCTCATACGGAGCTAACCTTGTCCCTCAAGGAAACCATCTACCGCCACGAGGAGCTAACCTTGTCTGGGTTCGACTACACGTACCTTTTCAAGCAAACGGACAATCACCACCACAACACAAACGGCATCTTGCCGCAACGGAAATCTCTACGAATCCCTAAGTTCGTATGCAACATCACCGAGTCGGACTAACGGTCGCGACTACGGCTTCACCCACCATGCCTAATCCACTAGCGAAGCGGATCTCTAATGCAAATATGCCGGGGACGGACTCAATCAACCCGGAAGTTCCTCTTGAAACTTGGCAAACCAAAACCCTCTCATTTGAGAGTTTGGTGCCCAAAATAGAGAGAAAGAAAGCTACATGATGCTAATACGTGCATCCTAAGGACCGAGAGGAGAGATGTCATTACCTTCCGACTCCTCTTCCTTGCCATGGCAAAATAGCCGGATGGAAATCTTCGCAGCGGTCTAAGCTTCACGGATCCGGACTCGGCTCGCGATTTGGAGCACCGAAACCCTTCCTACAGCCCAAGACCTTCTTCTTCTTCCTCCTTGCTCTAGCTTTTCTCAAGATCTTAGAAAGAGAAAACTTGGAAAACAAATGAGGGTTTCCCACCCTAGAATCGGACTTAACTTCCCAAGAACAGTCCTGAGCCGTCAGATCCCAAAATCTGGGAAAGAGTGGCCACGATTCACCTGGAAAATAAAAGACCTGGGCCGAACACGGCCTGGCACACGCCCGTGTCCAGGGCCGTGTGCCTCATTCGCCGTCTCAAATCGACGCGCCTGGAACCGCACACGGGCATCCGACACGCCCGTGTTCCACCCGACACGCCCGTGTCCCCAGTGACACGGCCGTGTGGCCGCCGTGTGCCTCCAACAACACGGCCCCGAAACCAACCCGAGAGATGACACGGCCTGGGACACGCCCGTGTCCCAAGCCGTGTGCCAAGTATCGACACCCGTCGACAGGCTTTGTGTCGACACCGCGGAAAAACGTCGAGCGAAGATCGTCGACCAAGCGGGACACGCCCTGTGACACGCCCGTGTCACAGGCCGTGTGCCCCAGACTCGACACTTTGTCGAGCGACAGTGTCGACACTTGGGCCGAGTGTCGACACGGCCTCGACACGCCCTGCGACACGCCCGTGTCGCAGGCCGTGTTCCCTACTCTCGACACTTTGTCGAGCAAAAGTGTCGACACTTGGGCCGAGTGTCGACACGGCCTGGACACGCCCTGCGACACGCCCGTGTCGCAGGCCGTGTGCCCCACTCTCGACACTTTGTCGAGCAAAAGTGTCGACACTTGGGCCGAGTGTCGACACGGCCTGGACACGCCCTGCGACACGCCCGTGTCGCAGGCCGTGTGCCTCCTGCCAGAAACCCACAAATTTTCAGAACTGCAGACTGAACCTCTTGCAAAAACTGGGGTGTTACAGGAAGTCCCTCGTATTCTGGAGGAGATCCACTCGGGAGAGTGTGGCAGTCACTCAGGGACTTGCACTCTGGAACAAATAATCCTAATGCACGGGTATTTCTGGCCCACCATTCAGAAAGATGCGGAAATCTTCTCCAAAAAATGTCTCTAATGCCACCTCTTCGCGCCTCTTCAACTACAGCCCGCTCAACATCTGCGCTCGATCACTGCTCCCTGGCCCTTCGTCATCTAGGGGATGGACTTGATTGGCCCTTTTCCTCAGGCCAGTGGATAGAGGAAGTTCGTCCTCGTCATGATCGATTACTTCTCCAAATGGATCAAGGCAAAAGCTCTGGCCAAGACCACGTCAAAAATTGTAAAGAATTTTATTTGGGGAGAGATTGCATGCAAGTTCGGGATTCCTCTCGCCATCGTCACCAACAATGAGCCACAGTTCGCCATCTTAGAGTTAGAGTATTTCTGCAAGCAACTAGGGACGGATCTTTGATTCGCCTCTGTGCATCATCCTCGCAGCAACGGACAAGTGGAAGCCGCCGACAAGTTGATCATCAACCTCCTGAAGAAGAAAGTCACCAACTTGAAAGACAATTGGGCAGAGCAGCTCCCCTCAGTCGTTTGGGCTCTAAGAACAACTCCAAACTCGGCCACGGGGGAAACTCCCTTCAAGTTGTCCCACGGGTCTGAGGCACTCATCCTAGTGGAGTTTGAGGTTCGAGCCCGAGGGTCATAGCAGCTGGAGACAGCAGCGAAGAATGACGCTTGGAAAATGAAGACGCTCAAAGACTCTCGCTGGATTTCGTTGAAGAGCTTCGAGACTTGGCCTCCATCCGCCAAGAGGAGATCTAGAGGTGCATGGCGAAGCACTTCGACAAAAATGTTCGCCTAAAGCATTTCCTCACAGGGGACCTGGTCATGAAAAAGGTAGACGCCGCAGGGAGAGGAGCAACAGTTGGCAAGCTGCATCCAAATTGGGAAGGTCCCTTCATCGTCCAAGAAGCCTTGGCCATTGGAGGCTACTATCTCCAGGATCAGGTCGGAGAGCAGCTGGGAGGTACTTGGAGCGGGGATGACCTTAAAAGGTTCTATCCCTAGCGGTTGATGATGTATTTTACTTGCACATGTTTTCATATATATATATACAGATAGTGGCTACTGTTTGGCTTATGTTTATGCTTTTTTCATCTCAAGTTCTCTGAGGCCTTAAGGTTCTGCTCCGAGATCGATCCGAGAAACCAGCCGTCAACCTGTTCCTCCTAGATAGCCCAGTGCGGACGATGGGATGATGTCTCGGGATATAAGCGCCCTTGTAAGACCGGACCCCTGCATTGATGGCCGAGATCAGCTCACCATAGCATGTCGGCCTAGCTACCCCCGATTGCATCTCTCCTCCGACTGGAGGAACTAGCAGGAACATGTTTAGACTCCAACCTCTTCGATTCGAGGAAGGATCAACCTTTTAGATCTCTCATTTGGGCAACAACCCCTCATTATTTTCAAAGGCAGGATAACCCGCCAAAGGGCAGGGATAAGCCCAAGGGAAGATGTTAGTCGCGAGTGCGTCCTAGAGGACCCTCAGAAGAACATTACCCCTCGCTCTTGCATGCACGCTCGTAGCTCGGCCATAGAGCTGGCATGATCTCCACAGTTGGATTGGGGAATGGGCCTCCGACCTGTTTCTCCTAGATAGCCCAGTGCGGACGATGGGACGATGCCTCGGGATATAAGCGCCCTTGTAAGACCGGACCCCTGCATTGATGGCCGAAATCAACTCCCCCCATGCATGTCGGCCTAGCTACCCCCAATTGCATCTCTCCTCCGACTGGAGGAACTATCAGGAACAGGGCTGGATGCCAACCTCCCAACTCGACAGCGGCGGGATCATCGCTCCCTTTATAATTCCTTCGTCCTCAAAGATATTGATGCACTTGATTCATTGTCAATCTCTTAAAGCAGCAGGAAAAATGACCCCAACATTCGAGGTCCTCGAGTGGAAGTGTCGCCGTAAGTCCAAGTCCCCGCACGAGTTGCATATTGGCCAAGGACCTCCTCGAGTGAGATCAAGTTCCTCGTTGGAGTGATATCGTAGTCCGATATCTCTGTATGAGCTCATCTCCTGCAGACCAACTACTTGCCTCCCCGAGTCGACTCACACCACTCTAGTTGAGCAAGGCTCCTGAGAGCTGTCGACTCCAACATCGAAGTCCTCGAGTGGTAGTGTCACTGTAAGTCCAAGTCCCTGCATGATCTCCTCTCCTGCATATTGGCCAAGGACCTCCTCGAGTGAGATCAAGTTCCTCGTTTGAGTGATGTCGTAGCCCGAGATCTCTGTACGAGCTCCTCTCCTGCAGACCGACTACTTGCCTCCCCAAGTCGACTCACACCACTCTAGTTGAGCAAGGCTACTGAGAGCTGTCGACTCCAACATCGAAGTCCTCAAGTGGTAGTGTCACTGTAAGTCCAAGTCCCTGCACGAGCTCCTCTCCTGCATATTGGCCAAGGACCTCCTCGAGTGAGATCAAGTTCCTCATTGGAGTGATGTCGTAGTCCGAGATCTCTGTACGAGCTCCTCTCCTACAGACTGACTACTTGCCTCCCCGAGTCGACTCACACCACTCAAGTTGAACAAGGCTCCTGAGAGCTGTAGACTCCAACATCGAAGTCCTCGAGTGGTAGTGTCACCGTAATTCCAAGACCCTGCACAAGCTCCTCCCCTGCATATTTGCCAAGGACCTCCTCGAGTGAGATCAAGTTCCTCGTTGGAGTGATGTCGTAATCCGAGATCTTTGTACGAGCTCCTCTCCTGCAGACCGACTACTTGCCTCCCCGAGTCGACAGATTCCCACCCCCAGTTGAGCTTGGCTATTACTGGGTGTCGATTAATTCCCACCCCCATTTGAGCTTGGCTCCTGCTGGGTGTCGACTACTCCCAACCAACAACCAAGCTCAGCTCCTCATAGGGTGTCAGCTCTGGTCTTCGAGCTAGTCAAAGTTAACTTCGGAAAAAAAAATGAATTGTGCAGGTGCAAGTAGACCAGGGCAAGCATACGAGTAGGTATTGGCGAGTGTGCGTGCACGACATAGCAGGCACGCGAGTATGTTACGACGACTATATGTTCAGGATGCGGGCGAGTATCGGGATGCGAGTTGTGGGAACGACTACGATCATGCGAGTAATAACTATGCGACTATGAACGATGTCGACGTGCGGGTAAAGCGTCGCAAGCACTCATCCTCCCCGAGCCTATGTGCCTAGCGAGCATCATCAGCGAACATACATAAAAGCAGAGAACGATGACGGTAATTCAGACTTGTATAAATATATATTTCAAAAAATTTACAAGTTGCAAAAGTCGGCTATTACAAAATTTCGCTAACTGCTATGAGCGAGTATGACAAATATCGGCGAGAAACTAGGACTCGTCGTTGCCAGTATCAGGCCGATATTCCTCATCTCCAATGTCAACATCCTCATCTTCCTCGCCGTCATCCTCGCTTTCCTCCTCACCACTACTACTACTGCCGCCGCTAAAGCTACAACTGCCACTGCTGTTGTAGCCCGATGATGGAGAAGGTAAGCGATCTTGCGACATCGATTCATCGACAAGCAGTTCGGGGAGAAGCTCGTCGACAGTGAGCTCCTTATCCCCCTCGGTGAGCTGGCTGTTGAGCCTTAGCCTCGCGAGCATGACATTCCCTGCAGCGCGAGCTATCTCACGGCGGACGGACGACCTCTCCTTCCAGAGAGTGCGAGATCGCTTGATCACATAGTGAGGGTCGTCCTTCGTTCGCGGCGCTTCTGTCTGAGGAGCTGAAGAACTCGTGCGGCCCTCTAAGGCAGTTAGGCGAGTCTCCATCTCGGCGGCGCGGACATGGGCCTCCTCCAACTCCGCCTGAGACTTGGGGAGTTTCGCCTCACACTCAGAGAGCTTCTTGGCGGCCTCAATCTCGGCAGCCTGCGACAAAGAGCAGAAAGTCAGCGAAATGAACCCAAGTCCAACACCAGCAAGGTCGCGCGCAGGAAGTGACTTACCTCATAATCACTCCAGCGGACAGACTCCATGCCGAGATCGATCTCCTTCTTGGATACGACTTAAAGGGCCTTAGTCGTCTCCAGCAGTTTCCTCGCCGAGTAGTGGCTCAGCTCGACAGCTCGCGCAAGCGAGCATGATGCCTGTTGGGCGAGATCCTCCATGCTGAGCTCCAGCATCGACTCAGCATCACCTCGCCAGTATAGCGCATGAAGGACGGCGAAGGCCTCCCCCTTGTCCTCCCAGTCCGCCGACCAGGAGGGGAGGTTGGTGCTCAGCATCACCAAATGTTCGTCCTCCGACCAGGTCACCAGCGGGCGACCATAGGCATCCACCACCCCTAGCGCAAAATTGAAGTTGGGGTGGAAGTGGGGAAGCCGAGCATCTGGAGGCGATTCATGGTCGTCAGGTCGCGACGACGATACTTTCGCCTTCTTGGTCGAGGGACCTGGCGACCTGGCCTTCCCCTTTCCCTTGGCAAGCCTTTTCTTCTCGCCAACATCAGCCGGAGGGTTGGGGTCATGAAGCGAGGTGACGAATTCCTTTGCCGGAGGGAGCAACTTCTCCGGGAGCTCGCACGCCGCTGCAAAGTGTCGAATAAATATCAGTATCCAGCTACAACTAGTAAGGCAAGTATGCAAGAGATGATTCTTGCCCAAACTTACCCTCATTGGGATGAATCTCCAGCAGAGTATTGACGTTTAGTCGCCATAAGATGACGTCGAACCGGCGACCACGGAACGACTCAACCAATTGCTCGTGGACGCCCTCCAATATCGGCGGAAGGAAGGCGACATCGGCAGGTTGGTGCGGCCTTCCCAGGACGCCCGTGAAGTCGCCTTCGACGACGAATAGTAGCTCCCTCCAGCAGTGGACTTTGTTCGCCGTCCCCACCAGGGTGCAGATGTGGCTACTTAAGTAAACCACTCCCTCGGCGGTCGCGGTGAAGGCGGATATCTTGCGGAAGACAAAAAGGTCGAAGGCGACCCTGTAACCCCCCGAAACTCAAAAGAGGGACGGGTAGCATTTTGAGCTAAGTTTGGAACTTGGTAGGGGTCACACGGCCTGGGACACGGGCCTGTACCAGGGCCGTGTCGTGCTTGGGTTCGACGATGGCCGTGTGGTCGACGAAATTGCAGTCGACGATCGTCGAACACGGCCTGAGACACTGGTGTGTCCCAGGTCGTGTCCTGCTCAGGTATTTGCCGAGTTATGTCGGGGGAGAAACACGGCCTGCAGCCCAGGCGTGTTAGGGTTTGACACGAGCATGTTAAATGGGACACGGGCGTGTCGAATACCCGTGTTCTTCTCGGGTTGGTGTTGGTCCTGTGTCAATGGAGGAACACACCCCGCTACACGGGCGTGTACTGGCTGACACGGGCGTGTCAAGCCTGACACGGGCGTGTCGAGAGTCCGTGTTCTTTTTAGGATGCGCCAGTTTCGACGTCGATTGAGGCACACAGCCTTGGACACGGGCATGTCACAAGCCGTGTTCGGCCTAGGTTTTGAATTTTAAGTGCGAATCGTGGTCATCCATTTCCTTCCTTTGGGATCCAATGGTCCTGGCTGATCATGGCAGGGTTTAACCCAGGAATAGGGTTTAGAAACCCTCATTTCTTTTGGATTTCCTCTTTCTAAGAGTTCTAGAGAGAGGGGAGAGCAAGGAAGAAGGAGGAGGAGAGATCCGGCAGCCGGTGGAGCTTCAGAGCCCCAAATCGCAAGCCGAGTTCGGATCTATGGAGGCGAGGACGTTGCAGTGCTTTTCATCTGCATCGATCTTCATGGCGCCAAAGATAAATGCTAGGGTAACAATTCTCATCTTGGACATGTGAAGTCCTCTTTTCCCTTGCATAGGAAGCCCGCTCTCGCGAGTCTGCGGTGAGTGTGAGGTGTTCCTTCGGGTAGACATGAATAGTCCCTGTTTTTTTGCATGTAGAGCCCGTAATCGAGAAACGGACATAGGCATGATGTGTGAATCCTACCCGGACAAGTTGGTCTGGATCGGTGATGTTGCATTGCATGAATGGCCGGAGAAGACTCCGCGCCGATGGTTGTTTTTCGAGTTTTCTACGCGGTAGATTGCAATAGGGAACCTTGGGGACTAACTCCAAGGTGCACCCGGAAAATTGGGCAGATGCGTGATTCTGCCAACATGGTGGTCTGAGAGCCAACTTGTACATAACTGGGTTATATAAAGTGTGTGATCGATTTGGGACTCGGGAAAGCTTGACCCGCGCATATGGCTTAAATTGACGTTGCAGTGTGAGCAACGGGTTAGGTGGAACTGTACCCGCTTTATGTCGTTCGGTACAAGCGACCTAAAGTACGTGGGACTTGTCGTTGGCATGGATGGAGGGTCTTAGGCAGTGGCCAGAAAGACCATAATGCTCACGAGAAATTGTCGTCCAAGGGGCAGTGGTGAGACTGCGGACTTTGACCGGGTTCACCGAGAATGTGCCCTGAGAGCACGGGGTGTGTGGCCGTGCGACCCTACGCCTGTGATGATGTGTAAATTCTTTATTATATGGCTATGCTAATAAAGTGCATGGAAGGAGCATCGTCGTCTCGAGTTTAGGGGTGAGATCGTTATAATTTGGACAGCATAGCTGACCGTTGCTTTTGTTTGCCACCGCTTCGGTGGATTGTTGCTTGCAAGTGTTGCGGAGCCGAGTGGCAAATAGCGGGCAAAAGCCCTTATTGTTGAGCCGGCCCTCGAAGACCTAATTATGAGTGTTTTCTTTTGTTCTCATGTATGACCGGCCTGTGTGCCGAGATTTGGAAGACACTTATATTTGAGTAAACTATTGTAAGTCCATAAGGCCAAGTACTTGTGTATTTGTACGTTCATTCCTGTTGGGTTTAAGTAGTGGACATTTATGCTGTTGGCTGGGTTCTTAATATGCAACTTTTAAATTGCTTCCGCTAGAATGTACTATATGTAGGACGTTGGTTATTGGCAGGATGGTTCCATTGCGTAACCTTTCGGTCTGTCTATGGTATATGGCGTCGGGTCCCGGCCAGACCTACTGTTATATGCTATGCGACAGATAGGGGGTGTTACAATTTGGTATCAGACTACTGGTTTCGGTCAACTTAACTGAATTCGTGGATGAATTCTTTTAAGGGGTAGTGAGCACATGTGTGTGTGTCATCGTTATAACATAAACGAACCCATGAATGTCCACTTAGGAATGAAAATACACATGTTTGAGGAACCTGTGTGTTCCTATAATTGCTGTTTACAATTTTGTTTGGTCGCTTAACGGTGTTTTGTACAACTATAGGTGACCAGGAGTGGTGCAGGGCTGTCAGAACGCTCGGTTTCTGAGGCTAGTAGCGCACCTAATGATGTGCCTGCAACACCTCCCTCGGCAGAAACCATTCGATTGGTGGCTGAAGCGGTGTTTGCTATGATCAATGCGCAGCATGCAAGGCAAATACAACAGCCTGCTCCTGCGGTGGAGTAGGTACCGCTTCAAGCAGTGGAACCGAGAAGGATGGAGCAAGTAGTGTTGGAGTATTTGGTGCCTAGGAGAGAAACTGAAAGGCAGCTCAAACATGTTATGAGCTTTAATCCTCCGGTGTTCTCGGGGAGGGGAACCTCATCCCAAGCTGAGGATTGGCTCTCCCGAGTAAATATAATATTGACAGCTACTGAAACGGAAGAGTGGTAGATGACCACCATAGCTACGTTCCTGTTGGACGGAGATGCAAGGTTGTGGTGGGAAGGTTTGGAGTTACATCACTTGAGGGGAAGACAACTTACGGACGTCTCGATGGAAGAATTTTCGAGACTGTTCTTGGCAAAGTACATTCCCTCGACTTAGAGGATTGCATTGGAGAATGAATTCCAGAGGTTGACACAAGGAGAGAGTAGCGTGGATGAGTATCTCCACGAATTTACATGGTTGGGTCGGTACGCTAGCTCTACTTTCACTGATGAGGAGCGTAAGACAAACCGATTCTATGAAGGTCTGAGGGATGACCTAAGGCTACTGCTCTCGGGGCCTATGACGCAGGGATTCTTGACCCTGGTCAATACAGCCCGGTCGTTGGAAAAGGATCTGAGGAATTTGCAAGCGAAGAGAGACTCTAGAGCTAAGAAGACAGAGTTCAAGGTGCCGACTAATTCAAAGTCTGGTTATCGTAAGTTCAATAAGAAGGCTAGGACTTCAGGTCCGACCCCTTCTTCCGGTGCTTCGGGGGCAACTACAAGCCGAACCCCGGGCACATGCTGGAGCGGACGTCCAAAGTCCGAGATGAAGCCGGGAGCAACCTATGAGGAGAAGGGCAAGGCGGTGGAGTCAATCGCATCCCATTATACTCCAGCTCAACCTAGAGTCTATAATCTTGACCAGCAGTAGGCCATAAAGCAAGCGGATGTGGTGACAGGTACGGTTTAAATTTATAGCAAGTTAGTTTTAAATACTTCTTACCTTGCGCGTGTTACCTTACCACTGCTTGTATAGGTTTTGTTTTGATTTGTGATAATCCGGCGAGAACACTCTTTGATACGGGAGATTCGCACTCTTTTTGTCTGAAGGATTTATATCGCGCATCGGAGTACCTTGTTCGATGGAAAAGGACAAACTGGATGTGTTGTTGCCGAATGGGTGTTCGATGCGCGCAGATAGAGTCTGTGGCGTAAAGATTCGTATTGGGAGTCAGGAGTTCGATTTGCAAGCGTCGTTTCTGCCGCTGGTGGAGTTCGACGTGATATTTGGTATGGACTGGCTCTCGGAGCAGCAAACATATATTGATTGCAATCGCAAGGAGGTTAAGTTGGGAACTGGTCGTGAGACGACGTTTGTGGGCTTGAAAGGTTCGAGCAAGACTTTGATGTCTGCTCTTCAGGTGGTTAAGGCGGTTTGTGCTGGTGTAGAGCTGTTCTTCACGCTAGTGGAGGCTTCGAAGCCTAAGCCTACTTTGGACAACATCCCAGTGGTATCCGAATACCCTGATGTGTTCCCTGGAGATCTCCCTGGAGCCCCACCTCAGCGGGAGATAGACTTCACTATCGAGCTTGTGTCAGGTGCGAAACCTGTGTCACGCTCTTCGTATCGACTAGCGCCTAAGGAGATGGCGGAGCTGAAGGTATAACTTCAAGAGCTTTTGGAACAGGGTTATGTGCGTCCAAGTTCGTCGCCTTGGAGCGCATCGGTCCTTTTTGTGAAGAAGAAGGACGGAAGTTTGCGGCTCTGTATTGATTATCGAGAGCTGAACAAGTTGATGGAGAAGAACAAGTACCCGATCCCAAGAATTGATGATCTGTTCGATCAGTTAGTTGGGTCAACGGTGTACTCAAAATTGGATCTTAAGTCCAGGTATTATCAGTTGAGGATAAGGGAAAGTGATATCCCGAAGACAGCTTTTAGTACGAGATACAGGCATTATGAGTTTACGGTCATGCCGTTTGGGCTGACTAATGCGCTGTCAGTGTTCATGGATCTGATGAACAGGAATTTCAGAGAGTACCTAGACCACTTTGTGATCGTCTTCATCAACGATATATTGGTGTACTCGCAGAGTGAGGAGGATCACTTTAAGCATCTGCATTTGGTGTTGGATACGCTGAGGAGGAATCAATTGTACGCCAAGTTCTCCAAATGCGAGTTTTGGTTGTCCTCAGTAGCGTTCCTTGGTCACATAGTCAGTGGAGAGGGAATTGCGGTGGATCCGGCGAAGATTGTTGATATACGAGAGTGGCCTGTGTTATCTACGGTAAAGTAAGTACGGAGTTTTCTGGGGCTTGTCGGTTATTACATGCGCTTCGTGGAGAACTTCTCGCGGATAGCGGTACCCCTCACGACTCTGATGAGGAAAGAGCAGAAGTTTGTTTGGATGCCGGAGTGCGCCCGAGCTTTTGAGGATTTGAAGAGTCGGTTGACTACGACGCCTGTGCTGAGTTCGCCGAGTGGGACCGAAGGCTTTGAGATATACAACAATGCTTCGGGCAGGGGATTGGATTGTGTCCTGCTGCAGCATGGAAGTGTGATAGCTTATGGCTCGCGACAGCTGAAGGTGCATGAGAGAAATTATCTGGTCCATGACTTGGAGTTAGCGGCCATGATATTTGCCCTGAAGCTGTGGAGGCACTACTTGTACGGGGTGAAGGTCGATATCTATACCGACCACAAGAGCCGGAAGTACTTGTTGGATCAGAAGGATCTGAACATGCGGCAGCGGAGATGGATGAAGTTCTTGGGGGACTACACATTCAAGATTCATTATGTTCCTGGGAAAGGCAATGCGGTTGCGGATGCGTTGAGTTGCAGGGCCCCAGCTCAAGCCAACTGGTTGTCGGTTCATGACGAGCGTTTGGTTCGGGAGGTGGAGGCGTTGGAGATTTCTTGTGTAGACAAGCAGACTAGTGCTGAAGCACTATTGAACTAGACTGAAGTTCAGTGTGACCTGGCTGATCGGATTTGGCAGGCTCTGGATTTGGATGGCCACATGAAGCAAATCATGGTTGAGGCTTTGGATGGGTCAAATACCCAATTTGAGGTTGTGGATGGATTGTTATGGAAGGGCAGTCGTTTGTGCGTCCCGAATGTGGGCAAATTACGGGTGGAGTTGTTGTACGAGGCTCATCATACCAAGTACTCGATTCACCCGGGGAGCACGAAGATGTACCATGATATGAAGAAATTATTCTGGTGGCCAGGACTTAAGAAGGATGTGGCACTGTACGCGGCGAAGTGTCAAGCATGCGCCTTAGTGAAGGCGGAGTGACAGAAGCCTGGAGGATTCTTGAAGTCCTTGCCTATTCCGGAGTGGAAGTTCGACGACATTACTATGGACTTTGTGCATGGGTTGCCAAGGTCGCAGAAGGGAAACGACGCCATCTGGGTGGTCGTAGATCGTTTGACGAAAGTGTCACACTTCATTCCGCATAGGAAGGATGATTCTGTGGAGAAATTGGCAAAATTATATGTGGATAATATTATGCGGCTTCACGGTGTGCCCCGCAGCATCGTGAGTGATCGTGATGAGCGGTTCACGTCCAATGATTGGAGGTTGGTGCAACAGATGTTGGGAACAAAGCTGAGTTTCAGCATGGCCTTTCATCCGCAGATGGATGGTCAGACCAAGAGTGTCAACAGGACGATGGAAGACATGTTTTGCATGTGCGTCCTGGATTTCGGGATGCAGTGGGAAGATCACCTGTACTTGGTGGAATTCTCTTACAACAATAGCTACCAGGCGAGCATTCAGATGACGCCCTTCGAGGCACTTTATGCTAGAAGATGTCGCACGCCATTATCGTGGTTGGAAACGGGTGAGTCGAAGCTATACAAGCGGCAAGAAGTGCAAGATGCAACCTCGTTGGTACGAACCATTTGAGAGAGATTGCTAATCGCTCAGGACCGGCAAGATAAATACTATAACGCCAAGCATAGGAACGTGGAGTTCGCTGTTGGTGATTGGGTGTACTTGAAGATTAAGCCGTTCAAGGGTGTCTCAGGGGTACGACGCTTGAAGAAGCTAAGCCCGAGGTACCTTGGACCGTTTGAGGTTTTGGAGCGGATTGGCGAAGCAGCTTATCGATTGAAGTTATCAGTTGAGCTAAGTGGTCTACACGACGTATTCCACATATCAATGTTGCGGAAGGCGGTGCAAGAGCCTTCGCAAGTGGTTGCGGTCGATCGAGTACCATTGGATAATGGGTTGACGACGAAGGTCAAGCCCGTTCGCATTGAGGACTCGGAAGTCAAGCGATTGCGTAACAAGGAAATCAGGATGGTCAAGGTCCGTTGGGACAACTGCATTCGGGAGGAGCTCTCGTGGGAGCGAGAGCAGACCATGCTTGAGGAGTATCCAGAGTTATTCCACTCAGGTACCGTTTAAGTTTTGTTTATATCTTTCCATTCTGTAATTTCAGGATGAAATTCTTTTAAGAGGGAGAGAGCTGTAACGCCCCGAAACTCAAAAGAGGGACGAGTAGCATTTTGAGCCAAGTTTAGAACTTGGTAGGGGTAACACGGCCTGGGACACGGGCGTGTCCCAGGGCCGTGTCGTGCTCGGGTTCGATGATGGCCGCGTGGTCAACGAAATTTCAGTCGACGATCGTCGAACAACGAACACGGCCTGAGACATGGGCGTGTCCCAGGCCGTGTCCTACTCGGGTATTTGGCTGAGTTATGTCGGGGGAGAAACAAGGACTGGAGCCCAGGCGTGTTCGGGTTTGATACGGGCGTGTCAAATGGGACACGGGCGTGTCGAATACCCGTGTTCTTCTCGAGTAGGTGTTGGTCCTGTGTTGATGGAGGAACACGCCCCACTACACGGGTGTGTACTGGCTGACACAGGCGTGTCAAGCCTGACACGGGCATGTCAAGAGCCCGTGTTATTTTCGGGATGCGCCGGTTTCGGCGTCGATTGAGGCACACGGACTTGGACACGGGCGTGTCACAAGCCGTGTTCGGCCTAGGTTTTGAATTTTAAGTGCGAATCGTGGTCGTCCGTTTCCTTCCTTTGGGATCCAAGGGTCCTGACTGATCCTGACAGAGTTTAACCCGGGAATAGGGTTTAGAGACCCTCATTTCTTTTGAATTTCCTCTTTCTAAGAGTTCTAGAGAGAGGGGAGAGTAAGGAAGAATAAGGAGGAGAGATCCGGCCGCCGATGGAGCTTCAGAGCCCCAAATCGCAAGACGAGTTCGGATCTACGGAGGAAAGGACGTTGCGGTGCTTTCCATCTGCATAGATCTTCATGGTGCCAAAGAGAAATGCTAGGGTAACGATTCTCATCTTGGACATGTGAAGTCCTCTTTTCCCTTGCATAGGAAGCCCGCTCTCACGAGTCTGCAGTGAGTGTGAGGTGTTCCTTCGGGTAGATATGAATAGTCCCCGTTGTTTTGCATGTAGAGTCCGTAATCGAGAAACGAACATAGGCATGATGTGTGAAGCCTACCCGGACAAGTTGGTCTGGATCGGTGATGTTGCATTGCATGAATGGCCGGAGAAGACTCCGCGCCGATGGTTGTTTTTCGGGTTTTCTACGCGGTAGACTGTAACAGGGAACCTTGGGGACTAACTCCAAGGTGCACCCGAAAAACTAGGCAGATGCGTGATTCTGCTAACATGGTGGCCTGGGAGCCAACTTGTACATAACTGGGTTATGTAAAGTTTGTGATTGATTTGGGACTCGGGAAAGCTTGACCCGCGCATATGGCTTAAATTGACGTTGCAGTGTGAGCAACGGGTTAGGCGGAACCGTACCCGCTCTATGTCGTTCGGTACAAGCGACCTAAAGTACGTGGGACTTGCCGTTGGCATAGATGGAGGGTCTTAGGCAGTGGCCAGAAAGACCATAATGCTCACGAGAAATTGCCATCCAAGGGGCGGTGGTGAGACCGCGGACTTTGACCGGGTTCACCGAGAATGTGCCCTGAGAGCACGGGGTGTGTGGCCGTGCGATCATATGCCTGTGATGATGTGTAAATTCTCTATTATATGGTTATGCTAATAAAGTGCAGGGAAGGAGCTTCGCCGCCCCGAGTTTAGGGGCGAGATCGTTATAATTTGGTCAGCATAGCTGACCGTTGCTTTTGTTTGCCACCGCTTCGGTGGATTGTTGCTTGTAGGTGTTGCGGAGCCGAGTGGCAAATAGCGGGTAAAAGCCCTTGTTGCTGAGCCGGCCCTCGAAGGCCTAATTATGAGTGTTTTCTTTTGTTCTCATGTATGACCGGTCTGCGTACCGAGGTTTGGAAGACACTTATATTTGAGTAAACTATTGTAAGACCATAAGACCAAGTACTTGTATATTTGTACGTTCATTCCTGTTGGGTTTTGTAGTGGACATTTATGCTGTTGGCTGGGTTCTTAATATGCAACTTTTAAATTGCTTCCGCTAGAATGTACTCTGTATAGGACGTTGGTTATTAGTAGGATGGTTCCATTACGTAACCTTCTGGTCTATCTGTGGTATATGACGTCGGGCCCCGGCCGGACCTACTGTTATATGTTATGCGATGGATAGGGAGTGTTACAGACCCTCTCCTCCCGCAAGTAGCAGAGGAACCCCATGATGATCGCCACGCCGTTGGGGTTGATCTGCGCAGGGATGATGCTGAAGTATCGTAGGATCTTGCAATACTCTGGCTATAGGGGAAGTCGCAGCCCAGCGTCAAAGTGGCGGAGCGGCAGGACCAGCGCACCCTATATGTGAGTGTTTAGTCACTCGCTGCGACTAAGGAGCCTTGCCTAGTATCCTTCTGGAAAAAGTCTCTCCGTGAAGCTCTCCAAATCTCGTTCTGTTGTAATCGACTTCTTGAAAGCCGTATCAGCAAAGTTGGCGGCATGGGCTTGTCGGTGAGCACTGGCATCGTCCCCCATCATTTCTGCAAGTTGGCGAGTTAAACGGAGAACGAAGTGCGAGGAAGGAAGAGAGGTCGAAGCACGCGAGCAGAGAAAGATACGGGATTGGAAAGCGCAACAGCGTACTTATGTCCTACCTACCCCCTCTATTTATAGGCGAAGGCAAAAGGGGGGGGGGGGTATATCTCCGCCCTGTCGAGTATTGGCCTAAGTCGCAGTCTAGGCGAACAAATGGGTCTCGACATCTACATCGTGCACCGTAGAGGAAGAATAACGCGACGATGATCAAAACCTGCATAACAAACTCGACACATCGCAGACAAGATATCGCAAATACATCAACAAGAAAGCAGAAGAAACGAATAAAGCGCGAGATACAAACTCGCTTATTACAGTAACCAATGATTGTTCATTACAACAAGTCGCACGAGGCTAGCTTCAAATAAAAGAAAAGAAAATCTAAGTCCTAGGAGGTCTCTCTGGAGGATGGGGATGTCGCCCAGCCCAGCCCATCTCGCGCGCCCGCCGATAATGCTCCATCGCCACCAACATCGCATCGTCGCCAAGTCGCAGCTGCTCCTCCATCCTCGTCAACCGCCCGACGGAGCCCATACTCGCGCGTATGCCGGCCAACTCGTCAAGGACGAGCTGGAGGAGATGATTGTTGATCGCCAGCTGACGATCATTCTCCTTCACCATATGGAAGCGGGCTTCATAGGTCTCAAGAGTACTCCGAAGCTCTTCAATCTTCGCCACCCGCACTTCTAGAAATGATATCCGCCGTTGAGGTTCGCAGATTGCCAGGTAGTAGAATTTGCTCTCCAGCTCCAGGTAGGCGCGAGCAGTGGCGTGGCGATAATCACTGCCCGACAACCCGATGGCGTCGATGAAGGCCGCCCCTGGAGTCGCCGGCCGATCTGTCAGAACAAGGAAGTCGCCAGATTTGGAATATGTCACTTAGTCGCCAAAAGCAACACCAGTAATGGCACTTACCGCGGCGAAGAGACCTTGATCGGCGAGGAGAAGGGCCGCGAGTTATAGCATCTCACCGGTCAGAAGATGGGCCACCAGCATGCTGGGCCGCCTTACCCTGTCTGTGACCCCCATGGCCGGATTCTCCCACTCTCGGCGGGAAGTAGCTCGGCCGCGGCTTGACCGGCTTCCCAACCACAGGCTGCGATGAAGGCGGCGGGGGCTGTGACGAACTTGCCGGCTGAGGCGGGGTCTTCAGCGGAGGGGGCGGAGGAAGTCGCGTCGTGGTAGTTTGTGGAGGCGCGACCAGAGGCGGCGGCGGCAAAGATACAGTCACCGCCGGGATGGCAGCGACGTTCTGAGGCGGCGGCAACGGCAGCGCAGAACTCGCCGCGGGTAGCACCGAATCTCACGTAGGGGCGGGCGGGGCCTTACTCACCGGAAGATCCTTGCTCGTCGGCGCCACCTTCTTTGGCGGAGGATCCTTCAGCGATGGTTCCTTGCTCGCCGCAGGAACCAAGGCCCCAGATACCCTCTTGGCGCCAACATTAATCCGGACCGTGTGCGCGGTCCTGACTGGTCTCTCGGCTGAGAGGGCGAGCAGTAGCGCGGAGTTCAGCGGGGCGACACTCAAAACCACTTCGGCACCCTCCTGTGGAGAAACTATGAGTAAAAGAGTAGAGTCAGCGAGAAGAATAAACAACGACCAACCGATGTGAAAAAGAATATCTCGGCAACATGGCGACCTGACAGGGAGACGACTTCGACCTACCGCGTCGCCGGGTGTCACAAGCCGCATTTCCTCAACGAGCACATCGTATCACAGCAAGAGGAAAAACGAGTTATGATGCCACGTCAATTTTCCTCCACAAAAATTGATTTTTCGGCCCTGACACGCCCTGTGACACGCCCATATCACAGGCCGTGTCACTTAAGCGGTGGGCAACCGCCTCACCTCGAAACAGTACACGGCCTGGGATACGCCCGTGTCACAGGCCGTGTCACTGAACACGCCTATCTACACGGCCGTGTCACACGACCGTGACACAGCCCATAGCACCCGCCAAACAACCCGAGAACGTCATGGCCTGGGGACACGCCCGTGTCCCAAGCCGTGTCACCCCTACTCGACACTCGTCGAGCGAATTTCGTCGAGCGAAGTTCGTCGACCGCGGGACACGCCCTGTGACACGTCCGTGTCACATGCTGTGTACCCCTTCTCTCGACACTCGACACTCGTCGAGTGAATTTCGTCGAACAAAGTTCGTCAAGAGCGGGACACGCCCTGTGACACGCCCGTGTCACAGGCCGTGTACCCCTTCTCTCGACACTCGACACTCGTCGAGTGAACTTTGTCACCGAAATTCGTCGAACACCCGGGACACGCCCTGTGACACGCCCGTGTCACAGGCCGTGTACCCCGACACGCCCTGGTACACGGTCGTGTCCCAGGCCGTGTCACCCAAATGCGCTCCAGGTCCCCCTGCTACAAGAAACTGCAGCCATAATTTTGGCACCTGAGGGGGTAAAAACCAGCAAACATGCTTCTATCTACAACTCCAAAATACCATACAAAAGCCATACAATATGCCATACAATCAACCCGTTTTGATCAACACGACTCAGGCTCGAGAAAGTGCATGCATTCCCTAAGAGGCCTCACCGAGTCCCCAAAAAATAGGCTCCGGCTTGCTGGGGAACCGTGCAACTAGGCTACCAAAACAGCCACTCGAAAGTCCGTGTGAAAACCATGCTCAAACAACGGTCAGAGCCAACGCAACGCCCATCAAGCGTATGCAATCATTCAACGAAAAAATCTGGGGCGTTACACTGGGGTGGTGGCGAGTTCGGGGATATCCAGCGAGCCGAGGAGGCTCGCGTCAGGGGAGACTACATTGGGGATGTCGTCAAGTCCTAGGTCGCTGAGAAGCCTCAGAGTGCTGGCAGAGCACGCGGGATTGCTGGTGGAAGCTGCGACTTGCTTAGGAGGTGGCGGCGGGTCAACCGCGTCAGAAGCAGTTTTCTTCTTGGCTTTCTTAGTTTTATTCTTCTTGAGGGGGGGGGGGGGGTAAGTCGGTGACAGCGTCTTCGTCGCGCGGCCTTTTGGGCTTAGCAACGCCGAGAATGCCAGTTAGCGCGGCGAGACTGTCTTGAAGAAGTTTCTCGGCATTCGACATTTTGCGCGAGCTCTGGCGTTCCGTTTGAAGAGCCAGACCCCCCTATTTATAGAGATCGGCAGACAGTCATCAGTTGCAAGCAAATTTGATACTCGGCATAGTAACTCGCCGAATAAGTGTTGGATGATTCTTTCTGAGCTCCTATGTCGCTCAGAAAGAGCGGGGATTGTGTACAACCCGTATTCGTCGAGAGTGGGTCCTACCACAGCCAGGTCAGCAGAAGTCAAGGTCAACAAGTCAAGACAGGAGTCAAAGTCAGCATATAAGATCGCAGAAGGCCTGGGCGAGTATGACAAGCTCCCCTCGCATACTCGCCTGGTAGACGACAAAGCGATATACTCGCCCAGCCCGTGCGAGTTCCTCCAGAAGTCGCTTAGTCGCCAGGGGGGTGGGGTATAAATATGACCCCCCCCCCCTCCTTGGATTTGCCTATAAATAGGACCCCAGGGGTACGTGGTGAGGCAATGGAAATCCTCTGTAGGATACTCGCGAGCTTCACTTTTGGGATACTAGCCAAGCCTCTGGATTCCTTTTCCTTGGAGATCAATTCGCGACCTTGCGACTTCGTCCTCAGCTAGCTTCCCTTGTACCCAGTTCGACCATCTTTGGTTGAGAATGGGCTGCCCCTTTCGAGCATCCGGGTACGTGGTGGGACCTTCCTGCTGCAACATCTGGGTCCTGTTTGACTTGGTTCTCCATCCTAGTCACCCTAGCCTTCTGATCTGACCTCTGAACCGGTAACCTTAGGAGGCTTTGGTCAGAATTCGAGGTTAGGATTTTTTTCCTGGCTTCAACACTGTCTTTCGCACAGATAAAGCAGTGTATTGTTACAAAGTAATGTTGTTCGAATTAAAGAACGCTGAGGACACCTACCAAAGGTTGATGGACCACGTGTCCAAGAGTCTCATCGGACAATCCATAGAGGTCTACGTCGATGACATGCTAGTCAAGAACATCTGACGGGGTCATCACCTAGAAGACCTCGACAAGTGCTTCCAGCTCCTCCGCCGCTTCCAACTGCGCCTGAATCCTACCAAGTGCGCGTTCGGAGTTACCGCGGGAAAGTTCCTAGGCTTCATGGAAACACAACGAGGAATCGAGGCCAACCCCAAAAAGATCAAAGCATTGGAAGATATGATTCCCCCCCCCCCCCCATCAAGAAAGTTCAAAGCCTATATGGGAGAATAGCTACACTCTCCCGCTTCCTAACCCGGACAGGGGACAAGTACCTTCCATTCTTTAAAGAGCTTCGTGAGGCACACCATGCCAGTAAGGTCTTGTCAGATACCAAGAGAAGGTATCCTTCCTCCCTATCTTTTGGACGCATTGCATGTAAGCTCCGACGGTTGGAATGCCGCCGCAGCGCCAACGCCTCACTTGCGGAAGTGCTCTATAAGGACTTGTCCGACCACGGCCGGCGGAGGAACCGCACTCTGTTTGCGCACATGAAGATGAAAAAAAACAGTTATTATTATAATTTTTTATATTTATAATTATTAATGGATATTGATTTTTCTGAGGCTCATAAAAGACCTTGATAAAAAAGTTTTGAACATAGAAAATGTTCATCTTGAGGATATGTACCTCTCATAATAATTTGAGATTTTTCGGACATAATTTGATATTTTTAAAAAATTAAAATAGTTTTTATTTGGCTATTGGGGGGGGGGGGGCTAAGGTGCTCATAAAAATCTAAATAAATTCTATGTGATATTTGGAGCTCTCATGCATGCTTTATCATGATTTGGAGATTTTTGTTTATGCTTTGATATTTTTCAAGTATTTAAAGTGATGAATTTTATTTTTGGAAATTAATATAGGTTAATTCCTCTAATCAGAATCTCTTAAAATCATATGGTTGATTTATAATTATTAAAGACATGCCACGAGGGAGTATGAGAATTTTTCAAGAATTCCAGCTATTTTTGGGTTTTGTAAATTATGCTCGAGATTATTTTATAGATTATTATATACAAATTTATCCGATTAAAATGTCTTATATTTTTATAAAAAATTCTTGATGGTTAAATACATACATTGGATATATGTTTGGAATTTTAAGGCATTCTTGGTATTTTAATAAATTGAAATAACCAGACTATTTTGAATAATGTTCGAGAGTGTTAGAAATTGGCGGTTTGAAACTCTAGTCGGGTGGTCTGGGGGTTAGTCCTGGCGATTAGTCCAGGCGGTCTGGTTGTCTGGCGGGATGGTGCAGCGGTCTGGTAGTGATCCTCTGTTGGCGGTCTGGTGATTAGCTGCCACTACAAGAAAAACCTTGGTTAGCTAGGAGAAAAAAAAATCCTTTCTAATTAGCAAAATTCTTTGCTAATTTTAATTAACTAGGAATTTAGGAACAAAAAAATCCCTAGTGTTGAAACCTAAAGCTCGGTCTCTTGCGGAATTCACCCTTGGGGAAGGGGTGATCGCGCACCTACTTCTCTCCTGCAAGCCAAATAACAAGAGAAATGGGGACTGACCGGCGTGGAGGTCCCACTACACACCCGGAAGATCTTAGAGTGCTTCCTTTTCTTAGCCAAAGGCCGTGCTAAGGCTACCTCGGAAAGCGCAAGAAGATCTGAACACCAGCAAGCCTGCTTTCTGAGGTGCCCCTTGAGTCCTATTTATAGTTTTCTGAAGACGGCCTGCAAATAGTCAACCTCCGCTGTTCTGAACAGATATGTGCAGCCCAGCTGGGTCTGCCAACATCGTAACTCTGTTGTTCTATCAAGCTATTCGCACCCCTAGCAAGGACACCCAGATAATTTTGCCTCTATGCCGCACTGGGCAGATCCCAAGGATCTGGAGGTTAGCTCGCCACGACTCTCCACCCTCCTGGGGAGGACGCGACCTGGCTCCCGCAGCTCGCCCTCCCTCCTTGGGCGAGCGCGAGCCAGGCCGCCGCAGCCCGCCGATCCTTGCTTTGAGTTGGGCTGGCGGCCAGGTCGACTATGGGAGAGCGGGCTGGCCGGTCTGAGATTCACTACAGAAGTTCCAGAGGAGCTCGCCGATCTTCCTTCGACGAATTTGGATTCTCAACTCCTGAGGTTAGCTCGAAGAACGCCGAGCTCCGTTCGGCGAACGCCGAGCTCCGTTCGGCGAATGCCGAGCTCCGTCCGACGAACGCCGAGCTCCGTTCGACGAACACCGAGCTCAACCCTCTGTTCGACGAACGCCGAGCACGACCCAAGCTCAGTTCGACGAAAGCTAGGCCTAGTTCGACGAACTCAAGGCGGGTGCGGGATGGGTGGGCCAGCTCACGCAACTCTCTCGCTTAGCTTAGGCGAGAGCGAGCTGGCCGCTCTGAGTTTGCCCACATGCTGCTCCGGCGCAGTCAGGTCGCCTTGGCCCACTCGGCGAACACGGTGTTGTACAAATTTATTTCTAGCTAATTTTAGCTACAAATTTATTTCTTGCTATTTTGCAAGGAATTTTTAGCTAGGTATTTTATCCTTCCTAAATTTATTTCTTTCTAATGTTTTGTATTTTATTTATTCATTTAATCAAATAAAAATAATATTTATATGTAAACAAAAAATGACCTTTAATGATGTTTTGGTGAGAATGGAACCCACAACCTCTTGCACATCATAAATTATACTTAACCAACTCAGCTAACTAGTTAATTTATTCTAATGGAGCGATAATTTGTATTTAAACACACGCCCACAGAAATATTTATATAATTATAAAGTTTATATAATTTATAAAATTATATATATATATATATATATATATATATATGAGTATAAATGTATATATATATATATATATATATATATATATATATATATATATATATGTGTGTGTGTATAGTATCTATATAATACTAAAATATATTTATATTTATATATACTTATATTATGTATTTACGTAATGATGTTTCGTTGGTAATGTCGGGCGGCGGTGTTTGCGTCGTTTGCTCCCACAACGAAGCGGAAAAAGTCGCAGGCCGCTGTGTCTCCATTCCCCGCCCCCAACTTCGGTCCCAGCCCTCCGTTGCTAGCCTCCACCGCCCTAAACGAATCCCAAGAGATATATTTTTTTTGAAGGAAATAATATTTCACGTCCATAAATATCTTGAAAAAATTTGTTGTTCATTTGCAAAAAAAAGTTGTCACAAAAAAATTGTTGATATTTTAGCAACAAAAAATTTTGTTGCTATTTTTGCAACAAAAAAATTCGTTGCTATTTTTGTAGCTAAAATGAAAAAGTTTTTTCCTTGCTAAATTTGAAGCTAATTAGGAAGGATTATCAAGCCTTCCTAATTTCCCTTGCTAAATCAATTTTTTCTTGTAGTGCGCAACTGCGGCCTGGTGGCAACCCGCAGTTGCGGTCTGACGGTTGCCGTAGCATCGGTTTGATGGTTAGCCGCAACTGCGGTATGATGGCAACCCACAGTTGTGGATAGGTGGCAACCCACAACAACGGTCTGATGATTAGCCGCAACTGCGGCCTGATGGCAACCCGGAGTTGCGGTCTGGCTGCTGGCCTAGCGGTCTTCCCTAGCGGACTGGCGGTTTCCTTTGGTGTTGTTGGGTGATTTGTTATTCTTTTGTATAGTGTGTGGTTTGACATTGTCAAACCGAATAAGCCGCGCGAATTGTATTTATTCTCATATCGTTTGTTGTATTCTCTCTTCTACCCTAGTTTCTATAAATAATGAAACATACCTATGTAATAATTATCTTTTTGGAGCAATAAAATTTGCTATTTATTTAGCTCTTTGTCCATTTTTCACATTGTATCAGAGCCAACCGATCCTGTGCTCCAATCAGATTGTGGTTTGTTTGTTTCACCGTGCGGCCACCTCTACCGGCTTCGCCCAGCTTCTTTCGGTTTGTCCGGTTTCTTCCCTTCCCTTTCCTCCATTGTCTCTCGTTGTGCTTGCAACTTGCTTCCTTCCGGGCTTTTCTGTTCGCCCAACTTTCTTTGCTAATCGCGCTTCTTTGCATCTTGCTGTGTTCGCGCGGTTTCTTTTCTCGGTTGCGAGTTTCGCCTTTTGGTCGCTAATTCTTCCTTGTCGCTGGTGTGTTGTCACCTTTACCGGACGGGCTCTTTTGTAACGTCCCGAATCGCACTAGGCCCCTCGTACGTGTTTTTGAGTCAGGAGGGCTGACTTGGGTTCGGGGGAGTGCTGATAACTGGGCAGCACATGTGAATAGGATTTGAATCACCCGAGTCATTGGTCAACACTTTGGTGTCGAGGTGTTGACACACTGGGTCAAGGTGTCGACACAGTGTGTCGACACCCAGGTTGAGGTGGCGACACACTGGTGTCGACACCGTGTGTCGACACTCGCTGTGTCGACACACTAGAATCAGGTGTCGACACAGTTTGTCGACATCCTGGGGTTGAGGTGTCGACACACTGGTGTCGACACCTTCTGTCGACACTCGCTGTGTCGACACACTGGAACCCGGTGTCGACACAGTGTGTCGACACCCTGGGGTCGAGGTGTCGACACACCGGTGTCGACACCGTATGTCGACACATGCTGTGTCGACACACTGGAACCAAGTGTCGACACAGTATGTCGACACCCAGAAGTTGAGGTGTCGACACTCTGGTGTCGACACCATGATGCAAGACTCGGGCCTACCCGTGTGTGTGAGTGTGTGAGACAAGTATGACACGAGTAGCGACACGGGCGTGTCCCTACCCGTGTGTCGTTGTGTCGAGTTAAGTCGAGGTGTATGCAGAGGAGAACACGGCCAGGGAACACGACCGTGTCATGTGGACACGGATTGGGACACAGGCGTGTCGAATAATGAACTGACACTGAAAACTGTTGTAACGCTTTACGCAAGCAGGACACGGGCAGGGACACGCCACGGGCGTGTCCCTCCCCGTGTCACTTTTCATATATAAGGGGAAGAGAAAACCCTTGCCGTTTTCACTCCTCATTCCAGCTACTTTTCCTGAGAGAAATTTCTGTAGAGAGGGAAAACTGCTGGAGCAAGTCCAAGAGGAGGAGAACTACCGCTGCCGTGAAAAAGATGATGCCGCCGAGAAGAGTTACACGATCTATGGCCGGAAATAGTGGAAATGTCGGAAATGAGGTGAGCTTCCTCCCCTCTCCCTTGGTGCTGGATCTGTAGTTATCTAGGCGAGACATCGACTCAAAAGATTCTAGACTTGTGAGATGGTGATTTCTCTAGGAAGAGGCCGTCCTAGGGCTTGTGCTCTAAGGCTAGTTGTGTCTTCAACCTCTCCAATCTTCTATGCGAAGATGGGGGATGGTTTCGTGAAGAGTAAAAGCCTCATGAGGGTGAATAAGAGAGGAGAAATTTCTGGTGTGAATTTGGAAGACCGACTCGAGGAAGAAGAAGAACCGATGTCATTCATTCCTCTTTGAGATGCGTGCAAAATCGGTGTTCTGTGCGCAGCGACCTCCTTGGTCATTTTCTGATGTGATATGGCTAGATCTGGGCTTTCGATTAAACACGGACGTTGTAGACCTTGAACATACCATTCCAATGAGTGGTCACACGCATTCATGCGAAGTATGTAGCCACAGGAAAGTCTGGACGAATATGACGTTCGATAAATCCTCCATGCAGAAATTGTGTTCTGTACGCAGCGGACTTCAAGGCTGATTTGAAGTATGATACCATTGAATCTGGGTTATGGTCTGAACACAAAAGTTGTAGCTCATGGAAAGACCTTTCTATCGAGGGGTCACACGCATTCACCAGATTCCTGTAGCTCCGGAAATCGCCGGTTGAAGAAGTTATCCAGATTTATTCTGCACTTAAATTCTGGATTTTTATATAACATGGATTTGGATTCAGTTGAATCGATGTTGCAAACTAACTCAAGATTTTGGTAAACTATTTTATGTTAACCACCGTAGTGCTATGAATGATGAAGATTATTAATGGGATTTCATATAACTGAATTATGAAGCAAGCTTACTTAAACGAAATGACTAGATACAAATTGGTAGATTATTATTTATTGCTTGTAATATGTTGAAATCATTTGGAATGACAAATAGAAGGATGAACCATGATCATGAGTATGTATGATGGTTAGAATGAAATGTAGTAGTCCAGTACTTAGAACGTAGTCTCCCTACGGGTGGTATTGTGGAGGGATGTAAGTGCGGCATTGGCTGTCACTAGTTAAGTTAATGTTGAAATGAGGTATAGATGGACGGTTGGGCTTGGTCCTCGGTGTCTACGTCCCGGGGCTCCTTCCGTGCTGAGTGGATGGTTGGGTTGTGTCCTTATGCTTACTTCCGAGGCCCCTTCCATGCCACGATGTTGTGGAATTTGCATGTGGTGTGAGTCGACACGCGGTGTCGTAATCCTGGGTTAAGGATAGTGTGGCAGGTCTACGGGCTCGCCGATCGTCACACCGACGGGAGTTGTCAGTTAGACTTTGGGCGGTTGGGCTTGTTCCTCGATGTCTACGTCCCGGGGCTTCTTCCGTGTCAGGTGAACGGTAGGGCTTGGTCCTCGTGCTTACTTCCGAGGCTCCTTCCGGGTCACACAAGGTCAGTTCGGGGCTTGGTCCTCGGTGCACACCTACCTGAGGCTCCCGCTGGACCATAATACGCATGGGCTCCGCTGTTGTGTTCTTAGCGTTGAGGCATACGGAGGCCTAGGTGAAGTAGTATGGATACCCGCCTAGTAGTAGAGATGCCCGCTCTACTGTCACCGCCTGGCCACGGTGGCTGACGCCTGAGAGGTTAGCTACCTGCTCGAATAATGGGAACTATAGTCTATGTCGGCATAACATTTGCATGTGTGTGATCATGGGTGAGTCATTGCATAACATACATAACATTTCATAACTTTGCACAAC
Source organism: Platanthera guangdongensis (assembly GCA_039583875.1). Lineage (NCBI taxonomy): Eukaryota > Viridiplantae > Streptophyta > Magnoliopsida > Asparagales > Orchidaceae > Platanthera > Platanthera guangdongensis. The sequence continues at coordinate 119,968,248 of CM077160.1, read as the reverse complement.
AAGATCCTCATCTTATAAGTTTGTATGGACACCCTTATACGATGAGTTACTTATGTAAACCGATCCTTAACTTATAAGTTTGTATGAGCACTCTTATAAGTTAAGTTACTTTCCTGCTGTAGTTACTTGCACTTGTTGATTTACTAATACTTTTACATGTTGATTTACTAATACTAGTACTTGTTGATTTACTAGTTGTTGTGTAGAGCTGCTAGATTATAATGATATTAATCTTATTGTACCATTACCACCTATTTGTACATGTTTTACTGCTTATAATACTTGTACCCTTGTTCCTTTCTCTGACCGGTGCCGAGGAGTCACCGGGGGAGCGGATGTGAAGCCACTTAGTCTTTCGACTAACGGTTGCTATGTCTTCCTTTTTAGGAGGTCACCCCGCAGGTAGAGCAACCGCAGACTTTGCAGCAGGACAGCCAGGCAAGGACGACAGGGCCTGATGTGAGGGTGTTGTCGCTACCATCGGTTACAGATGTGAGTGTTATGAGGTTTTGATGTAGCCTGTTTGGGCAATTACCAGCTGTACTCTGATATTTGTGGAAGCATGTTTTAGCTTCTCTCTTATTTGATGTATTTGGATTATTGACTTAGTGTGGATTTCACTTTTTCTTACTTATATTATGGTTGGGTTGGCATGTTCATATTGATATTGATTGTAGCCGACGGAATAGGCGTCTTGTGGTACAGGTTAGCCCGAGTGCTAATGTTACCGCAAGGCGGCTGTTTCGGGCATAAGACCGCCTTCGTGCCATGTTTTGGGATCCGGGAGGGGGGGTCTTACAAATGGTATCAATTTGTCACGATCCTCAACTAAAGAAATCATTCAACAATGGTCCCACCCACATTCGATTAGTCAGTTTGCGGACAAACTGACTTAGCGGAAGCAGTGGTGTGCCCATATCTAATTCACATTAAGTTGTCCAACTTTGATCGCAAGATTAGCCAGCCTGACATTACGTTGGTGTTTTACGTGTAGGTTCCAGTGCACGTTGAGCCGATGGGGGGAACTCCTGCCCCTTCCATACCCACTCAGTTTCAACAATCCAAGTTGGGGCAGACGCTCACCACCATCCTGGATGCCTTTAGGGCGCAGCAGCCTCCGGTTCAACAACAGGCTCCGGGCTCTAACTGGCTGACCACCTTTCGGGCTCCCTCCCCTCCCGTCTACCTCGGGACGGAGTCGGCCATACGCACAGAGGAATGGATTGACACGGTCTAAGAGCTATTGGCGGGGATCCGTTGCCCGGCCAACATGGTTGTATCGTTGGCGGTGTCCGTCTTTGATCTACATGCTAAGAGGTGGTGGAAGTCACTCATGGGCTCCACGTTCCAAGGACGAGTGTATACCGAGATAAGTTGGAGCGAGTTCTCGGGTGTCTTATTGGAGCACTTCATTCCTACATCGGCTTGAGACGAGCTCGAGCAGAGGTTTCTACAACTGAAGCAGGGATCAAAATCGGTTACAGAATACCAGCGAGAGTTCCAGCATCTCGCAAGGTTCGCAGACTCATATGACCTGGATGATAGAGGATACTCCAAGCGTTTCTACAAAGGGCTGCGAGATCCCCTAAGGCAGTCCCTTTTGTTTATAGCGGATGTTAGTCTGGCGGAGATTATCGATATGACAAAGAGATTGGAGGCGGACCACTTAGGATGTGTTAAGAGACCTGCTGAGGAAATGATTGAAGCTGGTCCAAGCAATAGGAGGAGGCAGGAATTTAGAGGAGGAAGAGGACATCAAAGAGGTGGAGGGCGTTTCCACCAAAACTATAGAGTGGAGCATCCAGTTCCGCAGCCGTCTGCGTTGCCTCCACCGCCTCAGCCTCAGTAATTTCAGCAACCTGAGAGGCGTCGTGGGCTGGTGTGTTTCGAATGCAACCAACCGGACCACATACGACGCTACTGCCCGCAGTTGTATGGGAATGTTCCTCCTGCTCCCCCTCCGGCAGCTCCGCGGGGGCGGGGTTACATGCGTGGTCGAGGACGAGGACCACGAGGAGGAAACCCCGGCCCTGCTCGGGATCAAGTGTACGCGCTGGACATGGCGCAAGAACGGAATCCCCAAGATGTGATTGCAGGTATGATTTAAGTAATTATCACGTTTTTCTTTTCTTAAACTTAAATTTGCTTGAGACATACTAGACACCTAGCAACAAGTTTTGGTTATTGGTACTTAGGCACCGTGATAGTTGGCGGGAAGATGGCCTATGCGCTGTTCGATACTGGTGCCTCACACTCCTTTGTGTCTGAGGATTTCATTAAGGACATGGAGGGCGTACAATACTTTATTGGTATAGCCCGACGAGTGCGCCTACCGGACGGCTCAGAGATGATTGCAACCGCTAAGTGCGAGTTCGAGATATTTATCGAAGGAAAGGCATTTGATACACCTGCCACGGTCTTGAGAATGTCGGAGTTTGACATCATTTTGGGCATGACATGGTTGGACTGGCACTTTGCAAGGATTGATTGTGCAGAGAAACGAATCTACTTGAGACATGGAGACTTCGACGTCATCTTCGAAGGTATTAGCTTCGCACCTCGCATGTTGCTATCTTCAGTTCAGACAGTAAAGGCCCATATGAAGGGGGATGAAGTCTTCATGATCTGGTTCGAGTTGAAGGAGAAGGCGCTGGATATGAAAGACGTACGGGTAGTGCGGGATTTCCCCGAGCTATTCCCCGAGAAACTGCCAGGATTACCTCCGCATAGAGAGGTTGACTTCCAGATTAATCTAGTACCGGGTACCAAGCTGGTATCCAAGGCCCCTTATCGAATGGCCCCGAAGGAACTCGCGGAGTTTAGAGTTCAACTACAAGAACTGGTGGAGTCAGGGTTCGTTCGCCCTAGTTCGTCGCCCTGGGGAGCCCCTGTATTGTTCGTGATGAAGAAGGATGGGACCTTGCATTTGTGCATAGACTATCGGGGACTCAATCGACTGACGGTGCGGAACACTTATCTGTTACCTCAGATCGACGAGTTGTTCGACCAACTTGTGGGAGCACATTGGTTTTCTAAGCTGGACATGCGCAAAGGGTATTATCAGTTGAGAATACAAGAAGGTGACATCCAGAAGACGGCCTTTAGTTCAAGATATGGACTGTATGAGTTCACGGTAATGTCATTTGGGCTCACAAATGCCCCTTCGGCCTTCATGAGCCTGATGAACATGGTGTTTGAACCTTATTTGGATGTCTTCGTCATTGTCTTCATTGACGACATCTTGGTCTACTCAAAGACGTAGGAGGAGCATGTTGAGCACTTGACCATGGTATTGAAGAAATTAAAAGAGCACGCCTTGTTCACCAAGTTCAGCAAGTGCGAATTCTGGATTAAAGAGGTTGCTTTCTTGGGGCATGTGATCAGCGGAGCAGGACTAGCAGTTGATCCGGCCAAGGTGCGTGCCGTGAAGGAGTGGTCGCCTTTGAAGTCGGCGGCCGATGTGAGGAGTTTCCTTGGACTTGTCGGGTACTACCGCAAGTTCGTAAAAGTATTTTCAAAGATTGCTCTTCCTCTTACTTCATTGACGAAGAAAGGTGTGCCATTTGAGTGGACACCCCAATGTGAAGCGGCATTCCAGGAGCTGAAGGATAGACTTACCTCCGCCCCATCCTTGCACTTCCGTCTGGGAAGGAAGGATTTCAAGTCTACACTGACGCATCATATCAAGGGATGGGAGCGGTGTTGATGCAGCACGGACACGTGATTGCCTACGCTTCAAGACAGTTGAAGAAGCATGAAATCAATTACCCGGTTCAAGATTTGGAATTGGGGGCAGTGGTGTTCGCCTTGAAGGTTTGGAGGAATTATCTATACGGCGTCCACTGCGAGATCTTTTCAGATCACAAAAACTTGAAGTATGTTCATACTGAGAAGGAGTTGAACTTGAGACAACGACGGTGGTTAGAATTTCTATGCGACTATGAGTTCACCATGAACTACCACCCCGGAAAGGCGAACTCGGTGGCCGATGTATTGAGTAGAAAGGTACCAGGTTCTAATCCAGAGTCTCGATTGATGAGTATGAAGTTGGCTCGGATGATTGAGGAGATGGATATTACATTGATATTTAAGGCTCCTTCGGCAGAGTATACAGAGTACTTGGCAAGCATGAGCATAGTTTGTGATATCCGGGACCGAATCAGAGTGGAGCAAGGAATGGATGCGGCTCTGGCCCCGACAATCAAGTCAATCGAAGATGGGACTACGGATGAGTATAAGCTAAAAGACAGCCTCGTTTATTTTTGTGGCCGGCTCTACATTCCCATGGGCGGTAAAATCCGGAAGGATATCTTGAGAGAGGCTCATTGCTCTCAATATTCAGTGCACGCGGGCATTGCTAAGATGTACGCCGGCTTACGGAAGACCATGTGTTGGCCGGGAATGAAAAAGGATGTCCGATATTTTGTTACACATTGCGAAGCTTGTAAAAGTGTGAAGGCGGAATGCAAGAGTCCCGGTGGTTTGCTACAGTCATTGCCCATCCCCGAGTGGAAGTTTGAGGATATCTCCATGGACTTTGTCCATGAATTACCTCGCTCACGCTCAGGAAATGATTCAGTGTGGGTGATAGTTGATCGCCTGACGAAAGTAGCCCGGTTTATCCCAATGAAGAAAGAAGCTCATGTGGATGTCTTAGTACGCCTCTTTGTGGAGCAATTCGGACGCTATCATGGCGTACCTAAGACAATCGTTTCAGACCGGGATGGTCGTTTCACCTCAAGGGAGTGGAAGGTCGTACAGGCGTATTTGGGCTCGCGCCTTACCTTCAGCACCACATTTCATCCCCAGACGGACTGGCAATCTGAAAGGACCATCCGGAAATTGGAATATTTGTTGAGATTATGTGTGTTGGATAGAGGAGAGCCGTGGGAAAGGCTCTTACCGTTGGTAGAATTCTCCTACAACAACAGCCACCAGGCTAGTATCGGCATGGCTCCTCATGAAGCTCTTTATGGAAGGAGGTGTAGAACCCCCTTCTCTTGGGTGCAAGATGAAGACCCGAAGGCTTTGGGTGTTGAATATATTGAGGATACCAATGCGGCGGTTAGACTGATTCGGGATCGCTTGTTGGAAGCTCAAAGTCGGCAGGCGAAGTATTACAATGCAAGACACCGGATGGTGGAATTTCAAGTGGGTGATAAGGTGTTCCTGAAAATCCGACCGATGCATGGAGTGTCACGTGTGCGTGGTGTGAAAAAGCTCAGCCCAAGATATGTTGGGCCTTATACTATATTGGAAAGGATTGGCCCGTTGGCCTATCGGTTGGAGTTACCATCTGAGCTAGAGAACCTCCACGACGTGTTCCATGTGTCGTCGCTTCGGAAGGCGTTGTTGCAGCCCAATCAATACACCCCCACAACCGATGGTGCTGTGGCGTCTGATAGGTCTGTGCGGCTAGAGCCGGTGTGGATCGTGGGTAGCGAGACAAGAACGTTACGTCGCAAAAGTGTTCCCTTGGTGAAGGTGCCATTGTCTAATCATGGGAATGAGGAATACACATGGGAGCCAATGGATTTGATGCAAAAACGCTATCAGGAGTTGTTTGCTCAAGGTATTTTTATTTAAAAGCATATTGTATTTTCTGTTATGCTTTTCTCCGCATAGCCTAAGCCTGATTTCGGGGACGAAATCTTTTATTTTGTTTATAGGATTTGTAATGTCCCGAATCGCACTAGTCCCCTCGTACATGTTTTTGAGTCAGGAGGGCTGACTTGGGTTCGGGGGAGTGCTGATAACTGGGCAGTACATGTGAATAGGATTTGAATCACCCGAGTCATTGGTCAACACTTTGGTGTCGAGGTGTTGACACACTGGGTCAAGGTGTCGACACCCAAGTTGAGGTGTCGACACACTGGTTTCGACACCGCGTATCGACACTCATTGTGTAGACACACTGGAACCAGGTGTCGACACAGTGTGTCGACACCATGGGGTTGAGGTGTCGACACACTGGTGTCCACACAGTGTGTCGACACTCGCTGTGTCGACACACTAGAACCCGGTGTCGACACAATGTGTCGACACCCTGGGGTTGAGGTGTCGACACACCAGTGTCGACACCGTGTGTCGACACATGCTGTGTCGACACACTGGAACCAGGTGTCGAAACAGTGTATCGATACCTAGAGGTTGAGGTGTTGACACTCTGGTGTCGACACCATGATGCAAGACACTGGCCTACCCATGTGTGTGAGTGTGTGAGACAAGTATGACACGGGTAGCGACACGGGCGTGTCCCTACTCGTGTGTCGTTGTGTCGAGTTAAGTCGAGGTGTATCCAGAGGAGGATACGGCCAGGGAACACGGCCATGTCATGTGGACACGGATTGGGACACGGGCGTGTCCCTACCCGTGTCGAATAATGAACCGACACTGAAAACCGCTGTAACGCTTCGGGCAAGCAGGACACGGGCAGGGACACGGGCGTGTCCCTACCCGTGTCACTTTTCATATATAAGGGGAAGAGAAAACCCTAGCCGTTTTCACTCCTCATTCTAGCCACTTTTCCTGAGAGAAATTTCTGTAGAGAGGGAAAACTGCTGGAGCAAGTCCAAGAGGAGGAAAACCGCCGCCGCCGTGAAAACGAAGATGCTGCCGAGAAGAGTTACACGATCTATGGCCGAAAATAGTGGAAATGCCGGAAATGAGGTGAGCTTCCTCCCCTCTCCCTTGGTGCTAGATCTGTAGTTATCTAGGAGAGATGTCGACTGAAAAGAGTCTAGACTTGAGAGATGGTGATTTCTCTAGGAAGAGGCCGTCCTAGGGCTTGTGCTCTAAGGCTAGTTGTGTCTTCAACCTCTCCAACCTTCTATGCGAAGATGGGGGATGGTTTCGTGAAGAGTAAAGGCCTCATGAGGGTGAATAAGGGAGGAAGAATTTCTGGTGTGAATTTGGAAGACCGACTCGAGGAGGAAGATGAACCGATGCCATTCATTCCTCTTTGAGATGCGTGCAGAATCGGTGTTCTGCGCGCAGTGACCTCCTTGGTCATTTTCTGATGTGATATGGCCAGATTTGGGCTTTCGACTAAACACAAAAGTTGAGGCACTTGAAACTATCTTTCCAATGAGTGGTTGCACGCCTTTATGAGAAGTCTGTAGCCACAGGAAAGTCTGGACGAATATGACGTTCGATAAATCCTGCATGCAGAAATTGTGTTCTGTACGCAATGGAATGCAAGGCTGATTTCAAGTATGATACCATTGAATCTGGGTTATGGTCTGAACACAAAAGTTGTAGCTCATGGAAAGACCTTTCCATCGAGGGATTACACTCCTTCACAGGATTGTTGTAGCTCCGGGAATCGCCAGTTGAAGAAGTTGTCCAGATTTATTCTGCACTTAAATTCTGGATTTTTATATAACATGGATTTGGATTCGGTGGAATCGATGTTGCAAACTAACTCAAGATTTTGGTGAACTGTTTTATGTTAACCACCGTAGTGCTATGAATGATGAAGATTATTAATGGGATTTCATATAACTGAATTGTGAAGCAAGCTTACTTAAACGAAATGACTAGATACAAATTGGTAGATTATTATTTATGTGTATCATGCTTGTAATATGTTGAAATCATTTGGAATGACAAATAAAAGGATGAACCATGGTCATGAGTATGTATGATGGTTAGAATGAAATGTAGTAGTCCAATACTTAGAGCGTAGTCTCCCTACGGGTAGTATTGTGGAGGGATGTAAGTGCGGCGTTGGCCGTCACTAGTTTAGTTAATGTTGAAAGGAGGTATAGATAGATGGTTGGGCTTGGTCCTCAGTGTTTACGTCCCGGGGTTCCTTCTGTGCCGAGTGGATGGTTGGGTTGTGTCCTCGTACTTACTTCCGAGGCCCCTTCCATGCCACGGTGTCGTGGAAGTTGCATGTGGTGTGAGTCGACACGCGGTGTCGTAATCTTGGGTTAAGGATAGTGTGGCAGGTCTGCGGGCTCGCCGATCATCACACCGACAGGAGTTGTCAGTTAGACTTTGGGCGATTGGGCTTGTTCCTCGGTGTCTATGTCCTGGGGCTCTTTCCGTTCCAGGTGAACGGTTGGGCTTGGTCCTCGTGCTTACTTCCGAGGCTCCTTCCGGGTACAAGGTCAGTTCGGGGCTTGGTCCTCGGTGCACACCTACCCGAGGCTCCCGCTGGACCATAGTACGCATGGGCTCCGTTGTTATGTTCTTTGCGTTGAGGCGTACGGAGGCCTAGGTGAAGTAGTGTGGATACCCACCTAGTAGTAGAGATGCCCGCTCTACTGTCACCGCCTGGCCACGGCGGCTGACGCCTGAGAGGTTAGCTACCTGCTCGAATAGTGGGAACTATAGTCTATGTCAGCATAGCATTTGCATGTGTGTGATCATGGGTGAGTCATTACATAACATACATAACATTTCATAACATTGCACAACAAGATCCGCATCTTATAAGTTTGTATGGGCACTGCTATACAATGAGTTACTTATGTAAACTGATCCTTAACTTATAAGTTTGTGTGGGCACTCTTATAAGTTAAGTTACTTTCCTGCTGTAGTTACTTGCACTTGTTGATTTACTAATACTTGTACTTGTTGATTTACTAATACTTGTACTTGTTGATTTACTAATTATTGTGTAGAGCTGTTAGATTATAATGCTATTAATCTTATTGTACCATTACCACCTGTTTGTACATGTTTTACTGCTTATAATACTTGTACCCTTGTTCCTTTCTCCGCCCGGTGCCGAGGAGTCGCCAGGGGAGCGGATGTGAAGCCACTTAGTCTTTCGACTAACGGTTGCTACGTCTTCCTTTTTAGGAGGTCAACCCGCAGGTAGAGCAGCCGCAGACTTTGCAGCAGGACAGCTAGGCCAGGATGACAGGGCCTGATGTGACGGTGTCGTCGCTACCGTCGGTTACGGATGTGAGTGTCGTGAGGTTTTGATGTAGCCCGTTTGGGCAATTACAAGTTATACTCTGATATTTGTGGAAGCATGTTTTAGCTTCTCTCTTATTTGATGTATTTGGACTATTGACTTAGTGTGGATTTGACTTCTTCTTTCTTATATTATTGTTGGGTTGGCATGTTCATATTGATATTGATTGTAGCCGGCGGAATAGGCGTCTTGTGGTACAGGTTAGCCCGAGTGCTAATGCTACTGCAAGGCGGCTGTTTCGTGCATAAGACCCCCCTTCGTGCCGTGTTTTGGGATCCGGGAGGGGGGGTCTTACATCTTTCACCTCTCTGTCTTCTTCTTTGCGTGATTTCTTGGTTGTTCGTGTTTTCTTCTCTCCTTTCTCAGCGGATTGTTTTCTTCCTGCGACTTGTTTCTTCTTGCATGAGTTCTTTTCTCTACTCGCGTGATTTCTCCTCATTTGCATGTGTTTTGTTCGCGCGTCTTCTCTGTTGTTCCGCATCTTGTTCGCGGCCTTTTTTTCTTCTTGCCATTGGTGTGTTGACACCATGACCGTGTGGTTTTCTCGCGCGGTTTTTTTGTTGCTTGTTCGCTGCGTAGTTTTCTATTCCGACTTCTCCTCAAACCGTGCGGTTTGTTTTTTTTCTGTCGGTCTTTTTTCCGTGGTTGGTTTCTTTCTGCGACCACTTTGCCGACTTGTTCTTGAGCGACTTATTTCTAATCGTGTGGTTAGAAATCCTTCTTTCCTCTTGAAGATGGTTTCTCTTATCTCCTCTACAGCACGTGCTCTTGTGACTTCCTCTGAAAAGTGGCTTATTGACTCTAGGGCCACTTGTCACATGACCGGTAACTCTTGTTTGTTATCTTCTTTGACTGCCCATAACAGGCTACCTCTTGTTGTTATTGTAGATGAGACTTCTACTCCTGTTCATGGTAGTGGAACTATGCATCTTTCCTCGTCTTTGCTGCTCCAGGATACTCTCTATGTCCCAACTTTTCCGTGCAATTTACTTTCTGTTCATGCTCTTTGTACTCAGTTGAATTGTATGGTTACTTTTACTGGCACCTCTTGTTCTTTCACTGTTTCTGTCTCCAAAGCTATGGTTGCTACTGGGAATACAAGTGGTGGCCTCTTTTTTCTTGATCAAGACATTGCTTTTTTTTTTGCTTCTTCCTCTCTTCAACAATGACATTGTCATCTTGGTCATCCTCCTTCTCGCCTAATTCATCAACTTTTTCCAGAACTTCCTTCAGAGGATTTTCCTTTGAACTGTGAAGTATATGAATTGGGTAAACGTCATCGATCTTCTTTCCCAGCTCGAATGAGACGTTGTTCTTCGCATCCTTTTGAACTAGTTCACTCTGACATCTGTGGTCCTTCTCCTACTCCTACTATTGGAAGAGGAAGCTTATACTTTGTCATATTTATTGATGATTTCTCCTGATGTAATTGGTTGTATCTCTTGCAGGATCGTTCTGAGCTATTCTTTGTGCTCACTGTATTTTATAATGATATCTTCACACAGTTTCACATTCCCATTCAGGTTATTCGTACTGATAATGCCAAGGAATATATCAGCCATCAATTCTCTGATTTTTGTGTGAGCCATGACTTGATTCATCAAACTACCTGTCCCTATACCTCTCAACAAAATGGCGTTGCTGAACGCAAAAATCGTCATCTCTTGAATATTGCTCGCATCCTTTGCATACAAATGAAGGTTCCTCGGTCTTATTAGGGTCATGTTGTTCTCCTCTCTTTCTTTCTCATCAACCGTATTCCCTCGTCCATTCTTCAGGACAAGACTCCGTTTTCTATTTTATATCCTGAGGTCGAGCCGTTTCCTTTACCTCTGAAAATTTTTGGATGTACGGTGTTTGCTCGCGTATCTTCTCCTGGTCATGATAAACTTTCTCCTCATTCTGTTAAGTGTATCATCCTTAGTTATTGTTCGACGCAGAAGGACTACCGCTGTTTTGATCCTCTTCTGCGCAAACAATATGTTTTAGCTGATGTTACATTTTTTGAAGATACACCATATTTCTCGCCTACTTCCTCTCTCTTGCCCTCTGATACTTCTTCTTCCCTGCCTATTCTCTCGGTACCTCCGTCAGAGCCAGTTCTTTCCACCTCTGCTCCTGTTGTTCCATCTCTTTCTCTGGAGCCTGATGTATTGACCTTAGAGCCTTCTGTGCCTGTTCCAGGGCCTCTTATTTCTTCTGATAGTACATTGCCTCCTCCGGTCAATAATGACCTTGATCAGCCCATTACCCTGCGGAAGGGTATTCGACAATGTATTAAGCATCCTATTAATGATGTTGTCTCATATGCTCAGCTTTCCCTGAATGGCAAGCAGTTTGCTCTTGCTCTCTCTCTTCTACTGTCATCCCAGCAACGTATCAAGAGGCCCTTGCTAGTCCTCATTTGAAAGCTGTTATGGATGAAGAAATGAACACGTTGACTGCAAGAGAGACTTGGACTCTTGTCCCCCCATCATTGGTCATTGATGTGGTTGGTTGTAGGTGGGTCTTGGTGGTTAAATATCTTCCTGATGGCTCAGTTGATCGCTATAAGGCACGACTTGTTGCCAAAGGATTTACTCAGACATATGGGGTGAACTTATTTGATACCTTTTCTCTTGTTGCCCGCATCAACACTATATGTGTTCTCTTCTCTGTCGTTGTTAATCGAGACTAGAAGATCTCTCAATTAGATGTGAAGAATGTCTTCCTCAGTGACGATTTGCATGAGGTAGTTTACATGGAGCAACCTCCAGGGTATGTTGCTCAGGGGGAGCCTCAGATTTGCAAATTTCAGAAGGCGATTTATGGCTTAAAGCAGAGTCCACGAGCTTGGTTTGACAAGTTTAGTGGAGTTATTTCTCTTATTGGGTTCAATCGAAGCTCTGTTGATCATTCTCTGTTTATACGCAAGACTACTAAAGGCCTTGTGGTTCTTACTGTCTATGTTGATGATATTCTTCTGACTGGGGAGGATAAAGAAGGCATTGATCTAGCCAAATGACATCTTCGACAACATTTTGTTACTAAGGATATGGGAACTCCAAAGTACTCTCTGGGAATTGAGATTTCACGAAAGAGGAACTCGGTGGTTCTTTTACAGCGAAAGTATACGCTAGATCTCTTAAAAGAAACCGGTCTTCTTGGCACAAAACTGCTTGTTGCCCGATGGCAGTTGGAGATGATAAAGGGTGGACTGACGATTCTCCTCTTCTTCCAGATTTCACTATATACAGGCGACTTGTAGGCAAACTCATATCTAACCGTTATTAGACCAGATATCTATTATGCAGTTGGGAAGGTTAGTCAGTTTATGCAGAATCCTAGAGAGTGTCATCTTCGGTCTGTCATGAAGATTCTGGAGTATGTGAAAGGGTCTCCAGGAAAGGGCTTGTTGTTTCAGAAGAATGGTCACCTGAAGATTGAAGCATATTCTAATGCCAGCTATGCTGATAACAAGAAAGATAGAAAGTCTATATCAGATTTTTGCACCTTTGTAGGTGGAAACCTTGTTAGCTGGAAAAGCAAGAAGCAGGAAGTGGTTTCAAGGTAAAGTGCTGAAGCAGAGTATGGGAGCATCCTCAACAACCTAGGAGTTGAAATGGCTACGGGCACTTATGCTTGACTTGGGAGAAGTCTACGACCATCCTCTTCCAATGTTCTGTGATAACAAAGCCGCCATTTATATATCAAAGAATCCTGTCTTTCATGAGAGGACAAAACACATTGAGTTGGATTATCATTTCATTAGAGAAGAGATATTGAAGAATCAGATATGTACTTCATTCGTCACTTCTGATAAAGAACTGACAGATTTCTTCACAAAACCTGTTTTTGCTTCAGATGTTTGTAGCAAGCTGGGCATGGTTGACATATATGCTCCAGCTTGAGAGGGAGTGTTAGAAATTGGCGGTTTGAAACTCTAGTAGGGCGGTTAGTAGTTCGGGCAGTCTGGCGGTTAGTCCTGGCGATTAGTCCTGGCGGTCTGGTTGTCTGGTGGGATGGTGCAGTGGTTTGGTAGTGATCCTCTATAACATCTTCATCCTTTACATGACATATAATAGAGGGTCCGGCTGGGCCCCACACCATATACCACAAACAGACGGTGGGGTTATAGGTTAATATCAAAGACTAAAACACGCATCCTAACTCAGAGCATTCTAGCAGAAGCATTAGAGGTTTTACTCGAACTCATTAACCATGAATGTCCACTATATATAAACAACCTCATTTATATCTATCCAAGGAATGTTTACAAAATACATAAAAAAGTTTGGCCTTAAGGTCTTACAAGTTTTCTTCACATGTGTGGATTAAATACATCGGCACGCAGGCCAGCCACACATGAAAATAGCAAAACATTTCTTTAATTGGCCTTCGAGGGCCAGCATAGCAGCAACAGCAAGGGCTTTAGCCCACTATTTTGCTCTCGACTCTCCAACACCTGCATGTTGACAATCCACCGCAATGGTTGCAAAAAAAACAACGATAAACATTCAGCTGACCAATTTATAACGACCCTACCCCCTTCCCGGGGAAGTGGTATTCCTTCATGTTGCATTATGGAGGTCGGGCGGTCTGTTGCTGTTCGGAGGCAGGGCGGTCTGGCAGTTTATCCTAGCCGGGCGGTCTGGAAGTTTATCCTAGCCGGCTTATCTGTCGGGTTATTTCTGTTTGGTATCCCAGCGGTCTGGCGGTTTGTTTCAGGCGAATTGGAGACCGGGCGGTCTAGCGGTCTCCTGTGGCGGCTTGTTCTCTGTGGCGCTTATTCTCTCCTACTGTTGGTTGTCGGGTGGTTAGCCGGCTTGTCTAACAGCACGACTTGTCTGATTTGTCTATTTGTAAAGCCGCATATACTTGTAATTTTTAGTCCCGCATTGCTTATTTGTAATCCCTCTCATCTTCTCCATTCTATAAAAGGGAGGCTATACCTCTGTAATAGATACCTTTTTGGATAATAAAATTTTGTTACTCCAATTTTTCGGTCTCTTATTTTATGTTTGCACATGATATCAGAGCACTTGATCCTTTCCTCCTGATTTTTTGAGACCTCTCTGTCTGTGCTACCTGTCCGCGCGGCTAGTTCCTCTTCTCGCGACCTGTTCTCGCAATCTGTTTCTTCTCTTGTCGCGCCCTGTTCGTGCGGTTTCTTCTTCCCTTGCGTGGGCGTCCTCTCTACCCCTCCTTTCTAACCGCTCCCGTTCTCTAGTCGCCGCGACCTGTTCCTAAGTCGTCGTGACCTGTTCCTAAGTCGTCACGACATGTTCTCCTTTGTGCGGCCTCCTTTTCTAGCCGCTCCCGCTCTCTAGTTGTCGTGACCTGTTCCTAAGTCGCCGCGACCTGTTCTCCTTTATGCGGCCTCCTTTTCTAGCCGCTCCGCTCTCTAGTCACCGCGATCTGTTCCTAAGTCGTCGCGACCTGTTCTCCTTTGTGCGCCCTCCTTTTCTTGCCGCTCCTACTTGTTAGTCGCCGCGACCTCCTCTTTAGCCGCGCGACTTGTTCTTCTCTCTGTTCCCCTCTATGACAACCTCTGATATCTCTACCACCACTACTCCCATTGCCGCTCATCCTCCTACACCTCCCACTCCTTCTGGTAACCTTGGCACCGCTTCCAAACTCATTGGTCCCAACTACCCGGATTGGAGTGTCTCCTTCACCTTCCTTCTCCACTCTCAATGCAAACGTCATCATCCCATATATGACCCTCCTCTGCATGATTCCCCTCTCTTTGATGATTGGGATGCCATCTAAGCTCTTGTCCGCACATGGCTGACTAACAGCCTCTCTGATGAATGCCTCCCTATCATCCGTCATGATGAAACGGTCAAGGCTTCTTGGCTCCATCTTGCCGCTCTCTACTCCAAGGGGGCTCAGACATCTCGCATCTATACTCTGTATGCGGATCTCTTTTCCCGTCCATCCATGTCTCCAGCTGCTGCTTACCAACAAGTTCAGGCTCTCAGCGCCGAAATTCTCCAAAATCGCTCCTTCTCTGCTGATCTAGCTGAGCAAAACAAACACTTCCAGGAGCTTCTGGTTGTGTGTTATCTTCTACGACTTCCTGAGTCGTATGACATGATACGTCAGCAAATCCTTGGCGAGGCGGAGTCTCCCACCCTAGGTGCCACTGCTGACAGTTAGAACCCGCCAACCCATTAGTTCATCTCAAAACCTAGGTGTTGAGATGAAGGGTGGCGGGGTACATGAACACAAAGGGGAGAAGTCTACGGGCGATGTGGGATTAACCCCAACCACAGGACCGCGGGGATATTCCGCCACAAGGGGCCCACAGGGGTCAACACCCAGACCTGGAACGCGATGGGGAAGCCAAACACGCGGTCCCCACACACACACGTGTCCTGCTGGCTAATATAATCTCAACACACCCCCGCAGCAGGACAACCTCCTCTGATACCAAGTTAGAACCCGCCAACCCATTAGTTCATCTCAAAACCCAGGTGTTGAGATGAAGGGTGGCGGGGTACATGAACACAAAGGGGAGAAGTCTGCGGGCGATGTGGGATTAACCCCAACCACAGGACCGCGGGGATATTCCGCCACAAGGGGCCCACCGGGGTCAACACCCATACCTGGAACGCGATGGGGAAGCCAAACACGCGGTCCCACACACACGTGTCCTGCTGGCTAATATAATCTCAACACTGACCGCATAGCCGTTGTAACATCTCTGCTCCAACGTTCGCTGTTATCCTCCCCTCCTCAACCGGACAACTCCGCTCACCATACTCAGCGAAGTGGCTCTGGTGGCTGCTACCTCCCATCAAGCGACCGTGGTGCTTCCCGCTTTCTCTTCTCTTACTGTGGCCGCACCGGCCACATGGTTGATCGATGTTGGAAGAAGCATCCTCATCTTCAACCATCTGTGGACGCTTCCACTTCTTCTTCGAAGCAGTCTGCCACTGTGGTCATGTATTCAGGTAGTGCTCATGTCGTTACTTAAGGTAAATGACTGATTGACTCTTGTAACAGCCCAAAGTCTGAAATTGGCAAAAATGGGGTGACACGGCCTGGGACACGGGCGTGTCCCAGGGCGTGTCCTGCTTGGGTTGCGTCGTGAGGCGCGAGGTCGGCGAATTTTCGGTCGACGAAGTGTTTCGGTGGTCACGCCCTGTAATACGGGCGTGACAGGGGGCATGTCCCATCGGTTCGACGATTTTGCTTGTCGATCGTCGAGCGGCGATCGTCGAGCGGCGATCGTCGAGCGTCGATCGTCGAGTGGCGATCGTCAAGTAGGGGTACACGGCCTGTGACGGGCGTGTCACGGGCGTGTCCCGCTGTGTCGAGAGTTCAACGATTTTGCTTGTTGATCGTCGAGTGTCGAGTAAGGTGTACACGACCTGGTACACGGGCGTGTCCCAAGGCGTGTTTGCGGGACACAGGTGTGTCCAGGTGCACACGGCCTGGAACACGGGCGTGTCCCAGGGCCGTGTGAGTCTCGGGTGATTTTGAGGTTGTGCAGCCTAATGAACACGGGTGTCCAACACGGGCGTGTCTGGTATGACACGGGCGTGTAGGGTGTGACACGGGCGTGTACTGGCTGGCTTTAAGTCGGTTGACTGCCGCTTAAGGGACACGACCTGTGACATGGGCGTGTCACAGGGCGTGTCAGGCCATGTTCATGATTTTCTGGACAATTCTGAGCCGGTTGATTCCCTATTCCTAGATCCAAAGGTTAGGCTTTATCCATGTGGATTTCTGGCCGAGATCTGAGGTTTTAAGCCCTTCCTCTTCTTCTTCTTCTTCATCTCATTTCAAGAGAGAGAAAGAGAAGGAGAGAGTAAAGGAAGGAAGGAGGAAAGTAAAGTCAGCTGCTGGAGGAGCTGCGGAGTGCGGAGCGAAGATCCGAGAGCGGATTCGTGAAGGCTAAGTCAAGGCGGTGACTTCCGTCCGGCTACTTCATGGCACCAAAGCGATCTTCAAGGGTAACGATCTCCTTCTTGGACATTGAAGTCCTTTCTTTATGCATGTGCTTAAAATCCTCCACCAAGAGGTGGATTTCGGAAGTGATTCCTTTGTTGAGTCTGCATCTAGAGCCGGAAGTGTGGAGTACGGCATAGGCATGCTGTGTGAAGCCCATCTGGACGTTTAGTCTGGATTGGTGATGATCATGGGTAAACCGGAGAAGACTCCGTGGATTTGATTCTATGAAAGATTTATGATTGTGGTATGGCTGTATGAATATGAATTATGGATGTGAGGAGGCTTTGGTTAAGCTCCTGGTTGAAGAGAGATCAATTGGTAGTGCGCCCGGGAAGAGAGTACCCGGCCGACTACACCACTAGGGTGGGTTGATCTGGTTAGAAGGGATCGATTGGTGGCATGACCCAGGAAGCGAGCACCCGACTTGCTGCACCACAATGGTGGGTCGATCAAGAAATAGGTGAAGGGTCGATTGGTGGTATGCCGGGGGAGCAACGATAACCCAGCCTGCTACACCACAATGGTGGGTCGATCTGCTCTAGTTATTTGTGATGCTGGGGAGGTTGTACCTCTGAGTGGTATGGATGAGATGTTGCCAGCTTGCGAGACTGGTGGACTAGGCTTGAGCCATCCAACAAACAAGTGAAGTACTTCTAATCAGCGGTGTACGACTGGGATGTCCGGTACGCCAATAAGGTGTCCTGAGTGCACGGAGCGTCTGGTGGATACCGACGTTTGTGATGTGAATGTGCTTGATAGGTTGATAAAGAGAATGATACATATGATGCTTGATGATAGATGATGGAAATGCATACAGGGAAGGAACCACTGCCCCGGGTAGGGGGTAGGGTCGTTATAAATGGGTCAGCGAATGCTGACCGTTACTTTGTTTTTTGTTTTGGCTTGGATGGCAAATTGCAGGTAGAATGAACAAGTGGAGTGGATGGATTGCTGCTAAAGGCCCTTGAAGGCCATGCAAAGAAGTGTATTTGGATTTCATGTGTGGCCGGTCTGCGTGCCGATGTACGAAAATGTAATTGTGTGAAAAGAGAAATTTGTAAGGCCGTAAGGCCAGTGTGTGTGTGTTGTATACATTCCTGGTGTTGCTATATAAATATGGAGTTTATATAGAAGTGGAAATTCTCTGAGCTGAGTTCTTTAACTTAAAACATGCTGCGCTAGAATGGATTGAGTTAAGGATGCGAATAGAATTTGATTTCCACAAGTAATTCCACTACTTGTATGTGACATATGGCGTGGGGCCCCGGCCGGACCCACCGTTATATGCCATGTTATGAATGGGGGCGTTATAAAGTGGTATCAGAGCCAGGTTGAGATTGTTTGGGAGGGAGAGAACATTATTGAACTCACGAATGTCCACTAGGAATGTATTTCATGTACGTGTGGTACATGTGTGTGTAGTCAATGTATAATTCTCGTTATGCCATGGATGATTAATCGTGTTTTGTACATTGACTATAGGTGGCGAGGAGTGGAGTTGGGTAGTCTGAGCCCCAGCGGTCTGATGAGAGTGCAACACCCATTGAAGCGCCTACGCCTCCTTCGGCGGAGACTATATGGGTGGTGACGGAGATAGTGCTTGCGGTGTTACAGGCACAACCTACTGGACAGGCAAGGCCTGTAGACGTGCCAGTATGGCCTGGTGCAAGACAAGAGCGTGCTGCAGTTGTGGTGGAGGTGCAAGCAATCGATGAGTCATTGAAACACTTTATGGAATTTCATCCACCTACGTTCGGTGGGGCGATTTCCCCAACGCAGGCGGAAGATTGGTTGGCTAGAGTGAAGAGGATCCTAACTGCAATCAGGACGGCAGAAGAGCAGAAAGTGACCTTAGCCACTTTTCTGCTGGAAGGAGATGCAAGATTATGGTGGGATGAGATAGAAGTGCATCATTTGGCAGGTCGAGAGTTAGCGGAGGTTTCAATGGCTGAATTCTCCCAATTATTTCTTGCCAAATATTTGTCGGCGTCGCAACGGATTGCGATGGAGAACAAGTTTCAACGTCTGGTACATGGTGCTATGGATATTGATATGTACCTGCATGAGTTTACCAGACTTGGTCGTTATGCGGGGTCTACCTTCGCGGAGGAAGCGCTAAAGACAAATCGCTTTTATGAGGGACTACGAGATGAGTTGAGATTATTACTCCCTAGTTCGGTAAACCAAGGCTTCCAAGCATTGGTAGATACGGCCCGTGCCCTGAAAAAGTATTTGAAACGGGTACAAGAAAAGAAGAAACTGGCAGTGGAAAATCCAGAGTTCAAAGTGCCGCAGGCGGAGCAGGAGTTGCGAAGACGAGAGAAGAAAAGGTTTAGGCCTGATGATTCAGCTCCGTCAACTGTTTCTTTGGGGGCGACCTATGGGCAAGGACGTGTTGATACACATATCTGTTATAAGTGCGGAAAGCAAGGGCACATAGCGAGAGTGTGTTGGAATGCTCCCGCAGGAAGTGAGCAAAAGACAGGTGCGTTGTATGAAGAAAAGGGTAAAGCAGTGGCCGAGTCAACTGCATCTCGGACGCAGCTCGATTACATAATTTGGAAGTGCAAGAGCCGTAGAGTTTCATTGGCGAAATTCAGCCTCGAGTGTTTAATTTGGCTCTTTCGCGAGAAATGCAAAAGAAGGAGGCTGAGCGAAAGTGACTCGTGATTTGTATCACTTGGACAATATGTGTATTGTCGATATCTGATCATGTGTTCTATGTGAGAACCATGGAATATTGGTGCATACTTGGTGTTATGATATAGATATATGCTGTTTTAGGGGATAACCTGTTTGTTCATTTGCTGAATTGATGGAATACTGTGCACATGTGAAGATTGTAAGGTTGTTGTAACCTATGATTTTGATGTTGTAACAAATTGGTTGATGTTTGTATTCCTCTATGCAATTTCGTGGATGAAATTTCTTGAAGGAGGGGAGGGTTGTAACAGCCCAAAGTCTGAAATTGGCAAAAATTGGGTGACACGGCCTGGGACACGGGCGTGTCCCAGGGCGTGTCCCGCTTGGGTTGCGTCGTGAGGCGCGAGGTCGACGAATTTTCAGTCGACGAAGTGTTTGGGTGGTCACGCCCTATAACACGGGCGTGACAGGAGGCGTGTCCCATCGGTTCGACGATTTTGCTTGTCGATCGTCGAGCGGCGATCGTCGAGCGTTGATCGTCGAGTGGCGATCATCGAGTAGGGGTACACGGCCTGTGACACGGGCGTGTCACAGGGCGTGTCCCGCTGTGTCGAGAATTCGACGATTTTGCTTGTCGATCATCGAGTGTCGAGTAAGGTGTACACGGCCTGGGACACGAGCATGTCCCAGGGCGTGTTTGCGGGACACGGGTGTGTCCAGGTGCACACGGCCTGGAACACAGGCGTGTCCCAGGGCCGTGTGAGTCTCGAGTGATTTTGAGGTTGTGTAGCCTGACGAACACGGGTGTCCAACATGGGTGTGTCTGGTATGACACGGGCGTGTTGGGTGTGATACGGGCGTGTCACACGGCCGCGTACTAGCTGGCTTTAAGTCGGTTAACTGCCGCTTAAGGTACACGGCCTGTGACACGGGCGTGTCACAGGGCGTGTCAGGCCGTATTCATGCTTTTCTGGACAATTCTGAGCCGGTTGATTCCCTATTCCTAGATCCAAGGGTTAGGCTTCATCCATGTGGATTTCTGGCCGAGATCTGAGGTTTTAAGCCCTTCCTCTTCTTCTTCTTCATCTCATTTCAAGAGAGAGAAAGAGAAGGAGAAAGCAAAGGAAGGAAGGAGGAAAGTAAAGTCAGCTGCTGGAGGAGCTGCGGAGTGCGGAGCGAAGATCCGAGAGCGGATTCGTGAAGGCTAAGTCAAGGCGGTGACTTCCGTCCAGCTACTTCATGGCACCTTTGCGATCTTCAAGGGTAACGATCTCCTTCTTGGACATCAAAGTCCTTTCTTTATGCATGTGCTTGGAATCCTCCACCAAGAGGTGGATTTCGGAAGTGATTCCTTTGTTGAGTCTGCATCTAGAGCCGGAAGTGTGAAGTATGACATAGGCGTGCTGTGTGAAGCCCATCTGGACGGGTAGTCTGGATTGGTGATGATCATGGGTAAACCAGAGAAGACTCCGTGGATTTGATGCTATGAAAGATTTATGATTGTGGTATGGCTGTATGAATGTGAATTATGGATGTGAGGAGGCTTTGGTTAAGCTCCTGGTTGAAGAGAGATCAATTGGTAGTGCGCCCGGGAAGCGAGTACCCGACCAACTACACCACTAGGGTGGGTTGATCTGGTTAGAAGGGATCGATTGGTGGCATGACCCGGGAAGCGAGCACCCGACTTTCTGCACCACAATGGTGGGTCAATCAGGAAATAGGTGAGGGGTCGATTGGTGGTATGCCTGGGGAGCAACGATAACCCAACCTGCTACACCACAATGGTGGGTCGATCTGCTCTAGTTATTTGTGATGCTGGTGAGGTTGTACCTTTGAGTGGTATGGACGGGATGTCGCCAGCTTGCGAGACTGGTGTACTAGGCTTGAGCCGTCCAACCAACAAGTGAAGTACCTCTAATCGGTGGTGTACGACTGGGATGCCCGGTACGCCAAGAAGGTGCCCTGAGTGCACGGAGCGTCTGGTGGATACCGGCGTTTGTGATGTGAATGTACTTGATAGGTTGATAAAGAGAATGATACATATGATGCTTGATGATAGATGATGACAATGCATACAGGGAAGGAACCACTGCCCCGGGTAGGGGGTAGGGTCGTTATAAATGGGTCGGCGAATGCTGACCGTTACTTTGTTTTCTGTTTTGGCTTGGATGGCAAATTACAGGTAGAATGAACAAGTGGAGTGGATGGATTGCTGCTAAAGGCCCTTGAAGGCCATGCAAAGAAGTGTGTTTGGATTTCATGTGTGGCCGGCTTGTGTGCCGATGTACGAAAATGTAATTGTGTGAAAAGAGAAATTTGTAAGGTCGTAAGGCCCGTGTGTGTGCGTTGTATACATTCCTGGTGTTGCTATATAAATGTGGAGTTTATATAGAAGTGGACATTCTCTGAGCTGAGTTCTTTAACTTAAAACATGTTGCGCTAGAATGGATTGAGTTAAGGATGCGAATAGAATTTGATTTCCACAAGTAATTCCACTACTTGTCTGTGACATATGGCGTGGGGCCCCGACCGGACCCACCGTTGTCTGCCATGTGACGAATGGGGGCGTTACAACTCAGGTCTACCAATCATATGACCGGCAATCCGCAATGTTTTTCTCTCCTAGAACAACATGACTGGTTGCCCCTGGTCCTTTTTGCGGACGGCTCTCCCTCACCGGTCAATGGAACGGGTGTGGTTCAAGTCACTCCATCTCTTCGCCTGGAGGACACCCTCTATGTGCCCAAGTTCCCTTGCAACTTGTTATCTGTTACTTTGTTTTGCAAACAACTACAACGCTCTGTCACATTCACTTCTACTACTTGTTCTTTTCAGGATCCGGGAACCAAGCGGGCGATTGCTACTGGGACTGAGAGCGGCGGCCTCTACTTCCTCGATAACGTTTCCGCACTCTCTGCCTTCTCCACATCTTCTACTGATATTCTCCACTGGCATCTTCTCCTTGGTCATGTTCCTCCACGTCTTCTACGTCAGCTTCTACCACATCTTCCTCTACAGTGTCCACCTTTCAACTGCGACGCATGTCAGCTTGGCAAGCATCACCGCTCCTCCTTCCCACCGAAGCAAGGTCGTGGCTCTTCCCGGCTGTTTGAACTTGTTCACTCCGACATTTGGGGTCCTGCTCCTACCCTCACCATCGGTCGGGGTAGTTCATATTTTGTAATATTTATTGATGATTTCTCTAGATGTACGTGGGTGTATCTTTTAAAGGATCGCTCTGAACTCTTTTTGTATGGACATCATTTTATAATATGATTAAGAATCAGTTTGATATGTCATAAAATATTTCATTCTGACAACACTAAGGAATATCTTAGCACTGCTTTCTCTTCTTTTTGTATGCAACATGGTATTATTCATCAAACCACCTGTGTCTATACCTCTCAACAAAATGGGGTGGCGGAACGCAAGAACCGTCACCTCCTCGATGTCTCTCGCACTCTGATGACACAAATGCAAGTTCCTCGCTCCTATTGGGGCTACGCTATCCTCATCTCCTATTACCTCATTAATCGCATTCTGTCCACGGTTCTCCACGGACAAACCCCATTCTCTATTCTTTATCCAGGCAAGGATTTGTTTCCTCTCCCTCTGTGAATCTTTGGGTGCACGACCTTTGATCACAATCATTCTGCCACTCATGACAAACTCGACTCATATGCCACCAAATGTGTCTTTTTGGGTTACTCAACTACTCAAAAAGGCTACTGTTGCTTTGATCCCGTTATCTGTAAACAATACGTATCCTGCGGATGTGACCTTCTTCGAGAATGTGTCCTATTTCTCATCTGACCCCTCTCCCTCTACAGTTCTCTCGCCTTCTCCCACCGTGCCCTCCACCCTGTCTACTCTCATCGAGATTTTCCCACCATCCCCTTTACCGTCTCCTCCTTCCCTCTCTTCCTCATCACCACCGCTCTCTCCCACCTCTCCGCGACCGTCTCTCTCCTCTCCCGGGCCAGCTCTCTCCTCCACAGATGCTTCAGTGACTGAGGAACACGCTGACCTGGATCTCCCCATTGCTCTTTGCAAAGGGGTGTATACGTGTACCCAACATCCGCTGGTTGCTGTTGTTTCATATGATCGTCTCACTCCTTCTCGCAGGGCGTTTGCATTGGCTATCTCTGCGACTGCCACTCCCCGCACCTACCAGGAAGCTCTTGTTGTTCCTCATTGGAAGGCCGCCATGGATGAGGAAATTGCTACCCTCACTGAACGGGGTACCTGGACCCTGGTTCCCCCACTTTGGGCACTGATGTGGTTGGCTGTCGCTGGGTATTTGTTGTAAAGTTCTGTCCGGATGGCAGCGTGGATCGATACACGGCCTGCCTGGTTGCCAAAGACTTAACTCAGACCTATGGTGTTGATTACTTTGACACCTTCTCTCCTGTTGCTCGTCTCAGCACCATTCGGGTAATTCCCTCTGTTGCTGTCAACAGGGATTAGCCCATTTTACAGCTGGATGTTAAGAATGCTTTTTCTCTACGGTGATCTTCAGGAATATGTTTACATGGAGCAACCTCCTGGGTATGTTTCTCAGGGGGAGACACGAGTATGTCGTCTAAATAAGGCTATCTATGGATTAAATCAAAGCCCTCATGCTTGGTTTGAAAGTTCAGCGATATTGTTGCGGTCATTGGTTTTGCAAGAAGTTCAGCCGATCACTCCTTGTTCGTTCAGAAAACCGTCTCGGGTCTGGTAGTTCTTGCAGTATATGTGGATGAAATTCTTCTTATTGGCGATGACCAGGATGGGGTAACTTTGACAAAGAAACACCTTCGTCAACACCTGGTCACAAAGGATATGGGCTCCCCGAAATACTTTCTGGGGATTGAAATCTCTAGGAATACAAACTCTATGGTCCTTTCCCAACGGAAGTATGCTATTGATGTTCTAAAGGAGGCAGGGTTGACTGGTGCTAAACCTGCCCGATGTCTCATGGTTGCTGGAGAAGACAAAATTTGGACAGATGACTCGCCCCTTCTATCCGATCTTACGAGGTACCGACTTCTGGTTAGCAAACTCATTTATCTCACTGTAACCAGACCCGACATCTCTTATGTTGTGGGTAAGGTGAGCCAGTTCATGCAATCTCCTAGAGAGTGTCATCTACAATCTGCTCTGAGGATATTAGAGTATGTTAAAGCAACGCTAGTGAAAGGACTCCTTTTTCAGAGGAATGGTCACTCAAGGGTTGAAGCATACTCAGATTCGAGCTATGCTGATGATAAAGGTGACCGCAAGTCAACATCAGATTTCTGCACATTTGTTGGAGGAAATCTTGTGATTTGGAAGAGCAAGAAATAGTCTGTGGTCTCCAGGTCTAGTGCAGAAGCAGAATATCGCAGTATGGCATCGACCACATGTGATTTGAAATGGTTACGAGCTCTCATGCTTGACTTAGGAGAGGTCAACAACTATCATCTTCCTATGTTCTATGACAACAAGGCCGCGATACACATCTCCAAAAATCCTGTCTTCCATGAGAGGACAAAACATATAGAAGTCGACTGCCACTTTATTCGGGAAGAGATCTTGAAGAAACAGATTTGTACTCCGTTCATCACTTCTGACAATGAGTTGGCAGACGTATTCACCAAGCTAGTGTCTGCTTCCTTCTTCCACATTTGCGACAAGCTGTGCATAATTGATATCTATGCTACAGCTTGAGGGGGAATGTTTCAGTATGGGGGTTGGGCGGTCTGTTGCTGTTCGGAGGCCGGGCGGTCTGGCGGTTTATCCTAGCCAGCTTGTCTGCCGGGCTGTTTCTGTTTGGTATCCCAGCGGTCTGGCGGTTTGTCTCAGGTGACTTGGATACCGGGCAGTCTAGTGGTCTCCTGTGGCGGCTTGTTCTCTATGGCGCTTGTTCTCTCCTACTGTTGGTTGTCAGGCGGTTAGCCGGCTTGTCTAACCGCACGACTTGTCCGGTTTGTCTATTTGTAAAGCCATATATATTTGTATTTTTTAGTCCCACATTGGTTATTTGTAATCTCTCTCATCTCCTCATTCTATAAAAGGGAGGCTATACCTTTGTAATAGATACCTTTTTTGGATAATAAAATTTTGTTACTCCAATTTTTTGGTCTCTTATTTTCTGTTTGCACACTTCCCTACAAGCTTATCTTTTTCCTAAGCAGATATATCACAAGATGTGCACTCACGCACGGTCAATATATCACAAACGTCGACCACACAGTCTGACGCTCCATGCACTCAGGTCACATTCTCGGTGTACCGAAAAACCAGGGTCCCACCACCGTTCTCAGGTCTCAAACTCAACGGTAAAAGTTGAGCATTCATGCTCCACGACCCACGGTCGGAGACTTTAGTCTTGATGGCGAACAACCCAAGACTCTCATGATGTGATCCTAACGAAGTCATTCACTTAGGCACTCAAGTTAGATAACCATCACGCAGATACAGTTCAGCTCGTGCCCGTTGCTCAAATCGCAAATTCAATGTCTAGACTGACACGGGTCGGCATACCCTTGTCTGTTTGGCTCACCGGCCTTTAAGAGCGCTTAGCTCACAATAACCACAACGTCCCTGAACATCTAGCTTCACAATCACAGGTTAGCTAGGAGCTATCGCCAGCGACCACCACTATCTCCTTGCGTTAACGACAGAACTCTCTTTCTGTACCCAGCCTAAACCATATCTAGACCAACTATCCAAAAAACCATTCAGTCACCTGCAGTGCCAGAAACACTGGATTTTCATAGCATACAACACATGCACTTTAAGGGTATTTTCCTAGAATTCCACTCCAGTACTTTCTGCTACTCCACTTCACAAGCACAACCCACCGACTCCACAAAATACTTATTTATACGCAGAGTCTTCTCCGGTGCGCAAAATAAAATGTCACCAATTCATGCCAACCTGTCCAGATGGGCTTCACACAGTATGCTTATTTCGTACTACATATTTCCGGATCTATATGCAAGACCTCTTGGGGATATCAAGAATCAACCTAACGGAAATCCCTCAACATTCCACCTTTTGGTGGGGGAAATCCATGCATATGCCAAAATAAGGACTTCACATGTCCAAGGAGGAAGACCGTTACTCTTGGAATTTTCTTCGGAGCCATGACAAAGCTTTTCTACGTGGATGGAAATGATCGTCTCACTTTCCCCTTCGTGATTCTAGCTTCGGCTCTTAATTCTAGCCCCAAGATCTCCTCCAGCAACTCAACAAGTCCACTCAAACCCTAGCACCAGCCGAGAGTTCTCTGCTCTAGAACTCGGGAAGTAAGGAAGAGAGAGAGAAAAAAAAGGAAAGAATGATTTCTTGAATCTCATTCCTCTACCGAAAAGGCCTCGGGTTTTACACCAGCCACACGATCTCTTCTCATCAAAACACAGCAACAGCTCCGGTTTAAGCTGAAAAGTCACCCACCGCTTTGTAACGCCCCGAAACTCAAAAGAGCGACGGGAGGTGTTTTGGGCCAAATCTGGTATTTGGCAGGGGGCACACGGCCTGGGACACGGGCGTGTCCCAGGGCGTGTCGAGCCCGTGTCGACGATCGGCCCGGGGAGTCGACATTTTCGCTCGACGATGTGTCGAGACAGGGAACACGGCCTGAGACATGGGCGTGTCTCAGGGCGTGTCGAGCCCGTGTCGATGATCGGCCCGGAGAGTCGACATTTTCGCTCGACGATGTGTCAAGACAAGGCACACGGCATAGGACACGGGCGTGTCCAAGGCCGTGTCGGGTAATCGACGAACTTCACTCGACGAAGTGTCGAGATAGTGAACACGGCCTGGAGCCCAGGCGTGTCCGGGTTTGACACGGGCGTGTCAAATAGGATACGGGCGTGTCCAAGACCCGTGTGAGTCTCGAGTTATTTTTCGGGGCTGTGTCGATGGGGTCACACGGCCAGGCACACGGCCGTGTCAGTTGGAACACGGGCGTGTCAGGTTAAACATGGGCGTGTTGGATGTCTGTGTGTTGTTCGAGACGCGTCGATTTTGACGGCAAATGAGGGACATGGCCCTGGACACGGGCGTGTCGCAGGCCGTGTTCGGCCCAGGTTTTACTTTTCAGCTACGAATCGTAGCCATTCGTTTCCTTATTTTGGGATCCGACGATTGGGGGTTGTTCCTACTAGGATATACCCAGGATTGGGCCTTTGAAACCCTCATTTTACTTGAGTGGTTCTCTTTCTAAGTCAAGAGAGAGGGGAGAGCAAAGGAGGAAGAAGAAGCCTAGATCCGGTCACCGGCGGAGCTTCGGAGCTCCAAATCGCGAACCGACTTCGGATCTACAGAGGCAAGGAGAGTGCGGTGCTTTTCATCCGCTTACATTTCCATGGCGCCAATGAAGAACGCTAGGGTAACGATTCTCTACTTGAGCATGTGAAGCTCTACTTCTTTTGCATAGGAAGCCCGCTCTCGCGAGTTTGCGGTGAGTTTGAGGCATTCCTTCGGGTAGATATGTAAAGTCCCCGTTGTGTAGAGTCCGTAATCGAGAACAGATATAGGCATGATGTGTGAAGCCTACCCGAACAAGTTGGTCTAGATCGGTGATGTTGCATTGCATAAATGACCAGAGAAGACTCTGTGTGATTTTTGTTTTTCGTATTTTCTACGAGGTAGATTGCAGCAGGGAGCCTTGGGGATTAACTCCAAGGTGCACCCGGAAAACTGGGCAGAACGTGATTCTGCCAACTTGGAGGCCTGGGAGCGAACTTGAACATAATCGGGTTATGTGAAGTGTGTAACGGAAAGGGACTCGGGAGAAATTTGACCTGCGCATATGGCTTAAATTGTCATTGCGATGTGAGCACGGGTTAGATGGAACCGTACCCATTTTATGTCGTTCGGTTAAAGAGACCTAAGGGTACGTAGTACTTTCCGTTGGCATAGATGAGGGTCTTCGGTGGTCTATGGCTTAAAATAACGTGACCCATGCCGGGAAGACAAATTGCTCATAGTGTGGCCGTCAAAGTGGCGGTGGTGAGACTGGGGTGTCTATGGCATAAATTGACGTGACATTGACCGGTTCACCGAGAATGTGCCCTGAGAGCACGGGGCATGTGGCGTGCGTGCCAACACCTGTGATGCAATGTATTTATATACTGCTTGGTTATGCTAATAAAGTGCAGGGAAGGAGCATCGCCGCCCCGAATTGGTGGCGGGATCGTTATAATTTGGTCAGCATGGCTGACCGTTGCTTTGATTTGCCACCGTTGCGGTAGATTGTGCTTGCAGGTGCTGCGGAGCCGAGCGGTAAATAGCGGGCTAAAGCCCAAGTTGCTGAGCCGGCCCTCGAAGGCCTAATTTTGAGTGTTTGCTTTATTCATGTATGGCCGGCCTGCGTGCCGAGTTTTGGAAACATGTAATTTTGAAGGAAACAATTTGTAAGGCCTTAAGGCCAGTACTTGTGTATTTGTACTTCATTCCTTTGAGATTGTTTAGTGGACATTCATGCTTTTTGTGCTGGGTTCTTTTAATTGCAACTTATAAAACTGCTTCCGCTAGAATGCTCTGTGTAGGACGTTGGATTGGTTGGATGGTTTCCATTGAGTAACCACCCGGTCTGTCTATGGTATATGGCGTCGGGCCCCGACCGGACCTACTGCTATATGCTATGCGACAGATAGGGGGTGTTACAATTTGGTATCAGACTCTTGGTTTTGGTCAGGCTTAAACTGAATTCGTGGACGAATTCTTTTTAAGGGGTGGTGAGCACATGTGTGTGCGTCATCGTTATAACAACAAAAGAACCCATGAATGTCCACTTAGGAATGAAAAGACACGTGTTTGGGGAACCTGTGTGTTCCTATAATTGCTGTTTGCAATTTTGTTTGGTCGCTTAACAGTGTTTTGTACCACTATAGGTGACCAGAAGAGGTGCTGGGCTGTCGAAACGTTGAGTTTCTGAGGCTAGCAGTGCACCAAATGATGCTCCTGCAACACCTCCATCGGCTGAGACCATACGATTGGTGGTCGAAGCAGTGTTTGTCATGATAAATGCGCAGCCTACAAGGCAAATGCAGCAGCCCGCTCCTGCGATGGAGCAGGTACCTCTTCCAGAGGTTGAGCCGAGAAGAGTGGAGCAGGTAGTAGTGGAGCCGTTGGTGCCAAGGAGGGCAACCGAGAGACAGCTCAACATTTCATGAGCTTTAATCCTCCGGTATTCTCGGGGTTGGGAACCCCATCTCAAGCTGAAGACTGGCTCTCCCGTGTGAAGAGAGTCTTGACAGCGACGGAGACGGAGGAGTGGCAGATGACCACTATAACTACGTTCCTGTTGGATGGAGACGTTACGCTGTGGTGGGAGGGTTTGGAGCTGCATCTATTGAGAGGTAGGAAACTTACAGACGTATCAATGGAGGAGTTCTCGAGACTGTTCTTGGCTAGGTACCTCCCTTCTACTCAGAGGATTTCGATGGAGAACGGGTTCCTGAAGTTGGTTCAAGGAGACAGTAGCGTGGATGAATATCTCCACGAGTTTACTCGATTGAGTCGGTATGCTAGCTCCACCATCGCGGATGAGGAGCGCAAGACGAATCGATTCTACGAAGGGTTGAGAGATGATTTGAGGCTACTACTCTCAGGGCCGATGACGCAGGGTTTCTTGACCTTGGTCAACACGGCCCGGTCCTTGGAGAAGGACATGAAGAAGGTTCAAGCAAAGAAAAGCGTTGGTGACAAGAAATATGAGTTCAAGGTGCCGACTACCTCAAAGTCTGGGTACCGTAAATTCTTTAAGAAGGCTAGGACTTCGGGTCCAGCTCCTTCTTCCAGTGCTTCTGGGGCGACTACGGGTCGGACCCCGAGTGCATGTTTTACTTGTGGGAAGCTGGGGCACTTTGCCCGTGATTGTTGGAGTGGACGTCCCAAGTCCGAGAGAAAGCCGGGAGCAACTTATGAAGAGAAGGGCAAGGCGGTGGAGTCAACCGCGTCCCATTATGCTCTGGCCCAACCAAGGGTTTATAATCTCGGCCAACAGGAGGACATCAAACAAGCGGATGTGGTGACAGGTACGGTTTAATTCGTAGCAAGTTAAGTTTCTTTAAATACTTGTTATGCGTATGTTACCTTACCACTGCTTGTTTAGGATTTGTTTTGATTTGTGAGTTTCCGGCGAGAGCACTCTTTGATACGGGAGCTTCACACTCCTCTTGTCCGAAGGATTCATATCGCGCATCGGAGTACCTTATTCGATGGCAAAGGACAAGTTGGATGTGTTGTTACCGAATGGGTGTTCGATGGGCGCGGATAAAGTCTGCGGTGTTAAGATTCGCATTGGGAATCAAGAGTTCGATCTGCAAGCGTCGTTACTACCGTTGGTGGAGTTCGACGTTATATTTGGCATGGACTAGCTCTCGGAGCAGCAAGCCTATATTGATTGCGGTCGCAAGGAAGTCAAGTTGGGAGCAAGTCGTGAGACGACTTTTACGGACTTAAAAGGGTCGAGCAAGACGTTGAAGTCTGATCTTCAGGTGGTGAAGGTGGTTCGTGCTGGTGCAGAGCTGTTCTTTACACTAGTGGAGGTTGCAAAGCCAAAGCCTACGTTGGATAGTATATCAGTGGTAGCTGAGTACCCTGATGTGTTCCCCGCAGATCTTCTTGGAGCCCCGCCTCAACGGGAGATAGATTTCACTATTGAGTTATTGTCAGGTGCAAAGCCTGTGTCACGATCTCCGTATCATCTAGCGCCTAAGGAAATGGCAGAGCTGAAGGTGCAACTTCAAGAGTTGTTGGAGCAAGGGTATGTGCGTCCAAGTTCTTCGCCTTGGAGCGCACCAGTCCTCTTTGTTAAGAAGAAAGACGGAAGCTTGAGACTCTGTATTGATTATCGGGAGTTAAACAAGCTAACGGAAAAGAACAAGTACCCAATCCCAAGGATCGATGATCTTTTTGATCAGTTGGTCGGGTCGACGGTGTACTCTAAGTTGGATCTCAAGTCTAGTTACTATCAGCTGAGGATAAGGGACAGTGATATCCCTAAGACAGCGTTCAGTACAAGATACGGGCATTACGAGTTTACAGTCATGCCGTTTGGGCTGACGAATGCGCCGTCAGTGTTCATGGATTTGATGAACAGGACCTTCAAGGAGTACTTGGACTATTTTGTGATCGTCTTCATCGACGATATTTTGGTGTACTCGCAGAGTGAGGAAGATCACTTCAGGCATCTTCATTTGGTTTTGGAGACGCTAAGGAGGAATCAATTGTATGCCAAGTTCTCGAAGTGCAAGTTTTGTTGTCCTCAGTGGCGTTCCTCGGTCATATAGTGAGTGGAGAAGGTATTGCTGTGGATCCGGCGAAGATTGTTGCGATACGAGAGTGGCCTGAGCTTTCTATGGTAGCGGAAGTCCGAAACTTTCTGTGGATTGCCGGCTATTATAGGCGCTTCGTAGAGAACTTCTCGCGGATAGCGTTACCTCTCACTACTTTGACGAGGAAGGAGCAGAAGTTCGTTTGGACGCCGGAGTGCGCGAGAGCTTTTGAGGAGTTGAAATGTCGGTTGACCACGACGCCTGTGTTGAGTTCGCCGAGTAGGACCGAAGGTTATGAGATTTATAGCGATGCTTCGGGCAGTGGTTTGGGTTGTGTGCTGTTACAGCATGGAAGCGTTATAGCATATGGCTCGAGACAGCTGAAGGTGCACGAGAGGAACTATCCGGTCCATGACTTGGAGTTAGCGGCCATGATTATTTCCTTGAAGCTGTGGAGGCATTATTTGTACAGTGTGAAGATTGATATCTACACCGATCACAAGAGCCTGAAGTATTTGATTGATCAGAAAGATCTGAACATGCGGTAGCGTAGATGGATGGAGTTCGTGGGGGACTATACATTCAAGATCCACTACGTGCCTGGTAAAGGTAATGCGGTTGCGGACGCGTTGAGTCGCCGGCCCCAGCTCAAGCCAATTGGTTGTCGGTCCATGACGAGCGGTTGGTTCGGGAGTTAGAGGCATTGGAAATCTTTTGCGTTGATAAGCAATCAAGTGCTGAAGCAGTATTGAATTGGACTGAAGTCCAATATGACCTGGCTGATCGGATTCGGCAGGCGTTGGATATGGATATCCACATGAAGTAACTCATGCTAGAGGCTCTAGATGGGTCAAATTCCCAATTCGTTGTGGAGGACGGATTACTTTGGAAAGATGGTCGTCTGTGCATCCCAAGCGTGGGCAATTTGCGGGTGGAATTGTTGTACGAGGCGCATCATACCAAGTACTCAATTCACCCGGGGAGCACGAAGATGTACCGCGATGTTAAGAAATTGTTCTGGTGGCCATGACTGAAAAAGGATGTGGCGCTCTACGTGGAGAAGTGTCAAACTTGCGCCTTGGTGAAGGCGGAGTGCCAAAAGCCGGGAGGATTCTTGAAATCCTTGTCTATTCCGGAGTGGAAGTTCGACAACATTACTATGGACTTTGTGCACGGGTTGCCAAGGTTGCAAAAGGGGAACGACGCCATTTGGGTGGTCGTAGATCGTCTAACGAAGGTGTCGCATTTCATTCCGCATAGGAAGGATGATCTGGTTGAGAAATTGGCAAAGTTGTATGTAGATAATATTGTACGCCTTCATGGTGTGCCCCGTAGCATCGTGAGTGACCGGGATGAGCGGTTCATGCCAAATGATTGGAGGCTGGTGCAGCAGATGTTGGGAACAAAGATGAGTTTTAGCACAGCCTTTCATCCGCAAACGGATGGGCAGACCGAGAGGGTCAATAGGACAATGGAAGACATACTTCGCATGTGTGTCCTGGACTTTGGAAAGCAATGGGAAGATCACCTATACTTGGTGGAATTCGCTTACAACAATAGCTACCAGGCGAGTATTAAAATGGCGCCCTTCGAGGCCCTTTATGGTAGAAAATGTCGCACGTCGTTGTCCTGGTTGGAAACAGGTCAATCAAAGTTGTATAAGAGACTAGAGGTGGAGGATGCTACTTCTTTGGTGAGAACCATTCGAGAGAGGTTGCTAATCGCTCAGGACCGCCAGGCTAAGTACTATAATGCCAAGCACAGGAACGTGGAGTTCGCTGTTGGCGATTGGGTGTACTTGAAGATAAAGTCGCTCAAGGGTGTCTCACGGGTGCGGCGCTTGAAGAAGCTAAGACCGAGGTACCTTGGACCGTTTGAGGTTCTGGAGCGGATTGGTGAAGCAGCGTACTGGTTGAAGCTGTCTGTGGAGCTTAATGGTCTACATGATGTATTCCATATATCGGTGCTGTGGAAGGCGGTGCAAGAGCCTACGCAAGTGATCGCGGTCGATCAAGTGTCGGTTGATAGTGGGTTGACAACGAGGGTCAAGCCCGTACGTATTGAAGACTCGGAAGTTAAGCGGATACGCAATAAAGAGATCAAGATGGTCAAGGTCCGTTGGGACAATTGCGGTCGTGAGGAGCTCTCTTGGGAGCGAGAGCAGACTATGCTTGAGGAGTACCCGGAGTTGTTTCACTCAGGTACCATTTAAGTTTTATGTTCCTTTCCTTTATGTAATTTCGAGGACGAAATTCTTTTAAGAGGGGGAGAATTGTAACGCCCCCAAACTCAAAAGAGCGACGGGAGGCGTTTTGGGCCAAATCTGGTATTTGGCAGGGGGCACACGGGCGTGTCCCAGGGCGTGTTGAGCCCGTGTCGACGATCGGCCCGGGGAGTCGACATTTTCGCTCGACGATGTGTCGAGACAGGGAACACGACCTGAGACACGGGCATGTCTCAGGGCCTGTCGAGCCCGTATCGACGATCGGCCCGGAGAGTCAACATTTTCGCTCGACAATGTGTCGAGATAAGGCACACGGCCTAGGACACGGGCGTATCCAAGGCCGTGTCGGGTAGTCGACGAACTTCGCTCGACGAAGTGTCGAGATAGTGAACACGGCATGGAGCCCAGGCGTGTTCGGGTTTGACACGGGCGTGTCAAATAGGACACGGGCGTGTCCAAGACCCGTGTGAGTCTCGGGTTGTTTTCGGGGCTGTGTCGATGGGGGGGCCAGGCACACGGCCGTGTCAGTTGGAACACGTGCATGTTAGGTTAAACACTGGCGTATTGGATGCCCTTGTGTTGTTCGAGATGCGTCGATTTTGATGGAGAATGAGGGACACGGCCCTAGACACGGGCATGTCGCAGGCCGTGTTCGGCCCAGGTTTTACTTTTCAGCTACGAATCGTAGCCATTCATTTCCTTATTTTAGGATTCGACGGTTGGGGGTTGTTCCTACTGGGATATACCCGGGATTGGGCCTTTGAAACCCTCATTTTACTTGAGTGGTTCTCTTTCTAAGTCAAGAGAGAGGGGAGAGCAAAGGAGGAAGAAGAAGCCTAGATCCGGTCACCGGCGGAGCTTCGGAGCTCCAAATCGCGAACCGACTTCGGATCTACGGAGGCAAGGAGAGTGCGGTGTTTTTCATCCGCTTACATTTCCATGGCGCCAAGGAAGAATGCTAGGGTAACGATTCTCTACTTGAGCATGTGAAGCTCTACTTCTTTTGCATAGGAAGCCCGCTCTCGCGAGTTTGTGGTGAGTTTGAGGCGTTCCTTCGGGTAGATATGTAAAGTCCCTGTTGTGTAGAGTCCGTAATCGAGAACAGATATAGGCATGATGTGTGAAGCCTACCCTGACAAGTTGGTCTGGATCGGTGATGTTGCATTGCATAAATGACCGGAGAAGACTCTGTGTGATTGTTTGTTTTTCGGGTTTTCTACGAGGTAGATTGCAGCAGGGAGCCTTGGGGATTAACTCCAAGGTGCACCCGGAAAACTGGGCAGAACGTGATTCTGCCAACTTGGAGGCCTGGGAGCCAACTTGAACATAACCGAGTTATGTGAAGTGTGTAACGGAAACGGGACTCGGGAGAAATTTGACCCGAGCATATGGCTTAAATTGTCGTTGCAATGTGAGCACGGGTTAGATGGAACCGTACCCGTTCTATGTCATTCGGTTAAAGAGACCTAAGGGTACGTGGTACTTACCGTTGGCATAGATGAGGGTCTTCGACGGTCTATGGCTTAAAATGACGTGACCCATGCCGGGAAGACAAATTGCTCATAGTGTGGCCGTCAAAGTGGCGGTGGCGAGACCGGGGTGTCTGCGGCTTAAATTGACGTGACATTGACCGATTTACCGAGAATGTGCCCTGAGAGCACTGGGCGTGTGGTCGTGCGTGCCAACGCCTGTGATGCAATGTATTTATATACTGCTTGGTTATGCTAATAAAGTGCAGGGAAGGAGCATCGCCGCCCCGAATTAGGGGCGGGATCATTATAATTTGGTCAGCATGGCTGACCGTTGCTTTGATTTGCCACCGTTGTCGTGGATTGTGCTTGCAGGTGCTGCGGAGCCGAGCGGTAAATAGCGGGCTAAAGCCCAAGTTGCTGAGCCGGCCCTTGAAGGCCTAATTTTGAGTGTTTTCTTTATTCATGTATGGTCGGCCTGCGTGCCGAGGTTTGAAAACATGTAATTTTGAAGGAAACAATTTGTAAGGCCTTAAGGCCAGTACTTGTGTATTTGTACTTCATTCCTTTGGGATTGTTTAGTGGACATTCATGCTTTTTGTGCTGGGTTCTTTTAATTGCAACTTATAAAACTGCTTCCGCTAGAATGCTCTGTGTAGGACGTTGGATTGGTTGGATGGTTTCCATTGAGTAACCACCCGATCTGTCTGTGGTATATGGCGTCGTGCCTCGACCGGACCTACTGCTATATGGTATGTGAGGGATAGGGGGTGTTACACCGCTTACTGGCCGCTCACCAGCCATCTAACACGAGTCACCGCTCGACCATATCTTCATTTTTGACAAATCGTCGAATGAGGAGGATTTCGTCGAACGAACTTCGTCGATCGGGAGTGAGTTCGTCGAACCGGCTTTAGTTCGTCGAATGAGATCGATTTCACATAAAATTCCACAATCGTCGAACTTTGCTCAATGTTCGACATTTTCGTCGAGCTCCGCTTTTAACCCCAGCCACACGATTTTCATCGAGTTCCGCTCGACGATCTTCGTCGAGCTCCGCTGCATGATATTCATCGAGCCTAGGTCAACTTTTATCCTGTTCTCTCTAACTCCTTTTTGGGGTGTTACAATCCTCCCCTCCTTATAGAAATTTCGTCCCGAAATTTGCATAGAACACCCAGGACACAGTAACAAACATTTTACAACATACATTTTCTTCAAATAAAATGTTACAATATTTTATACAAACAACTTGGGAAATTCAGCACGTATGGTCTGCTCCCGCTCCCAGGTTAGCTCTTCACGACCACAATTGTCCCACTAGACCTTGACCATCCCGATTGTCTTATTCCGCAGCTGCTTAACTGCTTTATCCCCGATCTGAATGGGCCTAAACTTCGTCGTTAGCCCAAGTTCGACCGGTACGTGATCATTCACAATCACTTGAGCTGGATCTTTCATGACTTTTCGAAGCACTGATATGTGGAACACATCATGCAATCCACTCAATTCTGCCGAAAGAGCTAGCCGATAGGCAGCTTCTCCAACTCGCTTCACTACTTCGAATGGACCAAGATACCTCAGACTTAACTTTTTCAAGCGCCGAATCCGGGACACGCCCTCGAAAGGTTTGATTTTCAAGTATACCCATTCGCCAACCGCAAACTTTACGTTTTGGTGCTTGACATTATAGTACTTTGTCTACCAATCTTGGGTTATCAATAGCCTCTCCCCAATAGAGCGTATTGTCGAATTAGCCTCTTCGACTTCCTTACGCTTATACAACTTAGATTCGCCTGTCTCTGCCCATGCTAATGGTGTACGACACTTACTACCATACAAAGCTTCAAAAGGCGCCATATTTAGACTAGCTTGATATCCATTATTGTAGACGAACTCTACCATGTATAGATGGTCTTTCCATCTCTTCCCGAAATCCAAGACGCACATTCGGGGCATGTCCTCCATCGTTCTGTTGGTCCTCTCAGTTTGGCCATCTATTTGTGGATGAAAGGTCGTACTGAATGTTAATTTTGTCCCCAATAATTGATGGATTAGCCTCCAATAATTTGAAGTGAAGCGCCCGTCTCGATCACTTACGATGCTACGGGGAACACCGTACAAGCATACTATTTGCTCAACATAAAGCTTAGCCAAGACTTCCACTGAATCGTCCCTCTTATTAGGAATGAAGTGAGCCACTTTAGTCAACCGGTCTACGATCACCCAAATAGAATCATTACCGCGTCGAGATCTCGGCAAACCGTGCACGAAATCCATTGAAATATCATCAAACTTCCATTCCGGAATAAGCATTGACTTCAGGAAACCTCGAGGCTTCTAGCATTCAGCTTTTACTAAGCCACATGTCTGACATTTAGCCACATAATGTGTGATGTATTTCTTCAAACCCGGCCACCAGAACAGTTTTTTCATATCTTTATACATCTTTGTGCTCCCTGTGTGAATTGAATACTTCGTGGGGTGAGCTTCATACATCAATTCGTCTCTTAGCTTACCCATACTCAGGACGCACAAACGACCATCTTTTCGCAAAAGGCCGTCATCCCAGGAGAATTGGTCATTTGACCCATCAACTGCATAGCGTTGTAAACTTTCATCAAGTTCTGTTGCTCGCCGAACCCTATCGGCAAGGTCATATTGTACCTCTGTCCAGTTCAAGCACGCATTTGCTGTGGAATTTTTGTCAACACAAGAAATCTCTAACGCTTCCAACTCCTGGATCAGAAGCTCATCATGCATCTGCAACCAAGTTGCCATTGGAGGAGTCCAACGACTCAAGGCATCTGCGACGGCGTTTTCCTTACCTGGAGTATAATGAATCTGGAAGGTATAGTCCCCGAGGAACTCAATCCACCTGCGTTGTCGCATGTTGATATCCTTCTGATCCAATAAATACTTTAGGCACTTATGGTCCGTGAATATATCCACCTTCACGCCATATAAATAATGACGTCACGGTTTAAGTGCAAAAATCACTGCAGCCAACCACAAGTCGTGGACGGGATAGTTCCGCTCATGCACTTTCAACTGGTATGATACATAAGCGATCACCTTTCAAAACTGAAGAAGAACGCAGCTTAAGCCGCTCCCTGATGCATCATTATAGATTTCAAAGCCGTCCAAACCACATGGCGACGTTAAAATTGGCATCGTGGTTAAGCGACTCTTCACCTCTTCAAAAGCTCGCGTGCACTCCAGCGCCCAGACGAACTTCTGATCCTTCCTTATTAGTGTGGTAAGAGTCAAAGCGATCCGCAAAAAGTTCTCTACAAAGCACTTGTAGTAGCCCGCTAGTCCAAGGAAACTCCTGAATTCGGCTACAGAAGACAACACCGGCCACTCTCGTATCACAACTATCTTTGCAGGATCCACCACAATGACCTCTCCACTCACCACGTGGCCAAGAAAAGCTACTGACGACAGTCAAAAGTCACACTTTGAGAGCTTGGCATAGAGCTTGTTTCTCCTCAGGGTGTGTAACATCATATATAAATGGTTCGCATGATCTTCTTCAGACTGAGAGTACACTAGAATGTTATCGATAAATACGATTACAAACAAGTTCAAGTACTCACAAAATGTTTGGTTTATTAGGTCCATGAACACCGATGGCGCATTTGTTAGCCCAAGCGACATTATAGTGAACTCATAATGACCATAGCGTGTTCCAAACGCTGTCTTGGGAATATCACCTTCTCGAATCCTCAACTGGTAGTAACCAGACTTCAAGTCCAGTTTTGAATAGATGGTTGATCCCACTAGCTGATCAAACAAGTCATCAATTCGAGGTATTGGATACTTGTTCTTCTCCGTCAGCTTATTCAATTGGTGATAGTCGATGCACAACCGCAGACTACCGTCCTTATTTTTCACAAGAGAACAAGTGCGCTCCAAGGTGACATACTTGAGCGTATATAATCCTGTTCCAGCAACTCTTGTAGTTGAACTTTCAGTTCCTCCATTTCCTTTGGCGCTACACGATATGGCGAGCGGGCCACAGGTTTTGCACCTGTCACCAACTCAATAGAGAAATCAATCTCCCGCTGTGGTGGTAACCCCGGAAGCTCCTTCAGAAACACATCAGCAAACTCCGAAATAATCGGAACATCACTCACACTGTCTTTTGGCTCAACAACCGTAATAAGCGTGAAGAATAACTTTGCGCCCTTCCGAACATCTTCGACGACTTGGAGAGCAGACAACAATAAGTTGCTCGATCCTCGCATACCAGCAAATTTCGTATCTAGTCCGGTATTCTGTCCCAATATGATCTCCTTTGAATTGCAATCGATAAAGGCACGTAGCTCCGAGAGCCAGTTCATACCAAAGATCACATCAAATTCCGATATCGGCAACACATATGCGTCCAATCCGAAATCCTGACTTCCTATTCGGACCTCCACAAAGCAAGTCCTATCCGCATGCATCACACATCCGTTAAATAAAAACACTTTCACACTATCTTTCATCATACGAATCGACACTCTGATCCATGACACGAAGTCCACAGATAGGAATGAATGTGAAGCACCCGTATCAAACAGTGCTCTCGCCGAAAAATCCCGAATCAGGACAAATCCTAATACAAACACATCATACATAATCTATGAAGTATCAAAAGCAATAACAAAGTATCTTAACTCATACCTGTGACGACGTCACTTTGCTCTATGGCCTCACGTTGTCCAAGATTATATACTCGAGGCTGCGTCTGGGATGCATAGGACTCCACCACTTCCTTTCCCTTTTCAACATAGGATGCTCCTATCTTCTTCTCACCCTTAAGCGGACCAACCTGACAATCACGAGCTAGATGACCACCTTACCACATGTATAACAGGCATGAGGGTCTTGCCTAAAAGTTACTCCAGTTGCAACAGTCAAGGGAGCCTATGAAGAAGACTTGGATCTCTTATCACATTGCCTTCGGTAGTTTGATTTTCCCGGGTGCGACACTTTGAACTCGGGCTTTGTCACATCCAAATCCCTCTTTCCCTCTGCCTGCTTCATATCTTTATCCAATGCACGAGTTGTATCAACCAACGCTTGAAACACATGGTTTACCGAACTCGAGAGCAGAAATCTCAGCTCATCCCGCAACCCTTCATAGAACCTTTTGGTTTTATGCTCTTCGTCAGCAAATATAGATCCCGCATAACGTCCCAACCTGATAAAATCATGTAAGTAGGTATCAACACTACTTTCCCCCTGGGTTAGATGCTGGAACTCATTTTCCATGGCTATGTGCTGAGCTGACGGCAAATGCTTTGCCAAAAACAGTCTCGAAAACTCCTCAATCGAAACTTCCATTAGTTGTCTGCCCGCCAAGTGGTGCGCATCCATTTCATCCCACCAAAGTCGAGCCTCTCCTTCCAACAGGGAAGTGCCAATGTTACTTTCTGTTCCTCCACTGTTCGTATCGAAGTCAAAATCCTCTTGGCGTGCGTAAGCCAATCCTCTGCTTGCGTTGGGGATCCCGCCCCCGTGAACGTAGAAGGATTGAAGCTCATAAATCACATTAGTTGTTGTTCCGCTGCTCGTGGATCTACAACAGCCTCAACAGGACCGGGCCTCACACCAACCTGTTCTGACACCTCTGCAGGTCGCGCCTGCCCAGTAGGTTGTGCCTGGATCATAGCAAATAACGCCTCAGCAACTAAGCGTACTGTCTCCGCAGACAGAGGAGGTGTAGGCACCTCAACTAGTACCGTACTCTCATCAGAACGCTGGGGATCAGACTGCCCCGCACCACTTTGTGTCACCTGTACGTGTAAAAGACACATTTTAGTGACTTGGCAAAAGCAACAACAACATAGTAGGAACACGCAAGTTCCTCAAATAGGTGTACTTGTATTCTTTAGTGGACATTCTTGAGTTCATTTATGTTATAACGGGTCGCACGTACACGTGCTCGCCACCACTCAAAAGAATTTGACCACGAATTCGAAAGAGGAAGACCAAGACAAGCTGATATCAAATTGTAATATCTCCATCCGTTACATGACATATAATAGAGGGTCTGACCAGGGGCCCACACCATATACCACAAACAGACGGCGAGGTTACAAGTTAATATCAAAGACTAAAACACGCATCCTAACTCAGAACATTCTAGTGGAAGCATTAGGGGTTATACTCGAACTCATTAATCATGAATGTCCATTATATATAACAACCCCATTTATATCTGTCCAATGAATGTTTACAAAATACACAAAAAGTTTGGCCTTAAGGCCTTACAGGTTTTCTTCACAAGTGTGGATTACATACATCGACACGCAGGTCGTCCACACATGAAAATAGCAAAACATTTCTTTAATTGTCCTTCAAGGGCCAGCATAGTTGCAGCAGCAGCAGCAAGAGCTTCAGCCCACTATTTTCCGCTCGGCTCTCCAGCACCTGCATGAGGACAATCCACCGCAACGGTGGAAAACAAAGCAACGATCAGCATTCAGCTGACCAATTTATTACGACCCTACCCCCTTCCCGGGGTAGTAGTATTCCTTCCCTGCAGTTATAGCATTTTCACAAGCAGATATATCATAAGACGTGCACTCACGCACAGTCAATATATCACAAATATCAACCACACGACCCGACGCTTAGTGCACTGAGGGCACATTCTCGATGTACTGAAAAACCAGGGTGCCACCACCGTTCTCAGGTCTCAAACCCAACGGTAAAACTTGAGCATTCATGCTTTACGTCCCACGGCCGGATACTTTAGTCTTGATGACGAACAACCCAAGACTCTCATGATGTGATCCTAATGAAGGCATTCACTTAGGCACTCAAGTTAGACAACCATCACGCGGATACAGTTCAGCCCTTGCCCATTGCTCAAATTGCCAGTTCAATGTCTAGACTGACGTGGGTCGGAATCCCCTTGTTCGTTCGGCTCACCGGCCTTTAAGAGCGCATAGCTCACAATATTCACAATGTCCCCGAAGGACTGGCTTCACAATCACAGGTTAGCTAGGAGCTATCGCCAGCGACAAACACTATCGCCTGGCGTTAGCGACAGAACTCTCTTTCTGTACCCGGCCCAAAACATATCTAGACCAACTATCCAGAAAACCCTACAGCCACCTATAGTGTCATAAACACTGGACTTTCATAGCATACAACACATGCACTTCGAGGGTATTTTCCTGGAATTCCACTCCAGTACTTCCTGCTACTCCACTTCACAGGCACAACCCACCGACTCCACAAAATACTCGTTTATACGCGGAGTCTTCTCCGGTATGCAAAATAAAGCATCATCAATCTAGACCAACATGTCCAGATGGGTTTCACACAGTATGCCTATTCCGTACTACACATTTCCGGATCTATATGCAAGACCTCTTGGGGATATCAAGAATCAACCCAACGGAAAACCCTCAACATTCCACCTTTTGGTGGGGGAAATCCATACATATGCCAAAAAAAGGACTTCACATGTTCAAGGAGGAAGATCGTTACCCTTGGAGTTTTCTTCGGAGCCATGACAAGGCTTTTCTACGCGGATGGAAATGATCGTCTCACTTTCCCCTTCGCGATTCTAGCTTCGACTCTTAATTCCAGCCCCAAGATCTCCTCCAGCAACTCAACAAGTCCACTCAAACCCTAGCACTAGCCGAGAGTTCTCTGCTCCAAAACTCGGGAAGTAAGGAAGAGAGAGAGAAAGGAAAGAATGATTTCCTGAATCTCACTCCTCTACCGATAAGGCCTCGGGTTTTACCCCTGCCACATGATCTTTTCTCATCAAAACACAACAACAGCTCGGTTTAAGATGAAAAGTCACCCACCGCTTACTGGCCGCTCCCCAGCCATCTGACACAAGTCATGGCTCGGCCATATCTGCATTTTTCGACAAATCGTCGAACGGGGATGATTTCGTCAAACGAACTTCGTCGATCTGGAGTGAGTTCGTCGAACGGGATTGATTTCACATAACAGGCCACAATCGTTAAACTCTGCTCGACGTTCGACATTTTCGTCGAGCTCCGCTCGACGATATTCGTCGAGCCCGAGTCGACTTTTATCCTGTTCTCTCCAACTTTTTTTGGGGGTGTTACATCCTCTGCTGGCGGTCTGGTGATTAGCCGCAACTGCGGCCTAGTGGCAACCCGCAGTTGCGGTCTGGCGGCTTGCTGTAGCATCGGTCTGATGGTTAGCCGTAGTTGCGGACAGGTGGCAACCCACAACAACAGTTTGATGATTAGTCGCAACTACGGCCTGGTGGCAACCCGCAGTTGTGGTCTGGCTGCTTGCCCGGCTGTCTTACCTAGCGGACCGGCGATTTCCCTTGGTGTTGTTGGGTGGTTTGTTATTCTTTTGTATAGTATGCGGTTTGAAATTGTCAAACCGCATAAGCCGCGCGAATTGTATTTAGTCTCACATCGTTTGTTGTATTCTCTCTTCTTCACCAGTTTCTATAAATAAGGGGGCATACCTATGTAATAATTATCTTTTTGGAGCAATAAAGTTTGTGGTTTATTTAGCTCTTTGTCCATTTATTCACAGAGACTATGTAACGCCTCGAAGCAATGAAAATTATTTTGGGGAGCTTGTATTTTATATTTAAACCCACTAACGTGATTTGGTAATTTGAAATATGATTTATTTTTATAAAATAAGGGTTTATTTGATACTTGATGACTTATTGAAGCTCAATCGAAGCTGGAAATGACTTGAAGAATTCTTTAGGTTATGTTTTAACGATTTTAACCTCGAGTCTGGTTTCCTCGATTTTTGACTTTTTGTTGTATAAAAGAGGTTTAAATTGGAAGAAAAAAATATTGGGCTTAACATAAAAATTTGATTTGCCCAGATGCGAGCAATTGAGGTTAAGAGATATGGTGTCAACCCTCTTACAGATATATAGCCCTCGATAATTATTATAACGAGCAACAAGTTATTATAATAAAGTTGTAATCCCTAAATATAAGTACGATTAAGTCAATTTAAGAGTCACAACAAAATAATTATCGGACCTTATTA
The DNA here is from genome assembly GCA_039583875.1 of Platanthera guangdongensis. NCBI lineage: Eukaryota > Viridiplantae > Streptophyta > Magnoliopsida > Asparagales > Orchidaceae > Platanthera > Platanthera guangdongensis. The sequence continues at coordinate 119,923,776 of CM077160.1, read as the reverse complement.
ATATATAAAATTCAAAAGAAACTTTCTAAGAACAGAAATAAAACTAAACATTCCTCCTATGAACGAAGATGAAACTGAACATTCCTCCTATGAACGGAGATGAAACTGAACATTCTTTCTATGAACTAAGATGAAACTGAACATTCCTCCTATGAACGAAGATGGAACTAAACATTCTTCCTATGAACGAAGATAAAACAAAACTTTTCTTTTATGAATGGAGATGGAACTGAATGCTCCTGAGAATGGAGTGATGGACTACTAACCTTTTACTTTTATTGCATTTTCTTTTATTCCAGTCATATACTGGTCTAGTTCCTTTCAATACTTTCAATTCAGTTTTCTCTTCAGTACTACTTCAGTCCTATACTGGTGTAGTTTCTTTTATTACTTTCTATTTAGTTTATTTTCAGTACCACTCTAGTCTTGTATAGGTCCAGTTTCTTTCAGTATTTTATTTACAGTTCTTTTCGTTCAGTACTACTTCAGTCTTGTACTGGTCTAGTTCTTTTCAGTACTTTATTTACAATTCTTACTGTTCAGTACTACTCTAGTCTCGTATTGGTCCAGTTTACTTCAGCACTTTATTCCAGTTCCTTTACAATTCAGCATTTCCTTACTGCAGTTCGCATTTTATTTCACTACATATTTTTGTAGTTTATTTCAACAGCACATTTATGAATCGCTCTTATTTATGCAGTTTACTGTTTCTACATTTCTTGCTCGAGTCCTACTCTGACGAGCGGTTGGCTTTTTGGTAGTGTTAGTTGGGGATAACCGAGAGTTGATTTATTCCTCCAGGATTAGCCCCAAATAATGTACTTCAACGCTCGTTGCACTACTTGTTTAAAGTTGAGCTGCACGTTGATTTGAGAAGGTCGTTCGCCCGAATTATTTCATGTCTAGTAGAGCAGGCTGCCGCAGACCTGATATATGCCAGATTTTTATTTATTGAAATGTTTGTGAATTGCTTGCGGTAAAATGTTGCAGGTCGGTCATGCCCGTGAATCGTATGTACTGGTGTGGGAAGGTTGATGACTCAAGGTGACAGGGAGATGCGTACCCTGGGTGATTGACCATTTTATGCCCTATTGGATTCCTCCGCTGGTCGGCCTAAATTTTAGAAATTGTCGGATGTCGCTCACAGTCAAGAGTACATGGGGTTGTACGTTGGGGCCTGGGTGGGAAAGGAATGAGACGTGGAGTTGAGAAGGGGCTGCCAACGAAGCAGGAGAGGACCAAGAGCAAACCCTAAAATAGGAATAAATTTTGGGTACGGTACCCGCACGGCTACAGTATCGTGCGAGTACCCATCCAGTCGTGTACTCGCACATCAAAGGTTGTGTTCGGCACGGTAGTGGAGGTCATGAACATTTGGGTTAAATTGTCATTCGTCAACGTCCACCTAAGGAACTTCATCCAATTTCATGTTCAAACGGATGATGTTTGTTAGGTGATCATTAACAAATGATGGTTTAACCCATGCATTACGACCTCCATCACTGTGCCAAACGGAGCCAAAATTTGTACAAGTGCATTGATATGCAATCGAACGAATGAATGCGGTATTCGCACGACACTGTAGCGAGTACCATACCCAATATTTGTTCCTAAAATAACGAGGAGGGAAAGCAGGAGAGGAATCAGGGCTCTCTCTTCCTGTAGTGGCTCGTGTTTTGATGAAAGAAAAAACCCAATAAATAATTACAGATACCTAGTGGAAGGCGGAAGACGGGAAATAAAATATTTATAAATTTTTAGAATACAATGGGGGCAGAACAACCCCCCGGTCGGGGGATCCGGATCCTCTGGATTTCGTACGGGAAATCCACCCTGGAGTTGTCTCTTTTGCAGCCATTGGATGAAAATCCACGGATAGGATTTAAGTCTTGTAAAAAAAAATAATCGCATAATATTACAAAAGGTATCCTCATGCAGAACTCCATCCCGGGCGAGAGCGGCGAGATTTTATTCTTCGCATCATTCGCATGAGAAAACCGCCGGAATCGACGGAGACAGCGGCGAGCTTCCTCATTATCCGCCATCCTGGACGAGCTTCTCAACCTCGCCAGCAACCAGATCTCCGGTGATATCTCCTCTGATTTCGGGAATCCGAAGATGCTTAGCCAGCTAGGATTTTATGGGAGATTTGCGCTTCACACGAGATAGACGCCGACTTCGGAGAGGATGAGATTTGCGATTCACGCGAGATGGCAGCCGTCTGGATTAAGGGGAAAAAACAACACCAAACAACACTGCAGGTTTCGTCGAGCAAAGCTCGAGGAAACGTCGAGCTCTGCTCGACGAAACGTCGAGCAAATGCCGACGCCAGAGAGTATGAGAGCATATGAGCCTCAAGTCTTCCGGTGAGGGAGCAAACGCCAGTGTAGGGGAAAAGTATCTCGGCAATTTGCCTGGATAGAAAGTAGGGGATAATTAATCGGAGGGGCGGGAAATGGCTGTTGACGCAGGAGAGCTGAAAGCAGGGAAAAAATAAATACTTTTTTTATAAAACCTAAATCGAGACCATCCCTTTAATTGGACGGATGTTATTTGGGGAACTCCACGATGGATTTCCCGTGGGAAATCCAGGCGATCCGGCTACCCGGTCGGGCCTTACTTCCGTTCAACTGAATTTGACTTATAATTGGATATTTCGAAACTACCCTTGTTCATGTGGATATATTTTAAAAAAAAACTGCTGCTATATCCCAAACTTAATATCCCGACTTTCCCTACTTCAAAATCAGAACCTGCAGCCCTTCCTCACCCTTCTCCGGCACTCCTCACGGCAAGCTTTCTCCGGTGCTCCTCACGACAAGCTTTCTCCGGCGCTCCTCACGCCAAGCCCTTCTCCGGTGCTCCTCACCCGCAGCCCTTGTCCGGCGCTCCTCACGGAAAGCCCTCCTCACAGGCAAGCTCACCTCCGGCAAGCAACGTGAAGGCCATCGCAAAAAAAAACTCAGCATTCCAATCACTACTTGTGTCGCTCCTCTTCTGCGGAGGCATATCTTCCTCCTCATCTAGGGCATCGCAGCCCGCCTCCTCCATGCGGGAATCTCCATCGGCGAAGCTCCCTCGCAATCTGTGCGCGAGGCCGCCGGGTAAGAGCCTTCCCATTGTGACCTTTGTTTTCTCTGCTTTCATGCTTTCAGTAACTGCAACCATGGGAATTAGGGTGTGTTTTCTTTGCTTCCTTTTGGTTTCCTCTTCAACTCTAACTTTCTCCAAAATATGAACCTAACAGAACAACCACCACGTCGGTCGCCAACACTGTCCCCGTCCCCATCACCAAACCATGAAAAAAGGTTTGTGATACACTGACATGCAAGGTTGATCTTAATTTTGATAATGTTAAATTATTTTTTAGAGCTTGTATATTTGTATTTAGTTTTGAATCAGACACTTAATTTTGATTTTTAAAGAAAAAGATGAGTTCTGGATAGAGACTCAATGAATAAACAATGAGGGAGAGAGAGAGAGAGACAAACATCTATGCCAAACTCCAATTAATTCCATTATATTATATGCAATCCTGAACCTTTACAAAAGAGAGAAAAGTCGAAATTCAACGAAGAGACGAGAAACATTTCAGTGCTTAGACTTCTTGGAGATGTTCTTAACAAGTAAATCATAGGTATGAGAGAGTATTTTTTTTAATATTTTTACGGTACTCAGAGAAATTTCTTGGTTCTCTTCCAGGATTATCCTTTAATGATTTATGTATATATAGCAATCTCCTCCAATCTTGAGACACATTATCATAAACAATTGATAAGTTGTAATCTTTTCTATGAAGCTCAGGTATCATCTTTTCAATTAAAGGTACCACGTGATTAGAATCAATTATGTTTTTGCCATTTTGAAGATTTAGTTTGTCTTTTGCAATCCGAGCAGTTGATTTCCTAGAAACTTTAGGGGAAGGCTCTGAAACAAGAGGACCAAGATGGGTATCTGTTCCTATACAAAGTTCAGGAGATGTTCTGATTAATATATTTATGTTAATCTTGAACCTTTTTTGCTTTTGGAATATAATTTTCATCAAAGGGAATCAACCAGTTCTTATTAAGGCGCAATAATGTGAAATGTCTATTTGTTTCCTTGGTGTTATATGACATGTTTGTGGTTTTGTACAGTGTGATAACATGGATAAACTTCATGAGATTAATTGGAACTTTTCCAATTTGGAGGTGATTAGTGAATATAAATCTTAGCATTAGCATGTTTTTGTAGTTGCAACAAATTACCATAGTTTAGACTTGTTTCATGCTACTTATGTAGAATGCATTTAGGGAGGGGGGAGAGCTATCTGGAAAGAAGGTATACTTATTTGAGGGGTGTGTTATGTGAAAATGTGATTATCTTCTGAAGAGAAAATGTAATTCTTAGTAAGATAAGATTAGTAATAAGCGATTAAATATATGATTTTTGGGTGTGTGTTAAATGTGATGAAAAATATTAGGGGCCAAGTTGAGAGTGGAGTGCTGTATGTAGAAATGAATTACTCACATAGAGATGAGTGTATATTAAAGCACTTAATGCCTAACAGATGCTTGAATTTTAATTTGTTTGGTTATAGTTTCATTTAAAATAAATTTGGTTATGGTTTTGTTTAACGGAAAGTTGGTTATTGGTCATGATTAGCTTCCCCTCTTCTTACTAGGTTTCTCTCTTACTTTTTGGGCTTATACATCTATTATATTGTGGTGGCATAGTTATTTAAGCTTAGTTGAAGCCCATCCACTCGAGGTATATCTAAGTACTTCAACTTCTTTACGCTAATTTACTACTTAAAATAACTTCGAGAGTTTGCGTGGTGATTTTTTTGCTCAAAACATGCAGAAGATAAAAGGAAGCTACGTTACAGTGGGAGATTGTATGCAGCAAAGAATAAAACAAGGTTATATTTCTCAAATTTTTCATCAGTTTTAGTATCTGCCTTAAATTAAATTCCTGGCTTCGCCACTGACTTTGCCCGATCCATCTCAGATTGTCTGTCGGTTAGTCATCATCGGCAATGAACGGTATCGACCTTGTGTTGTGGGACAATACGAAAACACAGCGATCGGAGGAGAACCTTGTCCGACGTTGCCCTGAAATTCCACCGGAATCGATTCCGGCCCAAACGTCATCATTCTATTCATCAGCATTTGACCGCCCCACTAGCGAGCCGTGCGTTTGTGGCAAGCAATCTGACACGTTAAACAAGATTCAGGAGTATTGGATGAAGATACAACTGAAACTGATCGAGGATGGCATGCGCCCTCCTATCCGAATCGATCCGCCCGTGCCACTGTGGAGCAAGCATCCAGACCTGAACGCGTATCTGCTAAAACCGTTATCGTGATCGATCTAGAACGGCAATACAACATTAACGTGACAGCGAGTGCATGCCTATCTTGCAACAAAGTTGGATTTCATTTCCGCAAGCAATTCAGTGCCCCGCGAATCATCGATTGCATCGAAACCACCGAATTTGCTATGTTTGCTCGATACATGTGCAAGAATTCGATGAGCTCGGGCAGTTGTGGTGCCACGTTCCATGTAATGGACGGGGCCAAAACCGAGATGTTGATCCCGATGCCCATCACCCTTAACTATCCAGTGCAGCTGTTCGAACAAAGCGCGCACGACATCAGTTTTGTTCAAATGGCATACGACTTGTACACGTCCCGTTCCGGTAGTGCTGATGTCGTCAAGGTGATTCGTTGCGCCCAAATGACTCGATACACGCGTCAAGTCGAGCTATATCGTGGCCACGTGTCATGGTATTTGGAAATGCGCGCTCGGGATGCCGCACTCGGGCAATCGACGTTGCCTCAGGATCCGACAGTGTTTCCCGATTTTCCGTCATTCTTTCAGCATTACAACGGGTATAATGGAACTCTCGGTCCAGTGGAATCGATGTTGACAAGCCTGGTCAACGACTGCATTGCTCGTCAACTCCCGTTCTAAAACCAAATGGAAGGCGCCATCACCGGAACTCATCTCTCGGTCGACTATCATCATAATGTGTCGGGACACATTAAATTAACGGATGAGTTCAATGGCAGGAAATTCGCCCCCATTGTTGGATGCACTCTGTCATGAACGAGCATCAACAAATCCTCTCCCATCAATTCACAAGCACAACGGGTAATGCGGAACGTCGATCTGTTGGCCGGGGTTTGCTGAGACGGTACAACGCTTACGATATTGATACTTCGCTGCTCATTATGTATCTGGACAAGTGTTGCGATGATCGGGAATGGCTGGAAGAGTTTGAGAACATCATTGTTCTCCTCGACAATCACCACCTGATCACACGGTACCGGGACAATTCGAATAACACGAATCGTGCTCGGCATGAACAATTCATGTCTGTCGTGGCCGAAATCATTGTTGGCACTAGACAAGCTCTGATGCGGGAAGGCTCCATCATTGAGGCTGAATTGGATGCACTGTTAGATCACATTAAAAAGTGGGAAATCGAGAATGATATGCCCCCATCCAAGGGCATCGTGAATAACAAACTTATCGCTTGCCACGAGACACAGAAAAAACACATCAGAAATTGCTTAACGCCGCCCGCATCCGCGTTGACTACCGTCATGGATCGCTTCTTTCGTTCGAGTCTGCGCCGTGGATCGGGGAAGAATGAAAAATTGTGGCGTCATGGACGAGCTATTTTCCCGGAGACCGTATCCCTGGAAGGAGGGAACTTGCTGCTACATGTCGTTACCGCTCGAATAAACTTTCGAGGTGAACTCCAATTTGATCCTCGCTGGGCGTATTTGCCAATCTCTGGGATGTATATCATTCTCACTCAATATCTCGCACTGTTTCCGACTGATGGCATCACTTCCTCGCTACGTCTCTGTCGGCGATGTTTCACTTATTGTCTCTCTCGATTGATGATTGTGACAATGAATTTGGATTGACGACAACATTTGGACAGTCTGTTCCTCAACCGCCCAAAATTCCTACAGGGCAATTGAAATCTCTTGGAGTGATCGCGGAATCAATCGTCGATAATGCAATTTGGTCGAGTAACACGTTCAATGTGATTGTGCACGATGCCCTTAATGTTGTCGCTGCTGTTATGGAGCGGGCTCACGATGATCATCGCATCGTTGAAGAAGACAATGATGCACCGCGGGACGATGGAGATCTGAACCATGCCGACGATGCTGATCTTTTGATTGGCTCCGAATTTGGCGTCAAATTCAGCAACATGCACCATTCCATTCAGTACAATCGCATGAGTGTAGCTCTTCATCGAGTCACCATAAAAAACCTCGCAGCCTCAACACATCGGGCAATGAATGTTAATCGGCACTACAAGGGCTTATGTATGGGAAGCTGTCATGAGCACTTCACCAATGATCAACCCCTTGAAGTGTCGCTTGATCCGAACGATTATCATCAAATTTATTCTGCCCGATGAACTCCAGGATCTGAAGTATTTCCCTATTGAATCTTTGCATCTTCAACAATTGCACCGAATATGGTCTGTTCTAGTCTCGGCTCTGCGTACCACCAATTTTGTTTTCAAACGGTTCATTCGGCCGAAATCGGAACAAGTCCTAAAACAGCACTTGGAGGATATGGTTGTCCAGGCCCGATTCAGATTGCCCCTTCAACGAGCAGCGCCCAAACACAACAACATTACTTCCCTGAGTCAGGCTGCGTCAGTGATTTCTCCATTACGGTCGCCTCCTATTGACAGTTTCAACATTTTGTAGTTGGAAGAGACCATGACAACGACCACAACTCGAGTCGTCACCTTGGCAACCGACGCCAATCACAGTTCACGTCAACCACGTGCATCAGATCAGCAATCAGCGCCCGAACAACTCATTGAAGGATCATCAGACAATATCATTGATCGACTGGTTCAGCAAGAGATTGATGATGGGCATGTCGACAACATTCATTGGACCAAAGTGATCGCCCCCGCGTACGCCCGCATTGCTTCCCTTCGTGATGATCTAGTCGAGATGACCCACAAGGAGATCCAGAATCGTTGGGAGTATCTTGCACGCCTCAAGAAGCGTGTGCCATCAACCACATTAGCATGATCAGGTTGTCATTCTCGTTTGCAATCACATTTCGAGGCGGCCCACCAGCACGACGATCCAGGCTCCCTAAATATTCCGCTGTCGCCGTCGGCAGAACAATCAGTTTCAGTCGCATCTCCGACCACCCGGAATTCAAATCAACCAGCCTCTTCTACAGTCATTACGACGGCGGAGGAACATGCTGTGGACAACACGTCTACTGTCAGCGAGATTGGTGTGCGTCTGACATTCATGGTCGATCATCAGTTGCATGGTTTGGATCAGATATTGGAGGCCACCGTTCCTGCCCCATCTACAGTGGAGCCGTTTTTCCAAGCGGAGGAGCTGCTCAATTACCTGTTGACAAGTCCGGTAGAGCGCTCTCATGTGAAATCGGCGACTGGTGATCAAACTTCTTGGAAGAGTCTGGCCAGGCGTTTCTTGTACTGGGCCCGAGTCGCGTGGGTATTGAGGATGAACCAGTTTTGAGCCCAATCTGAGGAGCAGCTCAAGCAAAAGGTCAAGGATGATAATAAGAAAAAGAGTTGCTAGCAGGTAGACAATATTTGACTTTTGGTTTCATTTCCATCTTCAAAATTTTCCTTCTCAATTATTGAAATTTTCCTTCTTTTAATCTCACTAGACTTGTTGAGGTGGCTCAAGCTTGAGAATGACAAACAAAAAAAATATGTAAAAAAGAGTCATCGTCTTCCCCAACTTTGTTCCCTTCGACATTGCGGCTTATGATGTAGAATATTTTCTGTTCTTGAACCTTTAGAGAGTTTAGATTGAGTGGACATTTGCTGGATGTAGAAATCCACAGTTCTTAAATTTTTTGTTTATCATCACAATTCCTATTATTTTCCATTTCAAGCCTCACTGTTATCCTAATCTCATATGCTTATTTCTTTCATGTTTCACTTCCTAATAATTAATAGAAACTTATTATTATTTTTATGGCTTTTTTGATATAAAAATTCTTATGGCTTCAAATTTTTATCAAAATATAGAAAGTTTGGGATCTATATCAGGGTACTATATAGGATTGAATACCTTGGTAAACCAGGAATATTTATTTGAGCAGAATATTTATGAAATTCAAACCATTATGTGTAACTTCTTACCCAAATTTATTTTTGTGTTTCTTTGCAGGTGATCCTGATGGTTATGAAGATTACAATAAAATACATTATCATAGCAAAAGTTATAAGCAAAAATGAGTTATTTTTTATGACCTTATAATATGAATGCATAACTAGTATTAGCATTCAGTTTTTTGCATGTTGAACCTTCATATTTAGTTAAACCAGTGTGATCGACAAAGTTACAATTGTATCAAAATGTTGTTGAACCTTCAGATTTTGACATATGTTGTTAAAAATATTATTGCTATTTAAAATCCAGTTGTTGTAACAACTAATGACTGTTAAAAATGAGTACTTTTCAGTTGTTGTAATGACCAAACACAATACACATTCATAGTTTTCATTATTTTTCTGTTGTTTTAATGACCAAACTTGTTGCTCAATGGAACACATTCAGATTTAGTTTAGTTAATAAATGGCTGTCGTCAAGCAGGCCAATGAAAGTCGGTGTCATTATCATCTTCAACTCCAGTGATGCAGACGATGTAGAGCAGGGCATGAGCACGAGTTATTGGCTGTTAAAATTTGCCGCAATCTTAAGTTAAATCAGAGATATTTATCAATAAATAAATAAAGTCCTAATTAATTTCTGCGAGCTGAGAGGATTCAGATGTGTTGGCCCTCCCATAAATGATTGAATCATTTGAAACTAGAATCAGTTATTATCACAACATTGAAGACCAGAGAAGTTGAAGGCTTCAGTCTTCCATTCAAGTGGCCTCCTCCTCCTCTCGTTTTCCTTCACTAACATTTTGCTATTATTTCTATATACCTTGTTTTTTTAGCCAGCTTAGCAAATGTCTATATAATTTCATAAATATTATTTTATTGCATTTAGATGTAGTATGTGAAGATTATAGGAGCAATCATTGACTGTGAAAAAAAAATTGAACTGCCAATAAATTTAGTGGACTATGAAAATCAATGGATTGCGATTAGTCATTATAGGATTGTTTATAACATTGCCTACTTCCTCTCTTCCTCCCTCCCTTTCCTTCTTCTCTCTTTCTCCCCCCCCCCCCCCCCTCCTTCACCTCCCCCTCTTTTTCTTTCTCTTCGCTCCCCTCCCCCCTTTTCCCCCTCATACCAGAGAGGAACCCGGCGCCCCCTCCCCCCCCCCCGTCATGATGTCGAACGCAATCGATTTGCACGACATGGGTTTTGAATGCAAAAGAAGGCACCCATGCAAGGAGGGGAACACAAGCGCAACATGCGCGCAACACACCCACAAAGCACGCGCGCATTGCCCACATACACGTCCCGCGCAACACATGCCCGCTCCCATGCGCGTGGAGCGCGCGGGTGCGCTTAGCATCCCGAATGCCTCCACATTCAAGCAAAAGAAGCCAAGCACCCATGCAAGGAGGGGAACACAAGCGCAACATGCGCGCAACAGTGCCCACCCACAAAGCACGCGCGCATTTTTGGGCTGCACTCCCCGTTTTCCCGAACCAACCCACGCACCCATGCAAGGAGGGGCACACGCCCACACAACGTCCCGCGCAACACATGCCCGCTCCCTGCAGCGAGCGAGCGCACACGTGCGCGTGGAGCGCGCGAGCGCATGCGCTCCTAGCACGCGCGCTGGCGGGTGCGCCACTACCGTGCAGCGCCACCTCCATCGCCACCTGCTCGGGCCACCCTGCTGCCCGGGGGACACTACCATTTTTCTGAAAATTAGTAGCGTGTTGCATCATGCCTCCACATTCATATAAGGGGAAAGTGTGAACTTAATCGTTCCTACGCTCGGAATTCATCCGCTCCATCTCTTCTGCACCAATGCGAATCATCTGCATATGCTCTTGTCGAAGTGCAAAGCAGCACTCAAGAACTTTGTTCAGAGAGGTGGTCTGCACCCACGAGGAAACTTTTGCTTGTAAACTTAATGAAACAAGCACCAGATTTGCGTGATTTTTCACCATTTTCGGGTTTTCCACGAAAGAGTCTCTTGTCATTTGTTGTTGTTTTCAATTGTTTGCGTGATCCAATTCGATTCTTGCTGGGAAAAACGAGCATTGATATCATGATATGTAATTTGATAGGAAATCACTCATGTGTAAAGTTATTATCTAACATCACTCCATCAACCTAGGCGTCCCACCGCAGTCCTGTTCTAAAAACCAGAACACGACTTCTTATGCAAGCATGTTGAAGTCAAGTGATCAGCGAATAATATCCTCTTCCAGTAGACCCCACCCATTCTTTTGAAAAAATTCAACAACTCCAACATTCCGCCGCAAAATCCCGCTCTCCTTGTCCTTCGACGACAAAACCCCGCTCTAATCTTCCTTCCGCGGCAAAACCCCGCCCTATTCGTCCACCATCGGCAAACTCCTTCCTCCTCTTCCCACCGAGCATAAACACAAAACAAATACATTGCAAATTACTAAAACGGTACAATGTTGCATTATGTAATCATATTAACATCTTCCACTATTATATATACTATGGTATAAATAGATTTAATTTATAGATTGGATTATGAATAATCTTTAATAAAGACGTATTGCCTAATTGATCTCTAACAAACGACAGATGCATGACAAAATACGACAATATTTTGCCAAAAATCTTATGGCAGCACCATTATTATCGTTGCAGTTGTGGCAGAAGAAGATTTGCTTTTACAACAATGTCAATTTTGTTGCTTGGGGAGGATAGCACAGTATTGAGCGATATATTGACCGTATTTTGGTGAAATAGTGAGAGTTTTGACAATATTTTGTTGAAATACTGAGAGTTCTGACAATATTTTGGTGAAATACTTGGAGTTTTGACAATATTTGATCAAATGCTGTATATTATGACAGTGTTGTGGCCTCTAGGGGAAATCATAACAGGCGTTTGACGGAAAAAAAATTTCCTGGCTGAAGGAGCTCACCAAAGTAGTCAATAAGTTTGTCATCCTGTGGGGTGCGGCCGTCACGAGTGAAGGAAGAGAAAGGGAGAAAATCGCCTCTAGGGTTCCGCCGCGGGAGATGGTTGCCGGAGATGGAGAGATAACCTCTAGCATTCACCGACCTATAAAATGTTGTCAGGGAGGGATTTCTTCTCGAGGTAAAATCCTCGTCTAGGGTTTGGAGATGGTTCACGAAGATGGAGAAATTGCTTGTAGCGTTCACCGGACTGTAGGGTGCTGTCGGGGAGGGGTTTTGTGGCGAACAAAAAACACCGCCGGGGAGGAGTTTCGTCGCATGGAGAAATCACCTCTAGACTTCGAGGATGCAGGAAAGGGATGGGATGGGGTCCACTTGGAAGAGGTTATTAATTCTCCCACCTAATTCTTTGTGTGAGACACGTACAAAAAGAATTTTCCACAGAGCTACATTGGGAGATTAAGGTTGCATTTGGCGTGTCTTATCATAGCTTATTTGCTCCTGTGAGGTTGGACAAAAACGTCATTGTTATAGAATGTATGTTTTGTATCACCAATATTACAAAAAAGAAACTAGTTTGAGACATAAGATTTTTATATGACAATGACATTTGTGTGCAACCTCAACGGAGCAAATAAGTTGTGATAATCCATGCCAAGCGCAGCCTAAGGTGGCGTTTGGTTGGGCTTTTTGACTGCTGTGCGGTGGAAACGCACCGGACTTTTGAGTAAAAGCTGTGTTTGGCACAGCTTATGTGGAAAACGTCGGTTGGGAGGGAGCGGAGTTTTTAGGTTTGACGCATCCGCTCCTTTTTTCACGTTTAACCGGAGAAGCAGCCGAATTTCCTTTCTCTCGTAACCCTACACTCGCGCGATTGTCGGCGATTCTCCTGCGATTTCTTCCCGTAACCAGTGCTGCGTTCTCCGCTGGCGATTCTTCCCGTTCCATTTCCCACCCTCCGACGATTCTTCCCGTTCGATTTCCCGCCGCTATTCTTCCTTGCGATTCCAGTTCGTTTTCTGGCGTTTCTCCTTCTCGCGGCGATTTCCGACACCCGTTCGATTTCCGGTAAGTTTTGGGTTCTTCCTTTGATTTGCTACCGATTCCCGGTGTGTGTGTGTGATTTCTCTGGTTTTCTGCGGGCAATAAGGAACCCGATGAATCAAACCTAATCATTTTTCTCTGATTTGCAGATTTTCGGTTATCATGGTGTTCTTGATCCCCCTTGTCTGGTTCATTCCAACGTTCAGGTTTGATTCTTCCCTTCAATCCTTCTTTCACATATTGGTATTTTTTGTACGTTGTTGTTGTATATATGTGTGTGTTATATTTGTGTATATGTGTGTATAATGTGTTGTGTGTGTGTGTATAATGTGTTGTATGTGTGTGTGTGGTATATGTGTGTATGTGTTATATTTGTGTATATGTGTGTGTATAATTTGTTGTGTGTGTGTGTGTGTGTGTGTGTGTGTGTGTGTGTGTGTGTGTTTGTGTGTGTGTGTGTAATTTGTTGTGTGTATAATGTGTTGTATGTTTGTGTGTGTTATATGTGTGTGTTGTCAAAAGATGGTGTGTGTTTGTGTTGTTCTATGTATGTGTGTGTGTGTGTGTGTTGTTCTATGTGTGTGTGTGTGTGTGTGTGTGTGTGTGTGTGTGTTGTTCTATGTATGTGTATATATGAGTGTGTGTGTGTGTGTGTATGTGTGTGTGTGTTTGTGTGAGTTGTGTGTGTGTGTTTGTGTATGTGTGTGTGAGTTATATGTTTGTGTGTATATGTGTGTGTGATTGTGTGTGTGTGAGTTGTATGTGTGTGTGTTTGTGTGTGTGAGAGAGTTATATGTTTGTGTGTGCGTGAGTTATATTATTAATGTGCAGGAAAATATTACTTGGTTGACTCTGACTATCCACTGCAAAAGGGTTACTTAAAACCTTATCAGGACACGCGATATCATCTACCAGACTTTGCTCGTGGTGGTCGTCGAGCAGATGGATGTCGGGAGATGTTCAATCATGCACACTCATCGCTTAGAAGTGTGATAAAGCGCTCATTCGGTGTTTGGAAGGAGAAGTTGGTCATACTACGAGACATGCCAAGCTATAGCTTCGACAAACAAGCACGTATAGTGATCGCCACGATGACACTGCATAATTGCATTCGTCGTCACCCTTCGCGTGCAGATATAGATTTCATTGAGTCTGAGCAAAGGGATCCATATCTTGGGATGACCTCAAAGGCGGCAAGAAGATTGCTCTGACACTACAACTGGTGTAGAGGAGATGATCGCACTGCGTGATATTATAGCAGATCAGGTGTTTGAAGCTAGAGCAAAGACCTAAAAATTGTCTGGATGAAAAAAAGATTTTCAGCGTTGGGTGTTACGTTATGTAGAAGATGTTAATAATTGAAAAATATATGTTATGATTGAAAAAAAAAATTATTTGGAAAAAATGTATGAATGAAATTTTATTTTGTGTTATATTTGGAAAAAAAATTATTCAAAACTCCGTTTTGTATCAAAACAACTTTTTGAAAACTCCGTTTTGAAAACTCTGTTTCACCCAAACAGTTTTTTAACAAAACTCTGTTTTCCAGAATCACCACTTTTTCTATCAGCAACAGTTCATCAGCAGCTTTCCATCAGCAACAACCCAACCAAACAGAGTCTAAGTTTCTCATGGAGGGAGTGATGTGAATAAACTGAGTGAGAGGGAAAATTTTTTGGTCCGACGAGCGGACCTAAAAGAAGGTCCGCTCGTCGGACAAAAAAATAATTTTAATCCTAGAAATTTTTTTTTCTAAAATAAATTATAAAATCTTAATTATATTTTTTATCTTTAATTTAAGATTTTATTTTTATATAAAAAATGTTTTTTAAAAAAAAACCGGCAAGATATCCCATTGTTTAAAATCCGATCGGATTTCATTTTTTTTTAAATCGTGTATTTCGTTGACTGTTTGATCAAAAAGGGGACGGTCAGATCTCACCCGGACCTTCCTTTAGATCTAGGTGGCATACCCAATTATTTCTCGTGATAGAGAGGACATTGGGAAATGAAAAGCACATTTTTGAATATATATATTTTTAAATTATTTTGAAATGAGTAATAAAATCTGGAGTTATTAGAACTATAGAGGAGAAATAAAATTGTATTACGAGTATTTTATGAGAAGTTTTTTCTTACAGATCATCTAGGTGGCAGACTCTAAGACTGCGTTTGGCACAACTTATCGGGACTTATTTGCTCTGATAAGATTGAACAAAAATGTCATTGTCATATCAAAATTTTATGTCTCAAATTAGTTTCTTTTTTGTAACATTTGTGATATCAAATATATATTTTATGACAATGATGTTTTTGCCCAACCTCACTGAAGTAAATAATCTGCGCTAAGCCGCTCGAAATGTAGCCTAAAACCTCAAATCGATCGGAAATAAATAAATAAATAAATAAATAACCTGATTAAAAATTAACAGGTATTGGCAACAGTCCATTGATGCTCGTCACACGTGGCCGTGCATCCTTGGAAGTAGGTATAAGACACAGGTCCGTTTGGGTTAATAGGTTTAGCATGTATTGCGCGTGGACATGCTCGTGATTGGGAATATCTCCGCGTGGAGTGAATTGAGAAATAATAATATAATATAAAATATTGAGGTCGTGAATAGTCCCACATCTCGTAGAATACAAGAGCCATGGATGGACAGTTCTATAAGAGGCGGCCGGCTGCTCCTGCAAATCTCACGCAGCTGCGTGGTGGGCACAAAGCGAACTATTCTTTCGCCTTTTACTAAAGAATACCGTGTGCCCACCACATTAAGCAGCATACGCCTATTTTTGGAGGATTTTCTTTGGAAAAAGAAATTCCTATAAATTAATCTTAAATCTTTTGTATAATTCATTTACTATTATAATTGTAGTAGTGATCTGCTTATTTTGTATTTAACCAAACCTGCTAAACAACCATTGGCGATCTTAAATTTTTTATATAATTCATTTATGTAAATTAATTTTATATTTAACCAAACTGGCTAAACAGCCGTCTGTCTTCAGCCATTGCCCCCAAGAGGGGCGGCCTTCAGTTGGCCCAGGAACCATGTGGCTGCTCGACCCCTGCCAGCCATCTTTATTTTGGGCCGGCATTTCCTTTGCCGAGCACGGGTCGTTGCTCTAAGTAGGGGCGGCCCTTCTTGTCCAGATGGGCAGCTCTTTGGGCACCCGTCCTCTGCCAACCCCAATTATTGGCGGCCTCCCATTCCCCTCGCCGGCCGGCTGAGTCCACTCAGTCAAGCGAGGACTTCGCCGGCCAGGAGATCTCCCCTCTGCCCGCCATGCGTTTTCTCCACCGTCCAATCGCACTCCCACGATCACAGCTGTCAGTCGCATAACCGCTCGCATGACCTCCCATAGTGGGGGATGTGCGCTGCCAAAATTAAGACTGGTCTGTCTCTAATAAAATTAATAGGATAATTTGCGCATAATGCGTTATATTATCGGTCTGCAATTAATAATTACGATGGTTACGATCTGCGATTAACCGGATAACTGTCGTAACCATCCCTGGGGCCTATAAATACGGTCAAATTCTTCTTCATTCCCATCTTCTTCCCCGAAAAATCCTCCTACAGTTTTTCTCTCTCCTCCTATAGATTTTCTCTCACATCCTCCTACAAATTTTCTCTCTACCCCACTTCTCTTCCTAGTGTGCTCCCACACGCGCCTCTTCCTAGCGCGCTCCAGCACGCACCTCTTCACTGCGCGCTCCCGCACATCTTATCCTCGCGCGCTCTTGCACGCATCTCTTCCTTGGGCGCTCTTCCGCATATCTTCCTTGGGTGCTCTCGAGTGCGCCTCTTCCCTGCGCGCTCCCGCGCACGCCTCTTCCATGCGCGCTCCCGCGCACGCCTCTTCCCTGCGCGCTCCCGCACACGCCTCCTCCCCGCGCGCTCTCGCGCACGCCTCTTCCCTGCACGCTCTCGCACACATCTTATCCTTGAGCGCGCACGTCTCTTCCTTGCGCGTTCCTGTGCGCTCCGCTTTTTTGCGGGCTCCGCTTCCTTCCGCGCTTCCTTGCTGCAGCGCCCCGCGCGCTCTCCGCCAACAATCGCCCCGCGCGTTCTCTGAGAACAAGCGCCCCGCGCGTTCTCTGAGAACAAGCGCCCCGCGCGTTCTCTGAGAACAAGCGCCCCGCGTGCTCTCTGCAAACAAGTACCCCGCGCGCTCTCTGCCAACAAGCGCCTCGCGCGCTCTCCGCCAACAAGCGCTCCTCGCGCTCTCCTTCAACAAGCGCCCCGTGCACTCTTCGCCAGCAAGCCTCCCCGCGCTCTCCTTCAACAAGCGCCCTGCACGCTCTCCGCCAGCAGGCGCTCTACGCTCTCCTTCAGCAAGCACTTCACACACTCTCCTACAGCTAGCGCTTCGTGCACTCTCCTCCAGCAAGGGCTCCAGCATCAAGACTCCTCCAAAAGAATATTTGTTTGTTTCCAATATAGAAACAAAAGATGTTTCAACCACTTTAAATGATGAATCTTGATTTTTAGCTATTAATGATGAACATAACAAGGTTTGAAAACTTGTAGAGAGATCATCTGATCTTCAAATTGTAGGAGATAAGTGGATTTTTAAAAATAAATTAGATAGTGAATCTAGTATCACTAGATACAAGACTAGATTAGTAGCCAAAAGAATACTCAAATTGAGGGGGTAGATTTTCATGAAACTTTTGCACTCGTAGTGCGTCTTGAAGCAGTTAGAATATTTCTTACTTTTGCTAGTTTCAAAAAGTTTAAATTATTTCAAATAAATGTAAAAACTATATTTTTATATGATTATATTAAGGAAGAAGTTTATGTAAAACAACCACTAGATTTTGTGAATGAAATTTTTTGATCATGTTTATAAATTAGAAAAAACGCTTTATGTTTTGAAACAAGTGTCTCGTGAATAGTATAAAAGATTAAATTTGTATTTATTAAAGATTGATTATAAACTGAGTAGTGCTGATTGTACACTCTTCATTAAGCATGTTAGTAATAATGTTGTAATAGTTATGAAAAATAAATTTGAAATGAGCATGGTAAGAGAACTTACTTATTTTCTAGGTTTTCAAATTGCTCAAAAACATGATGTATTTTTATTTGTCAATCTAAATATATTCATGATATTTTTTAAAAAATTGAATTTAAAACATTAAGCAAGGCAGTACTCCTATGATTGTTTCGTTAAAATTAGAAATAGATAAAAGTGGTATATCTATTGATCAAACTCTATATAGATGGATGATATGTTCTTTATAATATTTAACCGCATCTATACCTGATATTATGCTTGCAGTCTATTTATGTGCTAGATTTCATGCTAATCCTAAAGAGTAACATTTAAAAACGGTTAAACGAATCACTAGATATCTTATTGGTACTTCAAAATTAGGCTTATGATAGCATCATAATGATGATTTTATTTTACATGGCTATTCTGATTCAGATTATGCACGTTGTTTTTAGATCGTAAGAGCACTAGTGACAGTTGTCACTTTTTAGGCCCTTCACTTTTTTCATGGTCGAGTAGAAAACAGAATTCTGTTGCCCTCTCCACCATTGAGGACGAAAATATTGCACTAGATAGTTGTTGTGCACGAGCTAATGCAACCCTATGGATGAAACAAACTTTAGAATATTTTGAGGTAAATCAACAAACCATAAAATTAAGGTGTGACAATAAAAGTTTGATTGATCTAACGTACAATCTAGTGCATCATTCACGGTCTAAACACATAGATGTCCGACATTATTTTATTAGAGACTGTATTAAAAAGGAAAATGTTGAAATCAACTTTATAGGAACTAATTCTCAAATTGCCGATATTTTTACTAAACCACTTCCTAATTCACGGTTTTCAACATTAAGACTAGAGTTAGCTGTCTTAGATATTTCAAACTGAAAATTGCAATAAACATGTATATATGTCAAAAACTAACAAAGTGACTAAAATTAAAACCTTTAAGACAATCATATCACACATAATCATGATAAATTCAAACATAATTAAACATCACCAATTGTCTTAACACACAAAATAGTCTCATAAAAGCCATTAAACAACATCACAGTCTCACATAACAGAAAACAGTAAAGATAAAAATTCATTATCGTCGGGCGACAACTGTTATCGCTAGGCGATAACTCCCAAAAAGCTAAAACTGTAGTAAACTGGTATCAAACATCTCAATCCTTGCTGGTAGGTGTCTGATCTTCACTAGAGCTTTGTCCTTATTCCCACGGTCGTCTCACGCGACGAATTGAGTGACGTGGATGATCCACTGCTGGAATCTCTCATTCTTCCTCTTCCATTGGAGTAGATTTGAGTTTCAATCCTCGAGCAATAATGTTCATGAATTTATTCATCCCAGTCAACCAAGTTGTCATCTCAACATGGCACGTTTCCACCAAATCATATAAATCATCCACTTTTTCTCGAAGAGATCCTCCTCGAGGAAGTGGAGGAATAGTGGATGTCGAGGCTTCACCTCGAGTCGATCTTGCTGAAGAAGAAGCTTTATCGCATCCCAATGGGAACCTAATCAACTCGGTGTTATAAATATGAGGAATACAATTGTACAACCCGTATTCGTCGAGGATGAGTCCTACCACAGCCAGGTCAGCAGAAAGTCAAGGTCAAAAAGTCAAGACAGAAGTCAAAGTCAGCGCGCAAGACCGCAGAAGGCCTAGGCGAGTATGACGAGCTCCCCTCACATACTCGACGGGTAGGCGACTAAGCGAGATACTCGTCCAGCCCGTGCGAGTTCCCCTAGAAGTTGCCTAGTCGCCAGGGGGTGGGGTATAAATATGACCCCCCCCCCCCCCCTCCTTGGATTTCCCTATAAATAGGACCCTAGGGGTACGAGGTGGGATACGCAAAATCCACGATAGGATACTCTCGAGCTCTCCTTTCAAGATACTAGCCAAGCCTTTGGATTCCTTTTCCTTGTAGGCCAGGTCGCGACCTTGCGACTTAGTCATCAGCTAGTCTCCCTCGTACCTAGTTCGACCACTTTTGGTTGAGAAGGGGTTGCTCCTTTCGAGCATCCGGGTACGTGGTGGGACCTTCCTGCCATAACATCTGGGGTTCTATTTGTCTTCGTTCTTCATCCTAGTCATCCCAGTCGTCTGAACTTACCTCTGAGCTAGTAACCTTAGACGGCATTGGTCCGAATTCTGAGGTTGGGAATTTTCTTGGCTTCAACACTTGGTGCGGTGAGCGTGGATCGTAGCCAAGGAGGAAAGTTTGGTGGTTTAGTAAGATGACCAATGGTGGCGAGCATGGAGAGTTGGCCGGTAACTCGGCGGGAGTTGGTGATCTCGCGCGAGAAGGCGAGTTCGTGATGGTAGCCGCGTTCGATCGAGAAGACCATCCTCGCCGGGTTTTCTCATCACCTCGATGTCACGGCGACATCCCCTCGTCGCGTGACACCACTGGATGAGGAAGCGCCGCCGAGGCGAGCTGGGAAGGAGCCCGCTTGGGTAAGAGAAGAGCGGCCAATGCAGTCACGACATCATCTGGCGAGCAGCCAAGGGGTCCGTTTTCGGGATTCGATGTCGCCGACGACATACCGTGATACTCGCCAGTGGAGCGATAATGATGTCTCCAGTGAGGATGAAGCTCGCCACCGCTAGGCAGGGAGGAGTACCTTCTGTGGCGAGATCCTCGCCTCCCCCGTTCCCAAAGGGTTCAGAGAGCCCGTTCTCACCTACTACTCTGGCAGGGATGACCCCGTCAGGCATCTTCAGTGGTTTGAAGACGTCGTCTCCATCTGCAACATGTCCGCCGCATTCAAGTGTTGGTTCTTCTCCATCACCCTCAAAGGCAATGCAAGAGATTGGTTTCACCAACTGCCAGCAGGTTCTGTCTACTGTTTCTCCGATCTGCGTCAGGGCCTCATGGCGAGGGTCGCGACATCAAAGAAGAGTAAGAAGGAAGCAATAGCCCTCTTCAAGACTACTCAAGGGCATCATGAAAGCTTAGGACATTACATTGACCATTTTCAGGAAGAGATCTTGGAGGTCGAGGAGGTGGATAGCTTCACTTTGATGGTGGCCCTGAAGTTCAGGTTGAAGCAGGGCCTGTTCAGTATGGAGATGGGGTCCATTCCCCCGAGGTCTTTTGAGGAGATGATAGAGAGGGCGAATGCCTTCGTTCGAGGAGAGTAGAAGAACAAAGATTTTTTGACAAGGCTGGACGGAGATGATCTGATGGAAAGGGGGAGAGCAGGACCTTTAGGGGCAAAGGATAGGAGGTCGCCAAATAGGCAGGTCAAGAGGAGGAAGGAGGAGCCAAGGAGAAAAGAGGAGAGGAGGACGAGAGAAGAGCCCAGGAGGGTAGAAGAGAGGAGGTAGGAGAGGCCTCGAAGGAAAGAGGAGAGGAGGCCGGCAGAGGGACATGCAAGAAGAAGGGAAGATAGGTGATTCCAATATCCCGAGAATCGCCCCCAGTGGAGACCACCGGTGAGACAGCATTTCCAAGAGGAAAGGAGGAACGACATCCGGCAGGAGGGAGGCCAAGGAGGAGGAAGAATGGAGGCAATGGTCATCGCCCGTCAAGACAACAAGCATCGCCGGGGGGAGCAACGGGCGATGCGTTAGGAGGCGGCGATTCCCCTCTATTGCGACATTCATCGAGGAGATGGACATGGGACATTGGCTTGCCCAGAGTTCTGGGAAGCAAGGAGGAGATTGGAGGTGGGAGTAACGGAGAGCGAGCAATAGAGGCAGGAGGCCCCGGTGGGGCAAGTGGCATTCCAGGCTCCGGCGAGGAGGAGAAATGAAGATCGTGTCGACCTGGGAGGTCGTGGAGAGGTGATACATGGCCCATGAGGTGGGCATGTAGGGGTAATCAATGGAGGAGTCGGGCTTGGAGCTTCCCACAAGGGGAGCCTCCATCAGATCTATAAGAAGAACATCGCCTCGACGTCGCAGAATCCGCCGCCATTAGAAGAGATCACCTTCTCAGAGGTGGACATGCTAGGGAATGAGAACCCCTTCCACGACGCCCAAGTTATTCAAGCTGTCATCGAAGACTTCACCGTCGATCGAATCCTCGCGGATAACGGGAGCTCGGTGAATGTCATATTCAAGAGAACCTTCGTCGGGCTTCAAGTGGAAACATCTCGGGTCCAGGCCTTCGGAAAGCTCAAGCAACAGCTAACCAAAGCTCCTCTCTTCTAAGGCCCGCGGGGAAATGAAGACCTCTTGCTATACTTGGGAGTAGGAGCAGAGGCGGTTAGCTCGGTGTTGGTCCGAGAGGAAGGCAAGAGGCAGCTCCCCGTCTACTATATGAGTAGAGTGTTGCGGTAGGCGGAAACGCGATATCCTATTCTAGAGAAGTTGATGTTTGCTCTGGTGGTTTCGGCTCGGAGGCTCCGTTCTTATTTTCAGGCTCATTCCATCAGGGTCGTCTTCGATCACCCTCTGCGTAGTATCCTTGATGGGGTGGAGCACTCAGGCATGTTGGCAAAATGGGCGGTGGAGCTTAGCGAGTTCGACATTTCTTACTCTCCAAGGGTAGCGATCAAGGCGCAGGCAGTGGCAGATTTCCTGGTCGACTTCTCAGCCGACGTGGAAGGAGATGAAGGCTCTTCTAGCCCAATATCTTGGAGGATGTTTGTGGACGGGGCTTCGAGCAGGTATTCCGTAGGAGCCGGAGTCGTGCTAGTGAGCCCCCAGGAAACCAGGATCGAGCAGGCAGTCGAGATCCTCTTCCCCGTTACAAATAATCAGGCGGAGTACGAAGCTATGGTGGCTGGCTTGGTTCTCGCCAAGGAGTTAGCCATTCGAGATATCAGGGCCTTCACCGACTCGATGGTATTCGCGTCCCAGATAATAGGCGAGTTTGAAGTAAATAGTCTAGTCCTGTAGAAATATTTAGTCAAGGTGAAAGGCCTGATCGGTGGATTTCAATCCTTCTTCGTCGAACATGTACCCCAAGAAGAGAATTCGGAGGCCGACTATCTTGCCAAGTATGGCCCTCGGGCTTGGGGGACCGTGACCGAACTATTCCGACCATCCATCGAAGATGGGGAGATGATGGAGATCGAACAGAGGGCATCCTGGATGGATCTGTTTCTTTCTTTCTTGGCAACAGGTCAGGTTCCTGCCAGCGAGGGGTATCAGAGGAAGTTTCGCTACAAGACTGCATATTACTTACTACAGGAAGGAGAGCTCTATCGTAAGACTATCTTAGGTCCTCTGGCCCAGTGTCTTTCAGAGGTTGAAGTCCCTCGTTTTCTGGAGGAGATTCATTCGGGAGAATGTGGCAGTCACTCAGGAACTCGCACTCTGGAACAGAGAATTCTAAGCCATGGATACTTCTGGCCCACCATTCTGTTGGAACCCCTATTTTGATTTGGGCTAGGTTCACTTCTTAGGTTATGTTGACCCATGTTGTATAGTTGGGGTCACTAGTTTTTCTTTCTAAGTTTTTAGGCCAGTCCCCCAAGTGTCAACTTCATGGACCTGCCTGATGTGGACTTCAGATTCAAGACTTAGAAGTTTTTCAGTTGTCTGGAATTTAGTTCGACGTTCGTCGAACTCAGCCCGACGAACTTAGAGCTCAGGTCGACGATATACATCAGAAGGATATATTCTGTGGTCGACGTTTTCTCCCAGACTGGTTCTCAGTTCGACTAATTCTGTTTATTCAAGTTCTGTGGTCGACGATCTTTGAGTGTAGAACAAATTCTCAGGTTGATGTTCTTGGAGCACAGAATCAGTTATTTATATTCAATGTTTGCTTCGCAGAGCTCAGGTCGACGAACATGATTTCTCAGGTCAACGTTCTCTGAGTACAAGTCGACGAAAACTGTTATCTGCTCGACGAATTCTGTAAGCTGTTTGTTCTTTGTTCTTTCCTTATCTGTTCCCTCTCTGTTATTATTCTAAGTCATAAATTCCCTGAGTAATCAATGCTTATATTCCCTATGAATATAATCATTTCTGGTAGTATTGATTATGGTATTCATCAGAGGATTTATTTGACATATTTCTCGGGACAATTAGGGAATGAATAATGACAGTCATGTTAGCCGTTTTCCTTCCCAGTTTTCCAGCAAGACATTAATTGCAATGATTCAAATTTCGAAGGAAGATTGGTTGTCTGAGAGAAAATACAGAGAATAATATTTTTGATAGGAGACAGAGACTGTGAACAACAATAGAATTCTTTCAGAGCAAAAATTGCAGTGAGACATTCTTCACAAGAGCAGAATATTTTCAAGCAGCTCTCAATCTTAATCTCACTCGGTGCTCTCAATAAGATAGAAGAGGAACAACAAAAACAGATCAAGTGTCCTCTTCATTTTCTCATCCAAGAACTTGTTAAGACAATTCAGCTCAATCTGTCTAGAGCTCCTGGATCCAGTTTTCTCAAGCTGAAGACCTACTCACTCCTGGACAAAGCTTCTCAATCCTGAACACTCAACATCTCAGGGGGAGCTTTGACAAGATCTTGAATCCATACAAAGTCTTCTCAAAATACTTTTGAGAAAAGAGAAGACTAACATCACTTTCTTTCTCACCCCACTGTACCGGGTTTTAACTCCTTTTAAAAGTTAACCTGGTTCACAAGTCGCCTTCCAAAAGACTTGAGTTTGGTTTTTGGGCACCTGATCAAAAGCTCAAAGGGTTGCAATATCTCCCTTCGAATAGATATTGTGGTGGCAGACACCTGATCAAAACCTATAGTGGATTCCTACCAGGGTGGTAGAAGAGTGGATGTACCCAGTTGGGGAACCACTATAAAATTCTTGTGTTGTATGTGTGTTTGTTGTTTGCTTTT
The DNA here is from genome assembly GCA_039583875.1 of Platanthera guangdongensis. Taxonomy (NCBI): domain Eukaryota; kingdom Viridiplantae; phylum Streptophyta; class Magnoliopsida; order Asparagales; family Orchidaceae; genus Platanthera; species Platanthera guangdongensis. The sequence goes on along the minus strand of CM077160.1, from coordinate 119,898,887 downwards.
TATCTTGTGCTGTGGTAGCTTAGTTTTCTTTGCTTTTAATTAGCTATTATTATATCACATATTTTAATCACTTAACCTTATAATTGTAAAAAGCTGCAAAAGAATTTTTAATTAACTCTATTCACCCCCCCCCCCTCTAGAGTTAGCCAGACATTACTTTTCCTTTTCTTTCAATTGGTATCAAAGCGATGTTGGTCATTTTTATTTTAACAGGCTAACACCTAGACTAACCAAGATCCTAAGATAATCTCTGATTAAATCTTGTTCCTTTTTCACTTTATATCATGACACTAAAAAAGGAGTATGCTAGCACCAGACCTCCAGTTTACAACATATCTAAGTTTGTCATTTGGAAGGCAAGAATAAGATTATACATGAACTCTATTGATGAAGATATTTTTAATTCAATCTTGACAGGACCTCCAACTCCAGTGGCCTCCACTCCTTCAACTTCAACAAATCTGAGTATAGTCCCACCAGCAGATTGGACAGATGCACAAAAGAAAGCCAAGATTGCAGATGCCATAACCATGAATATCCTAGCTCAGACTATGTCTGCTGATATTTTTCAAAAGGTGGCTGAGTGCACTTCAGCCAAAGCCATCTAAGATTCTATAAATCAGATGGTGGTTGGATCTGCTGATGAGAGAAATGATAGGAGATCCAAACTCATCTCTCAATATGAGAACTTCAAGAAGGATGAAGTTGAGTCAGTGAGTGATATGTACAACATGCTTAGCTCAATCATCAATGAGCTGAAGACCTTGGACAAGGACATCACTCTAACAGAAGTCAATGATAAAATCCTTATGTGCTTCCCTAGCACATGGGATTCAAGAATCTGGCCAATCAGAGAATCCAGAAGTATGACAGAAATCTCCACTGACTCACTTCTTGGAAAGTTAAAATCATATGAACAATTAATGAAGAACAGAGAAGCAACAGTTGAACAGAATACTCCAACACCTATCAGGAAGGAGCACAACATTGCATTCAAGGCTGCTGAAGAGTCTGAAGGGACTCCAATCAATGAAGAGCTGATGAGCCTCTTTGCCAAAAGATTCTTCAAGATGGCAAAGAAGGACTTCAGAAGAAAGTCATCAAGGCAAGATGATAAGCCAAGGTATGACAAGACTCCATCTAAGGAAATTGTCTGTTTTGAATGCAGGAAACTGAACACTTTATCTCAGAATGTCCAGAAGCTTAGAAGAAGGATAGGAGAAGAGAAAAGAATTCCAGAAGAACACATCATAGCAAGCCCTCCTCCAGCAAACACAAGAGGAAGGATAAAAGGTTTGTTGCAGAAACCTAGAGTGACACTAAGGAAGAATCATCATCCTCTAGCTCCAGTGATGATGAAGAAGAAGAGAAGGCAAATGAACTTTGCCTAATGGCAATAGATAATTCCAGCATCAGTCAGAGGATGAATCTTCAGAAGATGAAAGACCTCTATCTGTAGAGGATCAGGTAATAGCATCTTATGATTTCAATTCAGAAGAATTTAAAACTGAGTTTAAAAATCTGTGCTTAGATCTAATAGGCTCTGAGAAGGAAATCAAACTCCTCAGAGAAAAATTAACTGAACAAGACAAGCACATTGCTGAAAATACTAAACTAACAATTGAACTCAACTCAGCAAATGAACAAATTGTTTTCCTAAAAACTGAGTTAAGCAAAGCCAAGAAATTAGAAGAATCACTTAATGGTAGAAGTTTAAAATTGTTAGACATAACTAGTACTCTAAATGTTATGGAAAATAATTGTAAACTAGGACTAGGTGCATCATCTAGTGAACCACCTATAATTCAGAAAAATAACTTATCTAAACCTATAAATTTCATCTCAGATAATGGTAAGAAGAATACTGAACAAGTAAACAAGATAAATGAAGTATTAAAGAAAATAGAACTAAAACACAAATCCAAGAATAAGAAGAAAAACAACTACAACAATGTTCAACAGATTTCGTCGAACTCCGGTCGACGAAATGTGAATAGTTCGTCGACCTCAGAACGATGAACTATGAACGCCAACCATAACAACAATTATTCTTCGACCTACGATCAACAAAATTAGTATGGTTCGTCGACCAGAGATCGACGATATTGGTGCCCTGAGAATGAATACTTTCATTCTTCGAGCAGAGATCGAAGATCTTATCCCAATTCGTCGAACTTAGGTCGACGAACATACCAAAGTTCATCGATCCCAGCTCATTATTAAAGAAACTCTAACTCTAATAGAAACTATAATAAAGACCTTAACCAACCTAGGGAGAATATCAACTCATTCACTCAATGGATAATTCCTCCCAGAAGATTTCACCCCTTAGGATATAAAAGTTAACTTGAATGTTCTTACATTTCAAGTTTTTCTTATGAAAAGAAATAAGGACTCGAGGTGACCTGGGCCAAGAACATCTAACTTATTTCCTTGCAGGTGCAGAACTATCCTGTCACTCAAAATAAGTGGTATCTGAATAGTGGGTGCTCAAAGTACATGACTGGATGCAAGGACAACCTAATCAATTTCAAGGCAAAGCTGGGTCCAAGAGTGATCTTTGGAGACTCCAGTTTTGGACAAACTGAAGGCTATGGAGACTTCAACAGTGGAGCTGTCACTTTCAGAAAAGTGGCATATGTGAATGGTCTCAAACATAACCTAATATTCATAAGTCAGTTATGTGATGCAGGTTATCAGGTTTGATTTACTAATTCAAAATATATTATTTCTTTAAATAACCAAACTGTTTTAACAGGTTGTAGACAAGGGAATATATACCTAGTGAACATTAACTCTGCTAGTTCAGAACTATGTTTATTCAATCAAGTTAGTAATACCAATATTCTTTGACATAAGAGACTAGGTAATATTAACCTTAAGAACATCTCTAAGCTATATAGGGACAACCTTGTCAGAGGATTGTCTTCTGGTCCGTACAAGAAGGAAAGCCTATGCAAGGCTTGTCAAGTAGATAAGCAAATTAAAAATAGCTTTAAGTCAATTAATAAGAGTGACTCACCTAAGATTCTATACTTGCTACATATGGATCTTTTTGGTCTCATTGCTGTACAAAGCTTAGGAGGGAAGTCTTACACTCTAGTTATTGTAGATGACTTCTCTAGATTCTCTCGGGTGTTCTTCTTGAGAAACAAGTCAGATAACTTTAAAGTCCTTACAGACTTTCTTAAGAGCATAAGGATTGAGTATTCTACTCCAGTTGCATTGATCAGAAGTGATCATGGTACTGAGTTTGAATCTCTTCCCATGCAAAGATTCTGTGAGGAGGAAGGTATCAAGCATTATTTATCTATTCCTAGAACTCTTCAACAAAATTGAGTAGCAGAAAGGAAAAACAGAACCCTCATTGAATCTGCAGGAACATTGCTTGTAGATGCACACATGCCCCTATCCTTTTGGGCAGAGGCTGTGAGTACAACAAACTATGTGTTGAATAGAAGTTTAATACACAAACTTAAGGGTAAGACCCCCTATGAATTACTCAAAGGGAAGCAACCTAAAATTTATTACTTTAGAATTTTTGGGTGTAGATGTTTCATTCATAACAATAATAAGAAACACATTAGAAAGTTTGAAGCTAAAGCTACAGAGGGAATTTTTCTTGGATATTCCCAAGTTAGCAAGGCTTATAGAATTTTCAATAAATCATCCCTAAAAATGGAAGAATCTGTACATATTTCTTTTGATGAAGCTAACATGTATTATAAGAAGAAGAACTCTTCTACCTCAGATCTTTTGCAGGTACCTCACTTATGTGAGAAATTGAGAGAATTAAACCTTACACAAAAGGTCATATCACATTCTCCTCCACAAGCTGATGAGGACAGTGAAGAAGAATTTTTGGAAGTGGTTGAACCTCCTCCAACAATAGATATTACTCCACAAGAGGAGTTGACTCTAAATGTTGTTGCTGAACCAACTCTACCCACTGACCTTGTCACACTAAGGGATCACCCTAGATCTCAAGTGATTGGGGACATGTCAGTAGGTGTACAGACAAGACCTCAAATCAACCAAGATGTGATGCATGCATGTTTCCTCTCTCAAGTTGAGCCTCAATCTATAAATGATACAGAGCATGATCCTCACTGGATTATTTTAATGCAAGAGGAACTTAATTAATTTGAGAGATACAGAGTTTGGGACTTGTATCCAAGGCCCAAAGGCTATCCAGTAATTGGAACAAAGTGGGTATTCAGAAACAAATTTGATGTTCAAGGTGTAATTGTGAGAAACAAGGCTAGGCTTGTTGCTCAAGGCTATAGGCAAGAGAAAGGCATTGACTATGATCAAACCTTTGCTCCTGTTGCAAGGCTAGAAATAATCAGGATTTTTCTTGCTTATGCTGCTTTTAAGAAGTTTAAAGTCTATCAGATGGATGTCAAGAGTGCTTTCCTGAATGGAGAACTAAAGGAATAGGTTTATGTTGAACAACCCCCAGATTTTATCTCTTCAACACATCCCTCATATATTTTTAAATTGCATAAAGCTCTTTATGGTCTAAAGCAAGCTCCAAGAGCTTGGTATGAAACCTTAGCTAGCTTACTTTTAGAACACAAGTTCTCTAGAGGCATGGTAGATAGGACTATTTTTACTAAGATGCATCATGATAAAATTTCGGTTGCACAAATATATGTAGATGACATCATTTTTGGCTCTACAGATCCCAAACTATGCAAGAGAATCTCTGATCTTATGCATTCAAAGTTTGAGATGAGTAGCGTGGGAGAGCTATCATACTTCCTTGGCCTAAAAGTGAAGCAATCCCCTGATGACATATTCATATCTCAATCCAAATATGCAAATGAGCTTATTAAGAAATTTGGGATGGCTGATGCCTCCACTATGAAAACCCCCATGGCTGCTAATGTTGTGATTGACTCTGATGAACATGGAAAACCAGTTGATCAGACCAAGTATAGGGCCATTGTTGGATCTCTACTCTATCTCACAGCAAGTAGACCAGACATCATGTTTGCTACATGCCTTTGTGCTAGGTTCCAAGTGAATCCTAAGGAATCTCATCTTATTTTTATTAAAAGGATTTTGAGATATATAAAGGGTTGCCCTAATTTAGGACTCTGGTATCCAACAGAGTCAACATTTGAGCTTACTGGATTTTCTGATGCTGACTATGATGGATGTAGAGTAGACAGGAAAAGCACATCAGGAACATGCCAGTTCCTTGGTGATAGGCTTGTGTCTTGGTTTTGTAAAAAGCAAGCATCAGTGTCCACTTCAACTGTAGAGGCTGAATACATTGCAGCTGGCAGTTGTTGTTCACAAATTTTGTGGATACAAAACCAACTACTGGATTATGGATACAACTTAAATAATTCAACTATATTTTGTGATAGTACCGATGCAATTTCTATTGCACATAATCCAGTGCATCATAGTAGTACAAAACATATAAATATAAGACATCATTTCATAAGAGACTGTGTGGACAAGCAGAAAATTAGTCTTGCATTTATCCCCACTGATTTGCAAAGGGCAGATATTTTCACCAAGCCCTTGGATGAATCCAAACACTTGTTCTTTCTGAATCAGTTAGGAATGATAGATGAAAATGCTAAATTTTAAATCTGTCTTTTGTGTGAATGATCTGGAAACAATTCGTCGACCAGAGATCGATGATTTGCAAACTTTTTGTTGGGAGTTCGTCGATCGGAGATCGACGAAATCTCTGTGTGAAGCCAATTTCATCAACTAGAGATCGACGATCTTGCTTCAGCAAATATTTCTAAGGACGACGAAATATCTCCATATCTTCAGTCTGAGATCGACGAATTTATCTCTTCATGAAATTTTTCGTCGACCTGAGATCGAAGAATTTTCCTTTTCGCAGGACGAAGCTTGACGTTTCATATTCTAAAAACCTTTATTAGGCTTTCTTCTTCAAGCTCTATCCCGTGCTTTCAGTATTTCCTTTTGCACTTGATCGTTATTGCTCTTGCAGGAGATTCTCCCTGAATTATGGCCTCCTCTGGATCCTCTCTTGTCGCAATGAAGTACGACACTGGGTTCGATATTGACTTTGATTCTTTCAGTCACTCAGACAAAATCTTCACAGAAATTCTCCAGCTCTTTGAGGATCAAAATCTAAAGCAACTCATGACTACCAGGATAAGGCTGCGGGCGACATAAATTCATGAATGGGTTTATTCGTCTACCTCTTCAGATACAAAAATGATTGGCTCCATCTCAGGGACTCAGGTTACTCTATCCCCTGCAGTTCTTTCTGAAATTTTCGACTTTATAAATGGAACAAATGATATTGAATTAGATACTTCTAAGTTTGAGAATATGTTGACTGTGATGGGTCACTCCGACGGAAACCCTAATAAGTTATTAAAGAAGAACTTGTCTGACGCTTACAAGTTCTTGGCTGATGTCGTGGGCAAGGTGCTGTTCGGGAAACACACTGCTCATGACTACATTACAAGGCATCAGTTCCTTGTGATGTGTGTCTTAGTTAACAAAAAGAAAGTTAACTGGGGACAGGTGTTGTTTGATCTGATTAGAAGGAAGAATTCCAAGAAGGAAGTGAATTTTGCAAGGATTTTGGGTCTGTTTTTGAAGGCCAATGTTGATGAACTATTAGTCTCCCTGACTGTATTCATCAATTCCTCCAAGAGGTTGACATCTGCCTTGTTTGGTAGATGGGAGAGGACTATCTCAAAGCCTTCAAAGGCTCCCTCCTTTTGAATTACTTCTGAGGGTACAAGGGCTGATCCAGCCACTCCCCACCCTGCTGAAGATGTTCCACCTCCACCTCCACCACCTCCAGCTTCACCAATTCATCTCTCTTCACCAGTTCATACCTCAACTCATACTCCTACACCTCCATCATCTCTAGTGCATCATCCACAAACTCATATTCACTCTCCAACACCAACTCCATCACAACATGGTACCCCACCCTCATCTCCTATACCACCACATCTAGCTAACATTCCCCTTTCCAACCCTCTCTCAGTACCATCATTCAATCTATTATCATCCCCCATTCATACATCATCTTCACCAGATGAGCAAATGTCAGATTCTTTATCTCATCCTCGACCATCATCTTCCATCCACCCTTTTGTATCCACTGAGACACCTCCTGAATTCATGCAATTGGACCCCTTTTTAATTCCACTTCTTCTGGCTATTCTCACTCCTCTCATCAAAAACCTCATAGTAGAGGCTATTTCACCTCTTGCTTCTTCTATCTCATCCCTTGCTACTCAAATTTCTGCCCTCTCTGTCCCTCCTTCTTCAGTCAAGGTCCTGGCTCCAGTGCCTACTGAAATAAGGCAGAGGGAGATACTCTATGAAGAAGCAGCAACAGAAGCAACAACAGAAGCAGCAGCAGACACATCTATTCCTGATGATTTGATTGATTTTATTGAATCTGATATGGATATGGATGAGACAGTTATAGATGAAATAAACACTGTTAGTGATTACATTATCAATCCCACAGTAGATATTTTGAGTTTATTAAATTCTTTTGATACAGTTCATTTGAACTACCTTCCTTCTGTCTGCATAAAGCCATCTTTGGCTATTGTTCCCTACATTGCACCTATCAGTCCCTCAGTTGCTATGCAACTCAAGGACAGTTTTATAGTTTCATAAACTCCAACTACAACTGCTCCCAAAGATATTCATTCTCCAGAGGCTGTCTCTGCTCCAACTTACATTATGGATGACAGTCCTCTTCCAGATTTAGATGAGTTAATAATGGCAGATATAGAACAAGAAAATCTATTACTTGCTGAAAAGGGTACAGAATCAGTTGTTCTACCTCTAGCTCCTCCTCAAGCTGAAAAGTTGTTGATATTTGCAGAAGCTCTAAAGGAAATTAATGCATTATATGATAATCCTCAGGGATCTTCAGATGATGATGATGATGATGATTCAAATGACAGTCCTTCTGCAAAGAAAAAGAAAATCTCTAAGAAAAGCAAAGCCCCTCCAACAGCTGCTCCTAAACCTAATGCAACTCATGGTACCTCATACTACATTCTTCAAAATATCACTCCTTACAAGGGCATGCCAGCTTGGATGTGGCTGTCCAAAAATCAACAGAAGGACAGAAAGAAAAGCAAAAAATACTCTCCTCCTCCTCCTTCCCAAAGATACATGAAAGACCCTCCTCCTCCTCCACCTACTGCTGGTGCTTTAGGCACTTCTTCTCAGAGATCTATCCCATATCAAACTTATCAGAGACATCAGGGTAGATCCTCTTCTCATTCTGGAAGCAGCCAGCATAGGTACTCCTCTAGCAGGCAACATCAACAACATCAACATCAACAACCTCAGCAACATCTACAACAAGCTCCTGAATCTCAGAAAGTTGATAGTCCAAAGAGGCCTGAATCTCCTCCTGTTCCATTTGAGGATCCTAAAACAACTACTTCTACTAGAATGGCCAGGTTCCAAGAACTGGTTGGATTATCTATGATAAACAAGGCCAAAGTTGAAGGAAAGGATCCCTCACAATATTCAACAATGTCCAAGTACAGGAAAGAGGAATTAAACAGGTATGTAAAAGCTAATAAGTTCTTTAATGTAGATAATTATATGCAGTTACATCTAGAGGCCGTTATGCCAAGGGCCACATCTCTCAACATCATTGGAGCTGCTGATATGACTATGACAAAGAGTCAAGCGGCTAATCCTAACAGGGAGATCAAATTTACCCAGCCTGATGTCAAAGAAAAGGAGGATAAGCAAAAGGAGACAATGAAGAAGAAGAAATGAGTATAACCTATTCAGTTTTCTATATGTCTTAAACTGTTTATTCTCAAAAACAAAGGTACATTGTATATATATATCTGCTGCATGTTTTAGATCCTTCTGCCAGATATATTTTTTTCTTTTGCTTTGTAAATGCTTTTATTTTTGTTTGTTTTGAAGTAACCTCACCCAAATAGGAGGAGATTGTTGGAACCCCTGTTTTGATTTGGGCTAGGTTCACTTATTAGGTTGTGTTGACCCATGTTGTATAGTTAGGGTCACTAGTTTTTCTTTCTAAGTTTTTAGGCCAGTCCCCCAAGTGTCAACTTCATGGACCTGCCTGATGTGGACTTCAGATTCAAGACTTAGAAGTTTTTCAGTTGCCTGGAATTTAGTTCGACGTTCGTCGAACTCAGCCCGATGAACTTAGAGCTCAGGTCGACGATATTCATCAGAAGGATATATTCTGTGGTCGACGTTTTCTCCCAGACTGGTTCTGAGTTCGACTAATTCTGTTTATTCAAGTTCTGTGGTTGACGATCTTTGAGTGTAGAACATATTCTCAGGTCGACATTCTTGGAGCACAGAATCAGTTGTTTATATTCAGTGTTTGCTTCACAGAGCTCAGGTCGACAAACAGGATTTCTCAGGCCGACGTTCTCTGAGTATAGGTCGACGAAAACTGTTATCTGGTCAACGAATTCTGTAAGTTGTTTGTTCTTTGTTCTTTCCTTATTTGTTCCCTCTCTGTTATTATTCTAAGTCATAAATTCCCTGAGTAATCAATGCTTATATTCCCTATGAATATAGCCGTTTCTGGTAGCATTGATTATGGTATTCATCAGAGGATTTATTTGACCTATTTCTCGGGACAGTTAGGGAAACGAATAATGACAGTCTTGCTAGCCGTTTTCCTTCCCAGTTTTCCAGCAAGGCATTAATTGCAGTGATTCAAATTTCGAAGGAAGATTGGTTATCTGAGATAAGATACAAAGAATAATATTTTTGACGGGAGACAAAGAATGAGAACAACAATAGAATTCTTTCAGAGCAAAAATTACAGTGAGACATTCTTCACAAGAGCAGAATATTTTCAAGCAGCTCTCAATCTTAATCTAACTCAGTGCTCTCAAGAAGATAGAAGAGGAACAACAAAAACAGATCAAGTGTCCTCTTCATTTTCTCATCCAGGAACTTGTTGAGACAATTCAGCTCAATCTGTCTAGAGCTCCTGGATCCAGTTTTCTCAAGCTGAAGACCTACTCACTCCTGGATAAAGCTTCTCAGTCCTGAACACTCAACATCTCAGGGGGAGCTTTGACAAGATCTTGAATCCAAACAAAGTCTTCTCAAAGTGCTTTTGAGAAGAGAGAAGACTAACATCACTTTCTTTCCCACCCCACTGTACAAGGTTTTAACTCCCTTCAAAAGTTAACCTGGTTCACAAGTCACCTTACAAAAGACTTGAGTTTGGTTTTTGTGCACCTGATTAAAAGCTCAAAGGGTTGCAATATCTCCCTTCAAATAGATATTGTTGTGGTAGTCACCTGATCAAAACCTGTAGTGGATTCCTACCAGGGTGGTAGAAGAGTGGATGTACCCAGTTGGGGAACCACTATAAAATTCTTGTGTTATCTGTGTGTTTGCTATTTGCTTTTTGTCTTGTGCTGTGGTAGCTTAGTTTTCTTTGCTTTTGATTAGCTATTATTTTATCACCTATTTTAATCACTTAACCTTATAATTGTAAAAAGCTGCAAAGAAATTTTTAATTAACTTCATTCCTCCCCCCCCTCTAGAGTTAGCCAGAGATTACTCTTCCTTTTCTTTCACATTCAAAAAGATGCAGAAACCTTCTCTAAAAAATGTCCGCAATGTCAGCTTTCGTGCCTCTTCAACTACAACCAACTCAACACCTTCGCTCGATCGCTGCTCCATGACCCTTCACTGTCTGGGGAATGGACTTGATCAGCCCTTTCCCTCAGGCCAGCAGACAGAGGAAGTTTGTCCTCGTCATGATCGATTACTTTTTCAAATGGATCGAGGCGAAAGCTCTGGCCAAGACCACTTCTCAGATTGTAAAGAATTTCATCTGGGGAGAGATTACATGTAGGTTCGGGATTCCTCTCGCCAACGTCTCCGACAATGGTCCACAGTTTGTCAGCTTGGAGTTAGAAGACTTCTGCAAGCTGCTAGGGACAGATCTTCGATTCACTTCTGTGCATCATCCTCGCAGCAACCGACAAGTGGAGGCCGCCAACAAGTTGATCATCAACCTCCTAAAGAAGAAAGTCACCAACTTGAAGGGTAATTGGGCAGAGCAGCTCCCCTCAGTCCTTTGGGCTCTTAGAACAACTCTAAACTCGGCTATGAGGGAAACTCCCTTCAAGTTGTCCCACGGGTCTGAGGCACTCATCCCAGTGGAGTTTAAGGTTTGGAGCCCGAGAGTCATAGCAGTTGGAGACGGCAACGAAGAATAGAGCTTGGAGAATGAAGATGCTCAAAGGCTCTCGCTAGATTTTGTTGAAGAGCTTCGTGACTTAGCCGCTATCTGCTAGGAGGAGATCAAGCGGCGCATGGCAAAGCACTTCGACAAAAACGTCCGCCTAAAACATTTCCTCGCAGGGGATCTGGTCATGAAAAAGGTGGACGCTGCAGGAAGGGGAGCAACAGTTGGCAAGCTGCATCCTAATTGGGAAGGTCCCTTCATCGCCCAAGAAGCCTTGGCCACCAGAGGCTATTACCTTCAGGATCAAGTCGGAGAGCAGCTGGGAGGTACTTGGAGCGGGGATGACCTGAAGAGGTTCTATCCCTAGCATTAACGTTGTATTATCCTTGTAAATCCTGTTTTCGCATATATATATACAGACAGTGGCAGCCAAATGGTTTCTTTTGATTCTTTTTCATCTCAAAATTCTGAGGACTTAGGGTTCAGCTCCGTGCTCGATCCGAGAAACTGGCTATCGACCCGTTCCTCCTAAATAGCCAGTGCGGATGATGGGACGATGCCTCCAGAAGCGCTCTTGTAAGACCGAGCCTCCGCCCTGACGGCCGAGATCAGCTCCTCCCTTGTATGTCAGCCTAGGTACCCCCGAGTGCATCTCTCCTCTGACTGGAGGAACTATCAGGAATAGGTTTGGATTTCAATCTCTCGGATTCGAGGAAGGATCAACCTTGCCAAGCTCTCATTTGGGCAATAGCCCTTCGATTATTTTCAAAGGCCAAAGGGCAGGAGCAGGCCCAAAGGAGGAGGTTAGTCGCGAATGCGTCCTAAGGGACCCTCGGGAGAACATTATCCCTCGTTCATACACATGCACTTGTAGCCAAGTGGCAAAGTTGAAAATGATCTCTACGGTTGGGTTGGGAAATGAGCCTTCCATCTGATTCTCCTAAATAGCCCATGACGGACGATGGGACGATGCCTCGGGATGTAAGCGTCCTTGTAAGACCGAGCCCCTGCATTGACGGCCAAGATCATCTCTCCCCTTGCATGTCGGCCTAGCAACCCCCGATTACATCTCTCCTCCAACTGGAGGAACTATCAGGAACAGGGCTGGACGCCAACCTCCCAACCTGACAGCGGCGGGATCATCATTCTCTTTATAATTTCTTCATCCTCAAAGATATTGATGCATTTGATTCAATTGGCAATCTCTTAAGCAGTAGGGAAAACTACAACAATGTTTAAAGTCCTCGAGTGGCAGTGTCATCGTAAGTCCAAGTCCCTGCACGAGCTCCTCTCCTGCATATTGGTCAACGACCTCCTCGAGTGAGACAAAGTCCTCGTTGGAATGATGTCGTAGTCCGTGAACTCTGTACGAGCTTCTCTCCTACAGACCGACTACTTGCCTCCCTAAGTCGACTTACACCACTCTAGTTGAACAAGGCTCCTGAGAGCTGTCGACTTCAACAATGTTTAAAGTCCTCGAGTGGTAGTATCATCGTAAGTCCAAGTCCCTGCACGAGCTCCTCTCCTGCATATTGGCCAACGACCTCCTCGAGCAAGACAAAGTTTCTCGTTCGAGTGATGTCGTAGTCCGTGAACTCTGTACGAGCTTCTCTCATTCAGACCGACTACTTGTCTCCCCGAGTTAACTTACACCACTCTAGTTGAGCAAGGCTCCTGAGAGCTGTCGACTCCAACAATGTTTAAAGTCCTTGAGTGGCAGCGTCATCGTAAGTCCAAGTCCCTGCACAAGCTCCTCTCCTGCATGTTGGCCAACGACCTCCTCGAGTGAGACAAAGTTCCTCATTGGAGTGATGTCGTAGTCCGTGAACTCTGTATGAGCTCCTCTCCTACAGACCGACTACTTGCCTCCCCAAGTCGACTGATTCCCACCACCAGTTGAGCTTGGCTCCTGCTGGGTGTCGACTGATTCCCACCCCCAGTTGAGCTTGGCTCCTACTGGGTGTCGACTGATTCCCACCCCTAGTTGAGCTTGGCTCCTCCTGGGTGTCGACTGATTCCCACCCCCAGTTGAGCTTGGCTCCTGCTAGGTGTCGACTGATTCCCACCTCTAGTTGAGCTTGCCTCCTGCTGGGTGTCGACTGATTCTCACCCCCAGTTGAGCTTGGCTCCTGCTGGGTGTCGACTGATTCTCACCCCCAATTGAGCTTGGCTCCTGCTGGGTGTCGACTGATTCCCACCCCCTAGTTGAGCTTGGCTCCTTTTGGGTGTTGACTACCTCCCACCACCATTCAAGCTCGGCTCCTGATGGGTGTTGGCTCTAGTTTCCAAACCAGTTAGGTTCATCTTCGGCGAGGTAAACAAGTAGGCAGGTGTGAGTATGTCTTGGCGAGTATGCGGGTATGCCTCGACAAGCGTGAGAGTATGCTCTGGCGAGTAAATGCGCGGACACAAGCGAGTATCAGGATGTGAATTGCTTGAGCGACTATGGTCGTACGAGTAATCACTGTGTGACTATGACTGATGCCAACGCGCGAGTAAAAGCGTCACAAGCACTCATCCTCCCTGAGCCTATGAGCCTAGTGAGCATCATCTACCCACAAACATGCGAGCAAAGAATAACAAAGTACGGTAACTTAAACTTGTATAAATATGTATGTCAAAATTTACAAGTTACAAAAATCTGTTAGTGTTACATGCGAGCATGACAAATATCGGCGAGCAACTAGGCCTCATCGTTGCCAGTATCAGGCCGATATTCGTCGTCTCCAATATCGGCGTCCTCATCTTCCTCGCCGCCCTCCTCGCTCTCCTCTACATCAGTACTTTCTCTGCTGCCGCTGATATTGCCGATGTCGCTGCTGCTGGAGCCCGATGTCGAAGAAGGGAGGCGGTCGGGCGAGGTCGATTCCTCGGCAAGCAGTTTGGGAATGAGCTCATCGACGGTGAGCTGCTTCTCCCCCTCGATGAGCTGGTCGTTGATCCTCATCCAGATGAGCATAATGTTCCCCGCCGCTCGCGCTATCTCGCGGCGGACCGACGACCTCTCCTTCCAGAGAACGTGAGATCTTTTTATCACCCAATGTGGGTCGTCCTCCGGCCGCGGCACATCGGGACGGGGAACAGAAGAGCTCGTGCGGCCCTCGAAGGTTGTCAAGCGAGTCTCCATCTCGATGGTGCGGTCTTGGGCTGCCTCCAGCTACGCCTGAGAGTTGGCGAGTTCCTCCTCGCACTCAGAAAGCTTCATCGCGGCCTCGATCTTGGCAGCCTGCGATGAAGAACAGACAGTCAGCAAAAGAAATCCAAGTCCATAACCAGCAATGTCGCGTGCGGGAAGTGACTTACCTCATAGTCTCTCCAGCGGACCAACTGCATGCCGATATCTATAGCCTTCTTGGTGACAACCTGCAAGGCCGAAGTCGTCTCCAGTAACTTCCTTGCCGAGTAGTGCCCTAGCTTGGCAGCCCGTGCGAGCGAGCATTCGGTCTGCTGGGCGAGTTCCTCCAGGCTGAGCTCCAGCATGGACTCAGCATCAGCCCGCCCGTATAGAGCATGGAGGACAGCAAAGGCCTCCCCCTTGTCCTCCCAATCCGCCGACCAGGAGGGGAGGTTGGTGCTTAGCGTCACCAAGTGCTCGTCCTCGGACTAGGCCACCAGCGGGTGACCATATGCATCCACCACACCTCGCCCAAGATTGAAATTTGGGTGGAAGTGGGGGGCTCGAGCATCAGGCAGGGACTCCTGATCGCCAGGCTGAGGCGACGACAGTTTGGCCCTCTTACTCGCAGGGCCCGGTTACTTGATCTTCGTCTTTCCTTTGGCGAGTTTCTTCTTTTCACCAACGTCGGGCGGAGGGTTGGACTCCGGGAAGGAGATGACAATTTCCTTTGCCGAAGGAAGCGGCTTCTCTGGAAGCTCGCACGCCACTGCAAACGTCGAGCAAACATATCAGTACCGAGCTTTAAGAAAGTGAAACAAACATGCAAGCAAAAGTGATTCTCGCCCAAATCTTACCCTCGTTGGGGTGGATCTCTAGGAGCGTGTTGACGTTAAGCCGCCAGAAGATGATGTCGAACTGGCGACCTCGGAAGGACTCGAATAGCAGCTCGCGGACACTTTCCAAGATCGGCGGGAGGAAGGCAACATCAGCGGGTTGGTGCGGCCTTCCCAGAATGCCCGCGAAGTCGCCATGGACGAAAACCAGCTGCTCGCTCCACCGGTGGACTTTATTCGCCATCCCCACCAAGGTGCAGACATGGTTGCTGAAGTAGACGACCCCCTCGGCGGTCGCAGCAAAGGCGAATATCTTGCAGAAAACTAAGAGATCGAAGGCGATCCTCTCTTCCCGCAGGTAGCAAAGAAACCCCATAATGATCGCCACACCATTGAGGTTGATTTGCGCGAGGACGATCCCAAAATATCGCGGGATCTCGTGATATTCCAGCCAGAATGGAAGTCGCAGGCCGACGTCGAAGTGGCGAAGCGATAAGATCATTGCACCCTCAATGTGGGTATTAAGTCGCTCGCCGCGAGAAGGGAGCCTAGCCGAGTAGCCGTCTGGCAGAAGCCGCTCCCTAAACATCTCCAAGTCTCGCTCGGTGGTTATGGATTTCTTGAAGGCCGCGTCGGCGAAGTTAGCGGCATGTGCCTGTCGGCGAGCACTGGCGTCATCTCCCACCATTTCTGCAAGCTAAGCGAGTTGAAGAGGAAATAATGCGATGAGAGAAGAGAGACAGAAACGTGCGAGCAGAAAAAGATACTCGCGAGCTAGGGTTGGAAAATCGCAACAGCGTACTTATGTCCTACCCACCCCTTCTATTTATAGGCGAAGGCAAATGGAGGGGGGATATATCTGTTCCGGCGAGTATCAACCTAAGTCGCAGTTTAGGCGAGCAAGCGGATCCCGGCGTTAGCCCTATGTCGCACAGCGCAGCAAAGAATGTCGCAACGTTATCAGAACATGCATGTTAAACTCAACACAGCGCAAAACAACAGCAAACAAGACAGCAAAAGAGAAAAATGAAGGGCGAGATGCAATCTCGCTTATTACAATACAATAATCGTTTATTATAAATAGCCTCCTATGGCGAGTTCAAATAAAGAAAAAGAAAAATCCTAAGTTCTAGGCGGCCGTTCGGGAGGATGAGGATGTCGCCCGACCCAGCCCATTTCTCGCGCTCGCCAGTAATGTTGCGTCGCCACCGCCATCGCGTCATCCCCAAGGCGCAGCTACTCCTCCATCCTCGTCAGTCTCCCCACGCAGCCCATACTTGCCCGAATGCCGGCCAACTCATCAAGAACAAGCTGGAGGCGATGGTTGTTTATCGCCAGCTGACGATCATTCTCCTTGACCATGTGGAAGCGGGCTTCGTAGCTCTCCAGGGGGATCTGAAGCTCCTCTATCTTTGCCACCTGCACCTCTAGAGATGAGATCCGGCAATGTGGCTCACAAATCGCCAGCTGATCGAACTTGCTCTCCAACTCCAGATAGGCACGAGCAGCGGCGTGACGATACTCGCTGCCCGACAACCCGATGGCGTCGATAAAGGCCGCCCCTGGAGTCGCCTGGCGATCTGTCAAAACAAAGAAGTCATCATATTAGAAATAAAACGACTAAGTCATCAAACGAAGTACCAGTAACGACATTTACCATGACGAGGAGACCTTGATTGACGGGGAGAAGGGCCGCGACCTGGAGCATCTCGCCGGCCAGAAGATGGGCCACCAGCATGCTCGGCCGCTTTACCCTGCCCGCGGCCTCCATGACCAGGATCCCCGACTCTCGGCGGAAAGTATCTCGGTCGTGGCTTATCCTGAATCCGGGCCAAAGGCTGCGACGAACTCGCCGGCTGATGCGGAGTCTTCAGCGGAGGAGGCGGGGGAGGTCGCGACATCGCAGTTTGTTGCTGAGCGGTCAGAGGCGGCGGTAGCGGCAAGGAAGCACTCGCTACCTAGAGAGAGGCAACGTCCAGAGGCGGTGACGGCAATAGGGAGCTCGCTGCTGGCGGCGCAAAATCTCTCACAGCAGCGGGTGGGAACTTGCTCGCCGGAAGGTCCTTGCTCGCTGGAGCGACCTTCTTCGTCGGTAGTTCCTTCGCCGGTAGTTCCTTGCTCGCCGGGGGATTCTCCTTCGTCGCGTGAACCGAGGCTTCAGACACTTTCTTGGCGCCAAGATTAATCTGGACCGTGTGCGCGGTCCTGAGGGGTTTCTCGGCTGCGAGGGAGAGCAGCAGAGCGGAGTTCAAAGGGGCGACATTCAGATCCGCGTCAGCGACATCCGGTGTAGAGTCTGCGAGCAAAGAAAACATGTCAACGAGAAGTAAATGGCGACCAACCAATTTAGAAGAATGGCTCGGCAAAATGGCGACCTGGCAGGGAGACGACTTTGATCTATTGTGGTGTCGGTGTATTGGAGACTTCCAAAATGTCTAGTGAGCTGAGGAGGCTCGAGTCAGGGGGAACCACGTTGGGGATGTCGTCTAGACCAAGGTTGCTGAGAAGCTTCAAGGTGCTAACAGAACATGTGGGATTGCTTGTCGAAACCGCGACTTGCGCAGGTGGTGGGGGCGGGTTGACCGTGTTGGAAGCGGGTATCTTCTTGGACTTCTTGGTCTTCTTCTTTTTATGGGGGGGGGGGGGGGTAAGTCAGCGACGACGTCTTCTTCCCGCGGCCTCTTGGACTTGGCGTTGCCAAGAAAGCCGGTCAGAGCAGCGAGGCAGTCTTCAAGGAGTTTCTCGTTAGCGTCCGACATAATGTGCGAGCTCTGAAGATCCGCCTCAAAAACCAGGCCCCACTATTTATAGAGATAGGCAGGCATTCATCAAGTGCGAGCAACCCTGATACCCGGCATAGCAGCTCGCTGAATAAGTGTTGGATGATTCTTTCCGAGCTCCTACGTCGCTCGAAAAGAGCGGGGATTGTATACAATCCGTATTCGTCGAGGATGGGTCCTACCACAGCCAGGTCAGCAGAAATTCAAGGTCAACAAGTCAAGACATAAGTCAAAGTCAGCGCGCAAGACCGCGGAAGGCCTAGGCGAGTATGGCGAGCTCCCCTCGCATACTCGCCGTGTAGGCGACTAGGCGAGATACTCGCCCAACCCGCGTGAGTTCCCCTGGAAGTCTCCTAGTCGCCAGGGGGTGGGGTATAAATATGACCCCCCCCCCCCCCCTCCTTGGATTTACCTATAAATAGGACCCCAAGGGTACGAGGTGGGACACGCAAAATCCACATCAGGATACTCGCAAGCTCTCCTTTCAAGTTACTAGCCGAGCCTTTGGATTCCTTTTCCTTAGAGTCCAAGTCGCAACCTTGCGACTTAGTCATCAGCTAGTCTCACTCGTACTTAGTTCGACCACTTTTGGTTGAGAAGGGGATGCTCCTTTTGAGCATCCGGGTACGTGGTAGGACCTTCCTGTCGCAACATCTGGGGTTCTGTTTGCCTTTGTTCTTCATCCTAGTCATCCCAGTCGTCTGACCTTACCTCTGAGCCGGTAACCTTAGGCGACATTGGTCCGAATTCTGAGGTTTGGAATTTTCCTAGCTTCAACAACAATCATCCACATAAAGGTTTTGATGAACCCATCTATATTTCTTGTATATCATTCGTTGGATTACACTTCCAAATGGAAGTGTGTTTATCTTCTTCCTCGTCGGATCTTTCATCCTATATGTGTATCGAATCACATAAAACACTAAGTCTGTTACATCAAACTGCACCTTCTCAAGTATCATATGAGTCACCAAGGTGAGCTGTGCAGTAATAGTCCTAGTATCCCCTGCCTTAAACAACAATGTATTCCTTAGGATAATTGGACCATATATGCATCAGAAGTAAGGCTAGTTGTAGAATTGATTAGCGTCTTTTTGGATGTTCCATGAAGCACTAGGTTGGTCTGTGTCTGATCCCTATCTTTTTGATAATTTTCCACTATATCTAGTGCATTACCACAATCTATGAGTTCAAATTCATTCAGCAAATCCTCATGTGTTATCTCTACTATTCCACATTGAATGTGAGATCACACTCCTCCATTTAGCCCGGTGAAATAAGGATCTTCTAAATGATTGTAGAATTCTCACACCAAGACCGAGATAAACATATCAGTGATGATTAAGGACATTATACTTTTCTGTGCTAGTAGATTATAGATGTGTGCGTCTCATGGTAGATCGAATTCCATGATCTTAGAAATTCCTACATCGGCCTTCTCGGATCCTGAATACAATTGATATCCCGAATGAGGGTTGCTGGAAGAACTCTTGCGTGCTCTTGAACTGTAATTCATTCCTGTAGTTGCATAAAACAATTTTTTTGTTAAAAAGGCAAAATTTCACTACCGTCGGACGACAGTAGCTGTTGTCGGGCGATAGCCAAAAACTCTCCAAAACCCGAAAACTCCATCTCCTATTTTTAGATCTATCACTCCTATGCCTTTAAAACTTCAAAGAATTTTCAAAAACTTCATCTACCCTACAAATCTACTAGATCCATGAAAATTTTACATTGAAACTTCAATTTTTCAAAGATCTTGCACAAATCATCAATTCTTCCAAAAAATTCCAAAAATCTCTTTTTGATCACAGAGGATTCTTAAAATCACATTCAAAAACACAATCCCTAAAAAAATTTCAAGATAAATCACCAACTAACCTTGGATTTAGAGGTTTCGCCTGCGTCATGACTGTTTCTCACGATAGGGTTTCAGGAAATAAGGGGGAGAAGTGAAATTTGGGCTCAAGTCCAGCTTTTATATTAAATTTGATATTGTGGCAGGATATCACTATCGCTCGCGGTAGTGCATTTTTTGCTTCAAAAATCCAATTTTTCGATTACTTCTTATTTCTTGTATGCTACATATTCTTCAATCAAGTTTTTGTTGGTTTATACATTTCTGAAGTTGTGCAATGTGAATTTCATTTTTCAAGTTACATATAACATTGTGTACGTACTTTCATGCTTCAAATAATCTTTTATTTTCTAATGGATTTGTGATTAGTAAATGTTCAATTTATTTTCACATGCCTATAAGTCTGAGTAATATTTTATACATGATAATGACTTCACATGTACACTTTTTTAGTACAATAGAAGTGTTTACAAATTTTCAATCTACATGAATGTGTTTTTTGTTCCACATTACTCTTTGAAATACATACAACTTGTTTATTAGTAGTTCTTGCGCATTTTTCTTATAATGACTTGGATTTTCAAAAAAAAAAACAAATTTGTTGTGATATACAAGCGGATTCAGAGTCCTGCATGATGTAAAAAAAACAACAAAATACAATGTTCAAATAATATGCTCAGGATACTCCACCAAACACTACTGACCCTCCTGATAAGTCTTCATAAGCATTGTGATGTTCAACACCTTGAAAAGAATCATAAAGTACATTGTGCACACATTTGTGATCATTTTTTCTTTAACTAAAGTGCAAAGACTAACTAACTGAGTATAACGTTGTCTATGTACAATCAATACTATGTGTTTACAATTCACCTTTTCCATGTGATTTTTAATTATTTCACTTGTTCTTGTTTATCAAAGCACGCTTTGTACACCTCATTATCTAATATAAAATTTCTCATAAGAATTAGACTGAAAATGATTTCCATATTTCTATCTCAACTTTCATATTTCTTTTAGATATTGTTGCGTGAATCTCACAATGTTTATATTTACTAGATATATTTTTAATTATTTCACATTGTTCACTTTTCTTTTCAACATAAACCAACATTATGTTTTCTATTTCTTTGCAGGAAATTTCATTCTACCTTTCTGTCTATCTTTCTTTTCAAATTCTTCGTTTTGTTTCCGCTTTACACTCCTACTTCCTCATTCTTTTGCTAATATAAAAAGGAGGAGAATATCAAAAGAAATCGAGACCTCGCTACAAGTTTTTGACACAAGTATTTAGGGGGAGTTCACATTAAAGGTGAGTTCATGTTAATTTAAACATTACTACGACATGAAATTACGAAATTTTAAACCTCAAATTACCATGGAATTAAAAGGAATTTAAGGTTATCCATTTAGGGGGGAGTTTGTGCACTTACAAGTACTTTTGTTGCTTATCATATCTTGTACATAGTACTATAGATCTTACAAGATTTCTTTGTAAGTGGATTTGTTATTTTCAAAAGGGAGAGATTGTTGGAGCATGCGTCCCACACTTCTTTGTTTGAAAATAATAAATCCCGAATGTATTTGATCACAGTGTATTTGTTGTGTGCAGATATAACATGTACAATACTCTGACGATTTTGCATGGGCGACGTACAATAAAGTTTTACAAAGCAGAGTAATCGCAGACGATAACTCTTATCATCCCGTGATAACAATGCTGACATCGACAACGACGTAGGTCATGTTTCTCGATGATTACCACGAAGCGCGTATCTCGAGATACCACCAGGTGATATTAAGTTATCGTGGTGTGATGGGCCCACGACTGTACAATACTCTAGCTTCTTGGCGTGGTTATTGCAGAGTGGGACACATGATAGCAAATAGAGATATCACAAGTGATATCGAGCGATCGCCACACCATAGTGCAAAATCTATATATAGGCTGGATTTCGGGAAATTTATGGTACACACCCCCAGGAGCCTTCATCACGTGCATTATCAGCATGATAACTCTGTGAAACCAGAAAAACTCCTAAGTGTTTGAGGAAGTTCAAGAGCGAAGAAGTGACCGCCCGTGCTTTCCAACTTTGCTGACCTTTGCAAGGATTTGTTGTTTTCCTCAACACTCAAGACCAGAGGGAGTTTTCTATTTAGGACTCTTTTCTTTTTATTCATTTTGTAAACGATAAAGAAATCACCGTCGTGTGAGTGACGACTAGACCCTTGTGTAATTTATGGGGAAATCACCGTCTTGTGTGCAATGACTAGGTCGTGAAGAGATTTAGGGGGAGACTAGTTGTTGTATCTAGAGAGAGATAGGCTTAAGCAGTCCGGTCCTTGGGAGAAGGACCGGTGAATTCAAAAAGAAGATTTTTTCATCACAGCTTTGATTTCAAGCTTTATTGGAATCTATTATTTATGTTTTTCATCACTTACGAAATAAATTTTCATTTTAATTTTCTTATAATCTTCTAAGTGTTTTTCATGAGTATTTGGTTGTAAAAAAGTTTACTTGAATTCTAATTTTTATTTGGCTAAGTAAAAAAGTTAACCAAAAATTATTGTTTTTCCTTATTCACCCTCCCCCTCTAAGGGTGCCTCGAGATCCAACACACTGCTCCTAAGCGCACCTTTGTACGCTCTGATCTCAAGCGTGCATCAGCGCACGTCTCTGTGTGCTCATCTCACAAACGCGCTCCCGCATGCGTAGCTCTTAGGTGTGCCTCCGTGCGCTCCGCTCCTAAGTGCGTGCTGCTCCTAAGCTTGCCTTCGTGCGCTCAGCTCCTAAGCGCACCCTGGTGTACGCTGCTCCTAAGTGTGCCTTCGTGCGCTACTCTCCCAAGTGTGTCCATGCGTGCGCCGTGTAACGACCCTCGGCCCGAGCTCAGAGGCCTATAGGCTTGTCTCGTTCAAGACATCGTTACCGGGCTGCAGCCCAAGCACCCCAAAGCCTCTCCGCGCCTGTTTCTCGGCCACGGCGCATTGTTGAGGCCAGGTCTTGAACCCGCACCCCCTTGATAGGCAACCTTCAACAGTTCCCATCACCAACTGAGCTGCAGCTCAGTTGGTGATGGGAACTGTTGAAGGTTGCCTATCAAGGGGGTGCGGGTTCAAGACCTGGCCTCAACAATGCGTCGTGGCCGAGAAACAGGCGCGGAGAGGCTTTGGGGTGCTTGGGCTGCAGCCCGGTAACGATGTCTTGAACGAGACAAGCCTATAGGCCTCTGAGCTCGGGCCGAGGGTCGTTACAATAAAAGTGCACCTTTTATTGTAAGGCCCCTAGCCGATCCAACGTGACAGCATCACGGCTCCGCTCTAGGCGACGCTACCGGGCTGCAGCCCAAGCACCCCAACCCCTCTCCATCCACAGGCGGGTTGTTGGTGGCCACAGCCTCCCTTTCATGAGGTAAACTCGATAGTCAAGCCCGCACTACGGGGACTTCCCAGGAGGTCACCCATCCCAGTACTACTCCAGCCCAAGCACGCTTAACTATGGAGTTCTTTCAACTCTCATCACCAATTGAGCTGCAGCTCAGTTGGTGATGGGAACTTATTGTAACGACCCTCGGCCCGAGCTCAGAGGCCTATAGGCTTGTCTCGTTCAAGACATCGTTACCGGGCTGCAGCCAAGCACCCCAAAGCCTCTCCGCGCCTGTTTCTCGGCCACGGCGCATTGTTGAGGCCAGGTCTTGAACCCGCACCCCCTTGATAGGCAACCTTCAACAGTTCCCATCACCAACAGGCGCGGAGAGGCTTTGGGGTGCTTGGGCTGCAGCCCGGTAACGATGTCTTGAACGAGACAAGCCTATAGGCCTCTGAGCTCGGGCCGAGGGTCGTTACAATAAAAGTGCACTTTTATTGTAACGACCCTCGGCCCGAGCTCAGAGTCCTATAGGCTTGTCTCGTTCAAGACATCGTTACCGGGCTGCAGCCCAAGCACCCCAAAGCCTCTCCGCGCCTGTTTCTCGGCCACGGCGCATTGTTGAGGCCAGGTCTTGAACCCGCACCCCCTTGATAGGCAACCTTCAACAGTTCCCATCACCAACTGAGCTGCAGCTCAGTTGGTGATGGGAACTGTTGAAGGTTGCCTATCAAGGGGGTGCGGGTTCAAGACCTGGCCTCAACAATGCGCCGTGGCCGAGAAACAGGCGCGGAGAGGCTTTGGGGTGCTTGGGCTGCAGCCCGGTAACGATGTCTTGAACGAGACAAGCCTATAGGCCTCTGAGCTCGGGCCGAGGGTCGTTACACGCCGCTCCTAAGTGCGCCTCTGTGCGCTCTGCTCCTAAATGTGCCCCATGTGTGTCGTTCCTAAGCATGCCTTCGTACGCTCTGCTCCTAAGCACGCCCCCACGCGTGCCACTCCTAAGCGTGTATCCCTGCATGTCGTTCCTAAGTGCGCCTCCATTCGCTCCCCCGCGTGCGCCACTCTGAAGAGCGCCTCTGTGGGCTCCACTCCTAGGCACACGTCCATGCACTCCACTCCCAAATGCACCCCTGCACGCGGCGCTCCTAAGAGTGTCTCTACGTGCTCCGTTCCCAGACGCGCCCCGCTCTCAAGACTACTCCAGTGTTCGCACCTTGCACTTGATTGACGTCGATAGTCCACAAGACTCTCTGCAAAAACATCGAGCACATCTCAAGCATATTCCAGCACGCTTTGCGCCTGTAACACCCCCATCAGTGGAGTTACATATTGATTCCAAATACATTAACGCATCATAACTCAGAGTGCATACTAGCGAAAGATTTTAAACTGTTAAGAACCCAACCATACGACTGTCAACTAAACCAAAGCAGGAATGATAAATCAAATGTACAAATTGATATGGCCTTAAGGCCTTACAAAAGTTTCCTCAAATAGAAGTGTTTTATAGACATCGGCAATCAGGCCGGCCACACATGAACAATAACAGTAAACATAACTTCGTTTTGGGCTTCGAGGGCCGGCATATCAACCATGGCCTTCAATACGCTATTTCCCGCTCGGCTCGGCTGCACCTGCATAAAAGCATTCCACCTCAATAGTGGCAAATAAAGCAACAGTCATCATTAACTGACCAAATTATAATGACCTCACCATTCACTCGGGGTGGCGGTGCTACTTCCCCTACAAGCATTATCATAGATATATAATGACATCAGAACGTGCACTTTAAGCACCATTCACCACAGATGTTGGCGCTCAAGGCCACACATCTCGTGCACTCAGGGCACATTATCGGTGTACCAGATATAACCAGGGTCCCACCTCAGTTCTCAGCGAGGGTCAGCATTCTTTGAGTATTAAACAGTCTTTCCGGACCAAAGCCTAAGACACGCTCCTATGGCTACGACAAAGTCAAGGTGATCTCAAAGATTCACTCAAGGACTCGCTCCAAGTCGAACAACATAGGGTTGGCTACGGTTAAGCTCTTTCCCGATGCTCAAATCGTCGGGCGCACCAAACCATGACGCGGGTCATCCTCCCCTTTCTCATTCACACGATACATAATCATGTTATGTTCCAAGGCTGTCTCTCACGACCACCATAACGGAGCAATCCAAGCTCACACCACCACACCACAGGCCCCCAAGTCTCCACGAGACAGACCACACATTGCTCACTAGGAGCTACCACCAGCGGTAGCGCTACCACCATGCGATGGGGGACAAACCATCGATTCTTCCCCCCAAAACAGGTGTTTTCCTCGAGACCTACTCTAGTACTCTCACTACAGCAACCTGCACACCCCGCGACTCCGTAAATCACACGTTTACCACAGAGTCTTCTCCGGCATACAAAACAATCATCACCAATTCAAACCAACCTGTCAGGATGGGCTTCACACAACATGCCTACTCTGTACTTTGATTCCGAATTCTAAATACAAAGATAACGGGGATACAACCGATCAACCCGTCGGGAGAATCGTTTTCACGTGTTCGTGGAGCATCTACCATCACATGCCAAAATAAAGGACTTCACATGTCCAAGGAGGAAGATCAATATCCTTGATGATTGTTGAAGCATGAGGAGTCCAGACGGTTTGATTTCTAGTCGCAGCAATCTGCTAGTCTCCTTGTTCTGACGATTTGGCTCAATAGTCTGAAGGTTTGCCACAACAGCGGTATGATGGTTAGCCACAGCAGCAGTCTGTTGTTTAGTCGCAGCAGCTGTCTGATGATTAGCTGCAACAGCAGTTAGGAGGTTAGGCGCAGCAGCAGTCTGGAGGTTAACCGCATCTGCGGTCTGGAGGTTAGCCGCAACACCGGTCTGGTAGTTAATTGCAGCAGCGGTTTGGTGGTTAGCCGCAACAGTTGTCCGATCATTAGTTGCAGCAGCGGTCAGGAGGTTAGCCTCAACATCGGTCAGGAGGTTAGCCGCGACAGTGGCCTGGGAGTTAACCGCAGCTGCGGTCTGGAAGTTAGCCACAGCAGGAGTTCAAAGGCTTCCCTGGTTTTGTATTCTTTGTATCGTCTGGCAGTTTGACCGTGTCAAACCGCACTGCCCGCGCGACTTGTATTTAATCCCATATCGTTTGTTGTATTCTCTCATCTCCCCTATTTTCTATATATTAGGGGGCATACCTATGTATTGTTTATATTTTTGGAGCAATAAAATTTGTCTTTATTTAGCTCTTTTTTACATTGTATCAAAGCTAACTGGTCCTTTGCTCCTTTTTGCTCGTGGTTTGTTTTTCTAACCGCTTCCAGTCTTCTTCTCGCCCTGCCCTCCCTTGCTTGTCGCTTTTCCTGCGACTTGTTCCTTTGTGATCTTTTCTGTTCACGCGGCTTCGCTTCTGCTCGTGAGGCCTTCCTTGCTAGTCGCTCTTCCTTGCTAGCGACTTGTTGTGTTCACACATGTTGTTTTCTCTGCTTGTGCGGCTTCTCGTTGCTTTCTATGGACACTCCTTCTCTCCCTTCTTCTTCTACTCTCTCTACTCCTTCTTCTTCTACTTCTTCTTTCTCTGCCTCCGATAATTTGGGGACTGCTTCGAAGCCTACTGGTCCCAATTACCCTGACTGGAGCGTGTTCTTTATTTTTTTGTTGCGCTCTCAGCATAAGCGTCATCATTTGAATGATGCCCCCCTCCTTCTAGCTCTGCTTCTTTTGATGATTGGGATGCTACTGATGTCTTGGTGCGTACTTGGTTAGCCAATAGTTTGTCTGATGAGTGTCTTCTTGTCATTTGACATGATCTGACGGTCAAGGCTGCCTGGAATCATCTTGTTGTGTTATACTCTAAGGGAGCACAAACTTCGTGCATTTATACTCTATATGCAGATCTTTTTGCTCGGCCAGTCATGACTCCTACTTCTGCCTATCAGGAGGTTCAAACTCTTGGTGTTGAACCTCTTCAACATAGACCTTTTTCTGCTAATCTTGTTGAGCAATAGAAACACTTTCAAGATCTTCTTGTTGTGTGCTATTTACTTCGCCTACCTGACTCTTATGATATGATTCGCCAACCAATTCTTGGAGAGGCGGATACTCCGACTCTGGATGTTACTGCTGCTCGCATTTCCGTTGTTCCTACTCTTCTTCAGCGTCTCGCTTTCCTCTCCATCTCCTGATATTGTTGCTCAACCTGCTCGTCATGACTCCTCTGGTGGCCGGGGTGGTCGTACCGGTGGTCGTGGTTACTCTAAGTATCTTTATTGTCATTGTGGCAAAGTTGGTCACTCGGTTGATCGTTGTTGGGCCAAACATACTCACCTTCGTCCTGCTTCGGCTGATTTCTCCAAGAAGTCTACTTCTTCTCTTGCTACTTCTGGTGCTGCTCAGTTGGCTACTACGGGTAGGTGGCTTATTGATTCTGGTGCTACAAATCATATACCGGGCAATTCTCGTCTTTTCTCTTATCTTGTCAAAAGTAGCTAATTTTATGGGGGCAATTCTCGTCTTTTCTCTTATCTCTTCTCTTCCTAAGCGGGCCTCCATTAGCTCCCCCGCGTGTGCCACTCCAAAGAGCGCCTCCGTGGGCTCCAGTCCTAGGCACACCTCCATGCGCTCTGCTCCCAAGTGCACCCCTACACGCGCCGCTCCCAAGAGCGGCTCTGCGTGCTCCGTTCCCAGACGCACCCCTCTCTCAAGACTACTCCCGTGTTCGCACTTTGCACTTGATCGACGCCGAGAATCCACAAGCCTCACAACAAAAACATTGAGCACCTCTCAAGCATACTCCAGCACGCTCAGCACGCTTTGCGCCTATAACACCCTCATCCGTCACATAGAATATAACAGAAGGTCCGGCCGGGGCCCCACGGCATATTTCACGGACAGTCAGTGGAGTTACGTATTGAATCCAAATACCATTAACGCATCCTAAATCAGAGTGCATACTAGTGAAAGATTTAAAACTATTAAGAACCCAACCATACGACTGCCCACTAAACCAAATCAAGCATGATAAATCAAGTACACAAATTGATATGACCTTAAGGCCTTACAAAAGTTTCCTCAAAAAGAAGTGTTTAATAGACATCGACACACAGGCCGGCCACACATGAACAATAACAGTAAACACAATTTCGCTTTGACCTTTGAGGGCCGGCATAGCAACCATGGGCTTCAACCCGCTATTTCCCGCTCGGCTCAATTGCACCTGCACAAAAGCCTTCCACCCAAACAGTGGCAAACAAAGCAGCGGTCAGCATTAGCTGACCAAATTATAACGACCTCACCCCTCACTCGGGGTGGCAGTGCTCATTCCCCTGCAGACATTTAGCATAGATATATAATGCCATCAGAACGCACAATTTAAGCACTATTCACCACAGATGTTGGCGCGCAAGGCCACACGTCCTGTGCACTTAGGGCACATTGTCGGTGTACTGGACATAACCAGGATCCCACCTCCGTTCTCAGCGACGGTCAGCATTCTTTGAGCATTAAACAGTCTTTCCGGCCCGAAGCCTAAGACTCACTCCTATGGCTATAACAAAGTCAAGGTGATCTCCAAGATTCACTCAGGGACTCACTCCAAGTCGAACAACATAGGGCTGGATACTCAAATCGTCGGGCGCACCAAACCACGACACGGGTCAGCCTCCCCTTTCCCATTCAAACAATACATAACCATATTATGTTCCAAGGCCGGATATCACGGCCACCATAGCGGAGCAATTCAAGCTCACACCACCACTCTATAGGCCTCCGAGTCTCCACGAGACAGGCCACACATTGCTCACTGGGAGCTAGCGTCGGCGGTAGCACTACCGACGCGCGGTGGGGGACAGACCATCGATTCTTCCCCAAAACGGGTGTTTTCCTGGAGACCTACTCCAATACCCTCACTGCAACAACCTGCACACCCCGCAACTCCGTAAATCACACGTTTACCACAGAGTGTTCTCCGGCATACAAAACAATCATCACCAATCCATACCAACCTATCCGGATGAGCGTTACCCAGCATGACCACTCCATACTTCAATTCTGAATTCTAAATACAAAGATAACAGGGATACAACTGATCAACCCATCGAGAAAATCGGTTTCATGTGTTTGTGGAGCATCTACCCTCACATGCCAAAACAAAGGACTTCACACGTTCAAGGAGGAAGATCATTACCCTGGATGACTGTTGAAGCTTGAGGAGACCGAGCGGTTTGATTTTTAGCCGCAGCGGTCTGCTAGTCTCTTTGTTATGGCGATTTGGCTAAGCGGTCTGGAGGTTTGCCACTACAGCGGTCTGATGGTTAGCCACAAAAGCGGTCTTCTGGTTAGCCGCAACAACGGTCTGATGATCAGTCGTAATAGCAGTTAGGAGGTTAGCTGTAGCAGCGGTCTGGAGGTTAACCGCAGCTGCGGTCTGGTGGTTAGCTGCAGCAGCGGTCTGGTGGATAGCCGCAGTAGTGGTTTGGTGTTTAGCCGCAACA
This sequence comes from Platanthera guangdongensis, assembly GCA_039583875.1. NCBI lineage: Eukaryota > Viridiplantae > Streptophyta > Magnoliopsida > Asparagales > Orchidaceae > Platanthera > Platanthera guangdongensis. The sequence goes on along the minus strand of CM077160.1, from coordinate 119,869,231 downwards.
GCTATCTGATGATTAGCTAAAACAACGGTCAGGAGGTTAGCCACAACAGCGGTCAGGAGGTTAGTCGCGGCCACGGCCTGAGAGTTAACCGCAGCTGCGGTCTGGAAGTTAGCCGCAGTAGGAGTTCAGAGGCTTCCCTAGATTTGTATTCGTTGTATAGTCTGGCAGTTTGACCATGTCAAACTGCACTGCCTACGCGGCTTGTATTTGATGACACATCATTTGTTATATTCTCTCATCTCCCCCATTTTCTATATATTAGGGGGCATACCTATGTATTGTTTAAATTTTTGGAACAATAAAATTTGTATTTATTTAGCTCTTTTTTACATGGTATCAGAGCTAATCGGTCCTTTGCTCCTTTTTGCTCGCGGTTTGTTTTTCTAACCGCTTTTGGTCTTCTTCTCGCCCTGCCCTCCCTTGCTTTTCGCTTTTCCTGCGACTTGTTCCTTAGCGATCTTTTTTTGTTCGCGCGGCCTTCATTGTTAGTCGCTCTTCCTTGCTCTTCCTTGCTAGCATCTTATTGTGTTTGTACGGGTTGTTTTCTCTACCCATGCTGCTTCTCATTGCTTTCTATGGACACTCTTGCTCTCTCTTCTTCTACTCTCCCTGCTCCTTCTTCTACTTCTTCTTTCTCTGCCTCCGGTAATTTGGGTACTGCTTTGAAGCTTACTGGTCCCAATTACCCTAACTGAAGTGCGTTCTTTATTTTTCTGTTGCGGCTCTGGGTATAAGCGTCATCATTTGACTGATGACCCCCTCCTTCTGGCTCTACTCCTTTTGATGATTGGGATGCTACTGATGTCTTGGTGCGTACTTGGTTAGCCAATAGTTTGTTTGATGAGTGACATCCTGTCATTCGACATGATCCGACGGTCAAGGCTGTCTGGAATCATCTTACTGCTTTATACTCCAAGGGAGCACAAACTTCGCGCATTTATACTCTATATGCGGATCTTTTTGCTCGGTCAGTCATCACTCCTGCTTCTGTCTATCAGGAGGTTCAAACTCTTGGTGTTGAACTTCTTCAGCATAGACCTTTTTTGCCGATCTTGTTGAGCAACGCAAACACTTTTAGGAGCTTCTTATTGTTTGCTATTTACTTCGCCTGTCTTACTCTTATGATATGATTCGCCAACAAATTCTTGAAGAGGCGGATAATCCGACTCTGGATGCTACTGTTGCTCGCATTTCTGCTGTTACTACTCTTGTTCAGCGTCCTTTGCTTTCCTCTCCATCTCTTGATGTTGTTGCTAATCCTGCTCGTCATGACTCCTCTGGTGGTCGGGGTAGCCGTACTGATGGTCGTGGTTACTCTAAGTATCTTTGTTCTCATTGTGGCAAAGTTGGTCACTTGGTTGATTGTTGCTGGGTCAAGCATCCTCACCTTCATCCTGCTTCGGCTGATTTCTCCAAGAAGTTTACTTCTTCTCTTGCTACTTCTGGTGTTGCTCAGTTGGCTACTACGGGTAGGTGGCTTATTGATTCTGGTGCTACTAATCATATGACGGGCAATTCTCGTCTTTTCTCTTATCTTGCCAAGAGTAACCGGTTACCTCCGGTTCTTATTGCAGATGGTTCTCTGTCTTCGGTTTGTGGGTCTAGCATGGTGCATGTTACTCATTCTCTTTAGCTTCAGGAACTCTTTATGTCCCGAATTTTTCGTGAAACCTCCTTTCTGTCACTGCTATTTGCAAACAATTGAATTGTGAAGCTATTTTTACTGCATCTACTTGTGTTTTTCAGATTTCTCACTCCAATGAGACGATTGCTACTGGGACTAAAAGAAGCGGCTTGTTCTAGCTTAATACTGCTTCTGCTTTTTTCTGCCTCCTCTTCTTTGCTTCAATGGCATCTTCAGTTTGAGCATCCTCCTCCTCAGATTCTTTATCAGCTTCTGCATGATTTACCTCTCATCCTTTTAATCTTGTTCATTCAGATATTTGGGGTCCCGCTCCTCTTCAGAATGTTGGTAGGGGTAGTTTGTATTTGGTTACCTTTATTGATGATTTATCTCGATGTATGTGATTGTATTTGTTACACGAACGCTCCGAATTTTTTTCTATTTTTACTGCATTTTATAATGAAATTCGTATACAATTTGATGCCCCTATTAAAATTCGTCGAACTGATTATGCTAAGAATTATCTTAGTCTTTAGTTCACATTATTTTGTTTGGATCATGACATTGTCCATCAAACTACTTGCTCCTTACACTTCTCAACAGAATAGCGTTGCTGAACGTAAAATCGCCATCTTCTGGATGTGGCTCGTTGTCTTCTCACTCATATGCATGTTCCCCGATCTTATTGGGGTCATGTTGTTCTTCTTTCATATTTTCTCATTAATCGAGTTTCGTCTTCAGTTCTCAATGACAAGACCCCATTTTCTATCATGTATCCTGATGCGACACTTTTCCTTTACCTTCTCTTGTCTTTGGATGCACAACGTTTGTTCACTCTCCTTCTAGTCGTGACAAACTCTCTGCTCGTTCTATTAAGTGCATCTTTTTGGGCTATTGTCCAACACAGAAAGGATATAGGTGTTATGATCTTGTTCTTCGGAGACAGTATATTTCTGCGGATGTCACTTTCTTTGAGGATGTGTCGTTCTTTTCTCCTCCCTCTATTCTTCCTTCTTTTAATTATTTTTCTTCTTTTTCTATTGTGTCAGCACCCTTCCAGATCCTGCACTTCTTTCTTCCCCTTCTATTTCTGATTCTCCTACTGTCTCTAATTCTTCTCCTGAGCCGCTGCCAACAGCTCCTGGGCCTAGTAGTCTCTCCTTTGGATGGAGCTGATATCGTAGACATGATAGATCTTGATCTTTTGATTGCTCTTCGAAAAGGTGTTCGATCATGCACTCAGCATCCTCTTCAGGATGTGGTTTCTTATGCGCACTTATCTTCGTCTAAGATCTTTGTTCTTGCTCTATTGATAAATGTTATTCCCTCCTATTAAGATGCTCTTGTTATTTCTCATTGGAAAGCTGTTATGGATGAAGAGATGAACACTCATACTGAACGGGGTACTTGAATTATTGTTCCTAACCCTATAGGAGCTGATGTGGTCGGCTGTCGCTGGGTCTTTGTCATCAAATTTCTCCCTGATGGTACTATTGATCGTTACAAAGCTCAGCTTGTTGCCAAAGTGTTTACACAAACCTATGGTGTGGATTTATTTGATACTTTCTCTCTTGTTGCTAGGATTACTACAATATGTGTTCTCTTTTCAGTGGCTGTCAACAGAGATTGGGAAATATCTCAGTTGGATGTGAAAAATGCATTTCTTTATGGTGATTTGCAGGAAATAGTCTATACGAAGCAACCTCCGGGGTATGTTGCTCATGAGGAGTCTCGGGTCTGTAAACTGCGGAAGGCGATCTATGATCTTAAGCAAAGTCCAAGGGCCTGGCTTTGACAAGTTCAATGAAGTTATTTTTGTTATTGGGTTTGCTCGGAGTGCTGCAGATTACACTCTGTTCATTCACAAAATCTCGTCCGGTCTTGTTATTCTTGCGGTTTATGTGGATGAAATTTTTCTTACATGAGATGATAATAAGGGTTTGGATATGACAAAAAAGCATCTTCTTTGGCATTTTGTCACCAAAGATATGAGGTCTCCGAAATATTTTTTGGGATTGAGATATCTAGGAAACCTGGTTCTATAAGTTCTTTCACAACGGAAGTATGTCTTAGATCTTCTTAAAAGAGACAGGTCTCCTTGGGGCTAAACCTGCTCGATCTCCAATGAATGTTGGAGATGATAAGTGTTGGAGTGAAGATTCACCTCTTCTTGAAGATGTCACCAGATACCGATGGCTTGTGGGGAAACTCATTTATCTGTTATTTGTTATGCAGTGGGAAGAGTGAGCCAGTTTATGCAAGCTCCTAAAGAGTGTCATCTACAGTCGATAATAGAGATTGTAGAGTATGTGAAAGGTGCTCCAGGAAAAGGACTTCTGTTTTAGAAAAGGGGACATTTGAAAATTGAGGCCTACTCTGATGCTAGGTATGCAAATGATAAGAAAGATAGAAAGTCTACGTCTACGTCCTGTACCTTTATTGGAGGAAATTTGGTTAGCTGGAAGAGCAAGAAACAGGCTGTAGTTTCCAGGTCAAGTGCAGAAGCTGAGTATAGAAGCATAACTCTAACGACTTATGAGCTAAAGTGGTTACAGACACTTATGCTTGATTTGAGAGAGATTTATGATCATCCTTTGGCTATATTCTGTGATAATAAGACAACCATATATATTTCGAGGAATCCAATTTTTCATGAGAGAACGAAGCATATCGAAGTGGATTGTCACTTCATCAAAGAGGAGATATTAAAGAATCAGATCTGCACACCGTTTGTTACTTCAGAGAGAGAGAGAGAGAGAGAGCTTGCTGATTTCTTCACCAAACCAGTTACTCCTTTTGGGGAGGTTTGTAGCAAGCTGGGCATGGTTGACATATATACTCTAGCTTGAGGGGAAGTGTTGAAGCTTGAGGAGATTGGGCGGTTTGATTTCTAGTCGCAGCGGTCTGCTAGTTTCCTTGTTATGGCAGTTTGGCTCAAATGGTCTGGAGGTTTGCCACGGCAACAGCTTGACGGATAGCCGTATCAGCGGTCTGCAGGTTAGCCGTAACAGCAGTCTGATGATTAGCCACAATAGCGGTCAGGAGGTTAGTCGCAGCAGCAGTCTGGAGGTTAACCACAGTTACGGTCTGGAGGTTAGCCGCAGTAGCGGTCTGGTGGTTAGCCAAAGTAACGGTCTTGTGGTTAGCAGCAATAACTGTCTAATGATTAGCCGCATCAGCGGTCAGGAGGTTAGCCGCAACAGCGGTCAGGAGGTTAGCCGCAGCAGCGGCCTGGGAGTTAACTGCAACTGCGGTCTGGAAGTTAGCCGTAATAGGAGTTCAGAGGCTTCCTGGTTTTGTATTCTTTGTATAGTCTGGAGGCTTGACTGTGTCAAACCGCACTGCCCGCGCGGCTTGTATTTAGTCCCACATTGTTTGTTGTATTCTCTCATCTCCCCCGTTCTCTATATATTATGGGGCATACCAATGTATTATTTATCTTTTTGGAGCAATAAAATTTTCCTTTATTTAGCTTTTTTTACGATGTTCGTTTCGGCGCCACGGGGGAGGATCTAGCTGGATGAAAATGACCGCAACGGACTTGCCTCTGTAGATCTGAACTCGGCTCACGACTCGGAGCTCTGAAACTCCAACGATGGTGGATCTCCTTCCTCTTCCTCTTCCTTTTCCTTCGCTCTCTCTCCCTTTTTCCACCGTTTAGAAGAGTGTCAAGAGAAATGAAACTGAAAACTCATTTTCCCGGCCTTAAACCGAGCTACCGCCGCGCGGTAGCCCAAGCGTTGACTTGCTCTGCAAGCCCACCACCCAAAACCTCCAATCACGCGCCGACACGTGGCCTCGCCGTAATTGTCCTGCTACTGCAGCGCAGTAACTCACTACCGCCACGCAGTAGGCGATGCGTCGTATCGACGCGCCAGTTACGACGAACAACCACTACCGCCACGCGGTATCGCTACTGTCGCACAGTAATCCACCGAGAGCCTTACCAAAAAACGGCCATGCTACCGCCAGGCGTTAGCTTACCGAAATCTCTAATGTTAAGTCTGCCAGCTATCGCGGCGCGGTAACTCACTATCGTTGCGCGATACCATTCGACACATCATTACGACGACTGTGTTGAGTACTACCACCGCGCGGTATCAACCTACCGCCAGACGGTATCTCATAGCAAACACTCGCACCAAATTCGCAACACTACCGCCGACAAAACCCTACCATTGGGCGGTAGCTCACAGAATCATTCTCTGGCTACGAGAAACTTGGGGCATTATAGCGCCCTCCAGTCAGTAACAATCCCCCAAACAATAGCAAGGGCTTCACGCCAGATTCCTCTGCACACAGCAAAAGACAAGTCGTCGATACCTAGACACATGGAACACGCCACACAAGCCTCCAAGCAACAACCAAAGCCCGTCCAGGTTCAAGAGTACGGTGCTCCCCACCGTGGACAAGAAAAGACAACTCTGTAAGCGGTGGCCTGTCACCCTCCGAGCCCATCTTGCTTTCTCTCTCTCTTCTTCGACAATTGAAATGAGGAGCAGTCTGTTGCCCTCAAATTCTCTCAAAAAGCTTTGTACACAAACAACAAATAGTGAAGTATGTTCGGCATTGATCCGTCCACGTGGTTTTCGCCCTTTTCTGTGATTTTCCACATAAAAATTATCTCGCCAGTCGTCTCATTTTCTCTGTGACTGCATGCACACTCGACTGATCTGGTGCTAAGACAGTCTAATTTAGACCGTTCTACCAAGAGCCTCGAGTGAGCTGCAACAGTTTGGCGCAGTCTGTGGGAAACAGTTTCCTAAGAGAAAAAAGGTAGTATCCTCCACACAATGATACTCAAGACTGGTGTCCAAGGCAACCCGCAACCTTTGCATCATCAGAACTATACACCCATCAATACCTCCAAGACCAATGTACTTTACGCAATCTAATACAATGAGGTACTCCACAAGCCAATACCATTCGCTAAAAATGCAGGCGACCAATCAAAGTACTGCAAGTTCCATCATGGACGTGGATACAACACAGAAAGTTACTCAAAGCTAAAGGAGGAAATCGAATGCCTCATCAGAAAAGGACTGTCGGGGAGGTTCTTGCAGGGCCAAGCACCGAATCGGCCAGCCGGGGGTCAGCATCTATTTGTCGGGGGGAGCCCCTAAGGCAATCATCCTAGGAGGAAGCTCTCTATCCATCAACAGAGCTCCATCTAAGTCACCTATCCACTCTACCAACCTTATATATTTTTTATATAATATTTCATGTAAATTGTCACAAAATTAACTAATCCGAGTAACTCTGATAGTTTTCAAATTTTGCTCATTTTTGACCTACAAAGGGTAAACACCGTCCACATCATCAGGACTACGTACACTCCTTGTCGAATAAAAGGACATCCGCTTATCTTTACAGCACCTGCCTCCGGATAGTGCACTCACAATATCTGCCTCAGGGAAGAGCGCTCATTTACAACACATGTCTCCGGACAGCGTGCTCACAACACCTGCCTTAGGGCATCACACTCATTTACAACACTAGCCTTCGAGCAGTGCGCTCACAGCACCCGCCTCAGGGCAGCACGCTCATTTACAGCACTTGTCTCCGGACAGCGCGCTCATTGACAACATCTTTCTCCGAACAACGTGCTCATTTACAACACCTGTCTCTGAACAACATGCTCATTTACGACACATGTCTTTGGATTGCGCTCTCACAACACTTGCCTCAGAACAACGCACTCATTTACAGCACCTGCCTCCGGGAAGCACACCCACAACACTGTCATAGGGTAGTGCACTTATTTACAGCACCTATCTCCAAACAATGCGCTCACATCACCTGTCTCTAGACAACGTGCTCATTTACAACACCTGCCTCCGGGAAGCACACTCACAACACCTACCCCAATAGATGTAGCTCGAAGGTCAACCCTCCTCCCCCGCAGTAGGTCACGACACCGCCAGGAACTGCCCCCTCACGGTCGCCCTGGATCAAAGGTATGCCCTTCACCGCCTTAGCCAGGACAAACCGCAACATGGTGGACTTGACCACACTATCACGGCTCGAAGGGTCCGCCCTTCGTCCTTGTAGTAGGTTACGACGTCCTCAGGGATCATATCCTCATTTGTGCACAGCCCGAAACACGGTGGCCTTGCCCTCATTACCATGGATTGAAATTTCCGCCCTTCGTCGGCATAGTAGGGTACGACATCGTCGGGGTCTCTTTAGGGGCACACCACCGTGACCTCTCACTGCTCCGGATCGAAGGTCCGCCCTTCTCCCCTCCCATTCAGTCACGACGTCGCCAGGGCCTCCTCTCACACTCACCAACAGTTAAAAGCATCTGCTCATCACCCTCGTAATACATTACGACATTGTTAGGGACTCATCCTCAAACCGCGCACTGTGCACATCTCGTGCACATTGCGCCTTGCGTGCACCTCAGGCACTCTGCGCCATGCACATATTGCGCCTTGCGCATGTCACAGCGCACAATACACCCTGTGCGCGTTCCACTCTTCACCCATTTCACCTCACGTGCATTTCGCTATGAACTTACATGAAAAATTTCGGAGTTACCGAACGCGGATCGAAACCCCCATTTGGGGGGCAAATGATATGATCGCATAATTACGGCTCAAAACTGCTAAATGCATGCCCACGCACGTGGTGCGGGTGTCAAAAAAACTCCCCATTAGCAGGGTAATCACCGGAGAGTGAGGGGCCGATTGGGGCATAACCACCCCAGGCTAATCGCACGACCTTTCGACTACCCAAACCTGGCGACCCTCTGGTTCGGCTCTCTACCAGCGTGCGGAGGGTCGCCCCCCCTCCCCCCCCCCCCCCTCCGGCCGCCCGGCCCTCCACCGACATGTGGAGGGCTGCCCCTTGGCCGCCCGACCCACCGTCGGTGTACGAAGGGTTGTCCTCTGGGGGACATATCAGTGTACGGAGGGCTGCCCAGATTGGGCGGCCTGGCCCTCCACCGTCGTGTGGAGGGCCGCCCCACTTGGTGGGCGGCCTCAGACGGGGGCACAGTCTCCCAGGACGACGCTCTCTGTGTCCTGCCACCCGCCGCCTACCGGGTCGCCCCTCACCTCGTCGGTCGGGCGATCGGACCATCTGATGGATCCCAACCACCCAAGGGTAAAACTGTCATATTCAAAAAAGGGTAATCCGCATGCTCTAATACGGGTGTTTCTATTCATCCGTCAGGTAGTTACCAGGGAAAAATTGCTGATTCACCTCTTCTAAAATCTATAAAAAGGGCCCAAAATCCCTCATTTGGGAGGGGAAAAGAGAGAGAAAAAAGGTCCGTGAGTGGAGCATTTCCGAAGTTCCGCAAGACTGCTCCTAAGTGTGTCTCCGTGCGGACCGCTCCAAAGAATTCCCCCGCATGCACCGCTCCAAAGCGCACCTCTGTGCGCTCCGCTACCAAGCATGCACCGCTCCTAAGCGTGCTTCTGTGTGCTCCGCTCCTAAGTGCGCCCCCACACGCTCCGCTCCCAAGCGTGCCTCCACATGTGTCGCTCCAAAGCATGCATCCATGCGCTCCGCTCCCCCACGTGCTCTGCTCCCAAGCCCCCCCCCCCAGCTCATAAGCGTGCTTCCGTGCACTTCGCTGCCAAGCGCGCCCCTGCGCTCCGCTCCTAAGCGTGTCTTTGTGCGCTCCTCTCCCAAACACACTCATGTGCGCTCGACTCCCAAGCACGCTCTCGCGCGCGCCGCTCCTAGGTATGTCTTTGTGCACTCCGCTCCCAAGCGAGCCCCCACGTGCGCCGCTCCTAAGCACGCCTCTGTGCGCTTCTCTCCCAAGCGCGTGCCTGCGCGCATCGCTCCTAAGCGTGCCCCCACACGCAACACTCCAAAGCGTGCCTCAGTGTGCTCCACTCCCAAGCGCGGCCTTGCACATGCCGCTCCTAAGTGCGCCTCCATGAACTCCGCTCCCAAAAGCGCCCTACGCGCCTCTCCTAAGAACACCTTTGTGCGCTCCTCTCCCAAGTGTGCGCCTCTCCTAAGAGCGCCACCGTGCGCTCCTTTCCCAAACGCGCCTCCGCGCACCCCGTGCAGCCCGCGCACCTCGCTCTCAAGACTACTCTCAATCCCACGCCTTGCACTTGAATGACGCCGACAGTCAACAAAACACTACAAATAACATGAAGCACCTCTCAAGCGTACTCCAGCACAGTTAGCAAGCTTTGGGCCATCTAGTCGGTAACAACCCTCCAGACAACAACAAGCGCTTTACGCCAAATTCCTCTGCACACCGCAAGAGACAAGCCGCCAACACCCAGACACGCGTAACGCGCCGCACAAGCGTCCATGCAACAACCAAAGACTGTCTAGGTTCCAGAGTGCGGTGCTCTCTACCGCGGCCAAGAAAGACTTAACTTCGTGAGTGATGGCCTATCACACTCGAAGCCCATCTCTCTCTTCCCGACAATTATAATTAAGAGTGGATTGTCACCCTCGAATTCTCTCAAAAAGCTTTGTACACAACAAATAGTGAAGTTTGATCGACACCAACCCAATCACGTGATTTTTCACCCTTTTCTGGAATTTTCCATGAAAAAAATTCTCGCCAGTCATCTCCTTTTCTCTGTGACTGATTGCGCGCTCAACCGCTCCAAAGCTAAAAGCAGTCTAATTTAGACTGGCCTACCAAGAGCCTCGAGTGAGCCGCAATAGTTTGTATGCTCAATTATTGAAAAATCGCTTTTATTAAAACGATGAGAATGGCCTACAGTGATGTGGGAATCATATAGGGTAGGCAGGCACGTGGAAGAGATATCGGATCAGATATATAGGGTAGGCAGGCATGTGGAAGAGATATCTGATCATATGGCAAGGGGAGAAGGGTTCAAGAAGAAAGCAGATAAGAAGCTCGCTGGGTGAGGGCTTCGGATCAAAATGTGAGTATGTTGCCAATTTGTACGAGATGGCCGCCAATTGCTTCAAGCTCAGGCGGTCTCACTAAGAGGAGAATTAAAGAACCTCTTCTTAAATTGTTAATTGCATTAAAGAACTCTTAAACTGGAGGCTGGATGTTGAAGGGAGCTAGCTTTAAAACTTGATTTATCATGGCAATAATAAACACATGCAATTAATTCATAATCAATACATTTTAGGTACAAGGAAACTATACTTGTCTTCTCTTTGAAGACTTACAAATATAATAATTTGTTTTAGTAAAACACTAGCAGTAGGCCCATAACCACATTCCATAATAGCTCTCAAGAACTCTTCTACTCCATTCTCTAACCCTAAATTAATTATCCCAAAATTTGATGCTCCTCCTGTGATAATTTAGGAATAGAGAATGAGCGTAGTCCCAGAGAAAGGGGATGGGAGCAAAATAGTGAGGGAAAGACGAAATTAGGTTACAAGAGGGGGCAGAGGGGAGAACTACGAAAAGAGTAGGCCATTGAAAGATGCACTATATTAGGAGTTGTTGAGAGCAAAATAATGACGAAAAAGCGCGCACATAAATTAGGTTGAGGAAGGGGATTGAAGGGGGTGAACTAGGGAAAGAGAAAATAGTAAGCTGAAATAAAGAGGAAAATTTCATTATATAATGACATTTACAGGCTTAGGACTATTTATAAGCCTAATGAACCATTGCCCTGCCTTTAAACTGAATAAAAACTATCTCTGGGCAGAATCGGGCTAAGCCTGGTCTGAAATGAGTGTGATCCTATGCTAAGCTGGTGTTACAGACACAAACCTATGAATTGATGATATTTCCCATACAGCATTTGCTGAAAGCATGCAAATCGGTAAATAACAGATAACATGCTTCTTCTAATCCCCCCCCCCCCCCCCCCCCCCCCCCCCCCCCCCCCCATAATTTGCTTTCTTCCTTCTTGGAAAAGAGAGAAATCATAACAGAAACTGCAGGTCAAGGCAAACAAGAATAGTAATAAATAAATAAAATCCTCTATTTATACCCTAAATAGGTAGTCAAAAAACAGTCCTATTTCTAAAAACATACAACAGAATCAAAACATAACAAATAAAGGGAATAAATTCCACCTCCTTAATTAAGATATCAGTTGAACCTGCTCAACTGGTTCAGATTGGTGAAAATTTAAATCCAGCCTTAGTATCCCTCATAAATACTTTGATCATGCATGATAATCCGAGTACATAAAAACCTCGTGCAAGAAAGAATTAACTTCAATAAAAACCAAGTCAAAGATCTTCCAAGTTTGAAAACTTCACATGCCATCCTACTATTTAACGTACAAACAATCTACAGAAGAGCCGTTACGATCTTTTGGGCACCAAGACCAGCTATAATTAGTATTGGAGAACAAGGGTTCTCCATAATGAATACATCCACCAGACTATTGATTTGTTTTTGTTTCATAATTGGGGCTGTTACTAGCACTAGAATTCATTAAAACCGAACAGCATCACCTGCGTTGGTTCTTCCGAGGAAGAACATAAGAGAAATTAGATGGATCTCATGTCAACATGAGGAAGTAGAATAATTTTTAAGACGAATATGTTTAGAATGAGAGAAAGGATTATTAGTATCATACCCATTGCATTTGCTTTTGAGCACAATGGAGGCCGAAGAGCTGTGCCAGTTTCTAATCCTTTGATTCATAAACCAGTTGTTTATCTCCTTCAGATGCAACCCGGTTTCCTCAACCAGCTGAACCTTGTCTTTCTCCTAAATGAAAACAAAATTGGGGGACAGAAATGAGGGAATCAAAAGAAGAAAAAATTGAACTACCTAGAAATCATAAGGCATTAAAAAAAGAGGTTTTATGACGGACAAAGAAGTGATGTACGGAGAGATCTTCGCGGGGTTTTAAGAACTGGTGCGGGTCTAATGTTGGCTTGAACCATGATAGCTTGATAAATAGGAAAATTGTTTATAATTTTTAAATAATATAAAGCCTCTAATAAAAATAGTTATAAAATGAAAAAAACAATCAAATTTATATTAAATATTTACATGAAAAATATTACATTTTTATGTAACCTCAATATTATATTACATTTTTTTTATTTCAAGCCACATAATAAATTATGAGGTTGTAGGCAAAATAGTTTTTAATTTGACCCAAATATCAAAGAATTGCTTGTGAAATTAGATAAAATTTTAGTTCAAGTTGAGCTTGGATAGAAACCAAACGATCTAATCTTAAGCCGAAAAATTAGGGACATATATGTTATTTTCGTCTTATTTTTTCCGGTATGTCTCTCTTCTATATATAGGAGAGGACCCTTGTTTTAATTAATCAAGTTTTCCGCTCTATTTCTCAACATAGTGTCAAAGCCAAAATAACCCAAAATGTTACCGATATGCCCGTGCGAACATGTGATATGAGAATGATGACGACCAACCTCATTCCGCGATAGTTCTGTTAGAGACGCGGTTACCTTCATGGATAATATTGTTTTTATAATCAATTAGGTGTATAGTATTTTAGTGTTTAGACACTCATGGAAGAGAAGAGATCTTAGAGGGATCATGCCTCAAGAGTTGAATATCGAACACACCTAGGTAAATTGTATCTTAATTTTGATTAATCTTCTTCTTGTTCAATCTAATGAGAGCGTCTATCACGATACCATTAGGTTCCACAGCTTGCTTGCTTCGCCGACTGTCTACTAACACCAATCAACTTCGTTGATCCCCTCTCCCTCCTTCCGCCTCGCATCTTGATCGTCCTGGCTCCTCCACCTTGCCTCTCAATCTCCCTCATCGAGCCAATCCTCCAGCAGCCCGCACTTACTGTAGTTTTTGAACCTGCGCGGTCGGAAGGGTCTGACTGTGCGGCAATTCTTCATGGCACCTAGTTTGGCGATTGTTCGCCCTCATATTTTCGGACATGGCTTATCCCTTGCCTCTTTGCATTCCTTCTAAAACTAGCATTGATCCAAGGGTTATTTCTCTTGAAGCTGTGGATCTAGGGTTTGCCTTTTTGGTTTGAAAGGTCGTTTCTCTATCCTTTTTATTTCTTCCCCCGAAAGATCATTTCTATTGAAAACAATGGAAAAATCTCAGAACACACCACCTTCAATCCCTCCACTTGTATCACCTTCAAGTCTTCTCTGGCAATTTCGACTCTCCATTAGAGAATCAAACAGTTCCCGTCACAGTAGAGTCGGCGCCCATCCCCTACCACTGGTTGTAGCCACTGGTTGTAACTTCTTACATCTCTGATTGACCTCCAAAGCATCTCCCTTTCCATTTCCAACAAACTCCAACCAGTTCCGAACAACTCCACCATTCTCGACACCGACTGCCACCATAGCTCCCTCCATTACTGATTCAAAGTTTCCTACTGACCTAATTATCATTATTGCAGCCAATACTACGGGGAATCAGATTTGATGTTGTGCTTGAATTGAAGGTATACGTCTCGCCGTTCTCTTGTTCATGTCTTGTTAGAATAATATATCTTATTTACTTGATTGTATAATCTCAGAGCTTGCCCTAAACTATTATTGTACCTCTTTGCCATTAATTAGAAAATTTGCTAGCATGTTGTTAATCATAGTCGTCTGTAATGGTTGCTATAAGCATGTTATGCTATAAATTTGAATTTAAGGATCGACTACTTGTTACGTTCCCTTGGATCCCTGTATTTTTCCTGGGTCACCACCCTAGCCGCACCTCTCCCTTTCATCCAAACTCATGTTTTCCGGATCAACTCATCGCATGCAACAACCCCAGATGTTATCGTCGCTCCTAAGGCTAGACTCACTAAGCTTAGAGATTTGCACCTTTTTTACGCTTTGGAGCATAAAAAGTGCACTTAAGTGAATTTTTGTTATAAACTATTTTTTCAAAATAAAAAAAATAATGTAAAAACTTAATAATTTTTTCATGATTTAGTGTTTGTGAAATATGATCGAGCATTGAGACTTAGATACGGTGCAAGTGACCACATTGATTTTATTTTTTAAGAGATATAAATGATAGTAACGAATGATTAAAGAGTAGAATAGATGAAAAATTTGATCAAGAAGATAAACTAATGTTTAATACTGATTATTTAAAATTGATGTGGTTTCTCCTTGGCCTCATCAAGCGCGTGACTGCGCCTTGAGACTAAACTCCAAGACCTTTTTTGCGTGTTGGGGCGCATTGAGTCTTTAATAACTAAGCATGCAACCACGCACCTTAGAACACACCCTTTCAGCCCGCTTCACCGCCAAAATAGGTGCATGGTGTTGTATATCCCCCCTCACCCCCCCCCCCCCCGACTACACCCCAACATAGGTTGGACCCCCAACGAAAAACGGGAATAATACGTCATTTAGACCGTGTATTTATAGTTGTTAGAAATTTCACAGTTTTAACCATTTTTTGCACTACAATCAATTTTAGATTATCAAGACATACTTATTTATGTGAACTATTATGACAAATGTATATTTTATAGACATAGATTTGATGAATTTTTGGTAGTCTTTGGAAATTATTTTATTTATTAAATTATGTAATTTCCCGAAATTGGATATTTCTATATATATCTCCGCCTGGATATTATTTCTAAAATCTGACCCCACTAGTGAGACAACCAAGTCCTTTTTACCTCACTTGCATATGATGTAAATTTTCTGAGGATGAGAGTAGCCTCTAGGGCGTCAATTCGAAGTTTCAAGTTTTGTGCAACCATAGTGGGTAACCCGAACCCAATTCGGTCAGGGTTCACCCTTTTAGGAGGTCATATCTTTTTTAACCTCGAATCCAATAGTGTTGAGTAACGGTTACCTCAAATTTAAGGCCGGACATTGAATTGGAGATTTAGGTTGTATGAGTTATTCTTAATTAAACTGTCAACCTTCCAAACCCTATATTTACTAGCGCTCCATCCCCAATTCCAATCATCCCCTATCTAGTAACTCCCTCCCTGCAGCAGCCAAATGCAGCCTAACAACCTTCCACCCCCTCTGCCAACTCCACAACCACGAACCACCAATCGACAGCCCCCCATTCACCTCCACCCTCAGTCGTACTCCCCCCCCCCCATGCCCTCAAAAACCCTATCCAAGCATCTTTTCCCCTTCCCACCATATTAAGTCAACAAACAACTACCCACCCCATGTGATAGTTCTCTTCCAGCAACACTCAACTCACTGGATCACCATCACTGCTACATTGATCGGATCTCTGCACTCTCACCTACGAGGCTACGACCCATCATTTTTTAGTGTTTGTTGTTCGAGTTTCATTAATCTCCTTTATTGTTGTATGAACGTGGTTATTCATATGATTATGAATGTTTGGTCAGGTAGTTTATTTGTCTGTCATTAATCTTAGCTTGCAAGACTTTTATCACTTGCACATATTAACTTTTGGCCCCTCCAAACGGAAGTAATCCTAACTTGCTCGGTTATTAAAATTATTTGTCATCTGTTTGTGATAGCTGTTGGAATTTATACTTTCATTATTAACTACAATTTATTGTTGGACTGTCTTTTGCATGCATACATCGCCCTGGGTTAAATAGTCTAACACTACACCCAGAGTGATGCAGGATAGGTGAAGCAAAAGAATATGCTGACTGTATGAATGCTTGAATGAATTAGACACGAATTCGGCGACTACACTAGCAACAATTGAAATTATAAATACATATGACAGCAATCACGATCAAGTAGTCTCTATTAAGTATTAAGGGAACAAATAATGTATTGCACATGCAAGAGTACTAGAAAATAAAAGCATGAACGAACAAAACCCAGCAAGTCACGAGATAATATTGGCATAGATTACAAACTAACATTTTCAAAACAGTGAATCACACAAAAATCAACACACAACAAGGATGAGAGTTCTGAAGTGGTAGCTTTGGTAAGATTGGCAGAAAGGATTCTGACAAGTTCAATTGGGGAGAGATCGGCAGGAGCAATCTTCATCGAGTGGGAACTTTGACAAGTAAATATGAGATTAGCGGAAGCATATGCGAGATCAGCGGTAACAATCTTTGGCTCCAATAGAGAGCTCTAGCGAGTTCAATCGGCGAGAGATTGGCCGAAGCGATCTTCAACGAGTGAAGGGGCTTCGGCGAGTACAAGATCTTCAACGAGTACAGGTAAGATCAATCAGCAAGCTCGGGAGCGGAAGCAGATTCAGTAGCGGACCACGAGTTCAAGAGCGGGAGCAAGTTCAGGAACGAGCAGAGAGTTTTGTTAAATTCAAGATCAGGAGCTCAATAGGAAAAAGCAAAAGCTCAATCGACGAGAGCGGACTTCAAGAACCGTTTTGCTCTGAGACTGCGTGAAACAACGTCAAACAAGAGGTAATAATTTTATTACTTTATGTACTTAACACAAATACATGTGCACATATTTATAACTGCGAGTGATATCCCAATTCCAGACCATAATGTAGGACTAAGCCATACAAGATACTCCTAATGGAACATAGATGTGGGCCCTCATATTGGTCTTCATATCTCTTATTCTATAATAATCAACCTTATCTTGCATGTATTCGAACAACAAGCACTCTCTAAATCCATAATCTTGATAGTCACCACCTCTGATCCCGAAAGATTTGATCATCTCTATATGTATAATCATGTCCATCAATATGTAGACATACGAGGCAGCACCATTACGAAGAGGTTCATCATTTATCTTTAAAAAATTAAACATAATATTATTCCTTTGCATGACTAAATTAGGGACTAACAACCTGTCAAATGATTACATGTTAATTGTTTTTGAGGCCATTGTATTCTGTTACGAATACGCAAGAGGAGGAACGAGTAGATAAGGACATGGCGCATATCTAGGTGTTGGGAGTCTTGGTTTTTTTGGCCGGCTAGTTGTGGGG
The DNA here is from genome assembly GCA_039583875.1 of Platanthera guangdongensis. Classification (NCBI taxonomy): domain Eukaryota; kingdom Viridiplantae; phylum Streptophyta; class Magnoliopsida; order Asparagales; family Orchidaceae; genus Platanthera; species Platanthera guangdongensis. The sequence goes on along the minus strand of CM077160.1, from coordinate 119,851,838 downwards.
GGATATAACTGATATGTAGGGTTATTTCATGAGTCAGATCAGCATTAAAGCCAAGAAGGGATTTTTCTATATTTATGTTCTTTGGTTTTTGGCCAAATATGTTTATGTTAGGTTGATTTTAAGAAGAGTTGGACGCTATTGGAAATTGAGTATTTGGATGTAAAGTCTACTTTTTTTTGCTGTGGTTTGTTGGGGTTATGCCCTCCCGAGAGTTTACGCTAAGTGGGATGAAATTAAATCACTATTAGTAATTGAATTGAAATATTGGTAGCAAGGTTTTGGATGTGATGTGTATTGGATCTTTCATGGTTACACACGTGATTACATACAAATGAGTGGTGGTTGGACATAGCAAAGGGGATGATGATTTATCATTATTTCAAGTTGTTTATCTTTATTAATGTTGATCAACGATAATTCCAGATCTTGGAGGTTAGAAGTTCAGTAAGTGGTTGTTTTTGAAGTAGTTTCGTGAATTTGATTGTAGATGTTTGGGAGGTAATTAATTGATGGAATTCGGCTCTTAATTGCATTTATTGAATATTTGTTAGTCAATTTAATTAAATATGATGCAATAAGCTTTTGATTTAGTGATTTCACGTCTAAGTTGGCTTAATATCGGATATTACAAAAGCGGATGACAGATGCTAAATATGACAAGAATTTAAAGAATGGCAAAAGGAAGAGAAAAGCAAAGTGAGCACTTACCTCTTTAATTATGCATAGCTTTGAATTATTTTCATAATACACTTGAATAGATTTTTCATACAGAATGTATTTTAGGGATTGTGCATTTGCATGAAATTGGAATAGTTCGAATCTAAATTGCTGAAAGATGCTAAACTTGAAATCACAAGAATGAAACGATGAAAGAATTCAAATGGGAACACTTTACATAAGAAACATTATGATACGAGAATTCGACGCAACCACAGATATGAAAAATGAATATACGTGCATAGAGAAGAACCTACGGGAAAAGAAAAGATATACGACGAATTAAAAGACATTACGCATCGATGCATAGGGAAATGATAATGTTTAACGGAGAGATCGTAGGGGGTGTGAATACCTTGCGGCGGATTGATATTGAGATTTGTTTGAGGCCGTGAATGTTGAAATCAAAACTGGGTCTCAACGAGAGTTCAGACCCAAGAGGGTCCGCCACACACCTGAAAGATCAAAGAAAGCTTCCCCTCCCTAACCAATGGGTCTATTTATAGTTTTTCAAGTTTGGACTGCAAAAAACGGAATTCCGCCTTTTGGTTTTACTAAATGCACCCCAAAGTGGTCCGTCAATAACCAAACTCCGCTGTTTGCTGAGGCTATTAGCAGGCCAAAATGGGCATCATGGGGGGGGGGGGGGGGGGGGGGGGTGAGTGCCTGGTGAAGCAAGCACTCGCCTGACACGGGCCGCGGGGCACTCGCCGAGGAGCACTCGCCTGGCTCATGTAGTGTATAACCCATAAGGGTAGAACAGGAGCGGGTGGGTACTTTCAGGTTGATTGAGACGAAACTTTCCTAAGTCAGAACCGGCCCGGCTGGAGGTCGCCTCTTCATGTACTCACCCAACTGGGCACGCCTCTCCACCCCTTGTTTCCAGCCATGGGAATCGCTCGGGATTTTATTGTACAGGCTACGATCCACGCTCGTCGTACCATAAATGTTAAAACCAAAACTGGGTCTCAACGAGAGTTCGGACCAAAGGGGGTAACTTGCACCTACTTCTCTCAAGCGAGAGCACCTGACCAGCTGCTTGGAACTAAGAGACAGACCCAGATATTCAGCGAGGAGGTTCCGCCACACACCCGGAAGATCAAAGAGAGCTTCCCCTCCCTAACAATTGCTGAGCTGGGCACCCTGGTGGGCCTTGAGAGCACTCGCCAACCAGAGTCAGCCTTGGGGGGAGCAAGAAGAAGCAACCCCTCACCAGGGTTTCCATGGGAGTCTATTTATAGTTTTCCGAGTTTGGTCTGCAAATAGCAGAATCCCGTCTTTTGGTTTTACTAAATGCACCCCAAAGTGGTCTGTCAACAACCAAACTCCGCTGTTTGTTGGGGCTATTAACAGACTAAAATGGGCATCATGGGGGTGGTGAGTGTCTGGTGAAGCGAGTACTCGCCACTCACCCTGATCCTGGATCTCGCCTCTAGGGAGCTGATCTCGCCCTAAGGGGGCATGCACTCGCCTCTGGAGGACTGAACTTGCCTCTAGGGGTCTGGTCTCGCCCCCGGGTAGCCTGCACTCGCCCCTGGAGGGCTGAACTCGCCTCTGGGGGTCTATTCTCGCCCCTGGGTAGCCTGCACTCGCCTCTAGGGGTCTGGTCTCGCCCCTGGGTAGCTTGCACTCGCCCCTGGAGGGTTGAACTCGCCTCCGGGGGTCTGGTCTCACCCCTAGGTAAGGTCCTCTAGGCCCTCCTCGGTCGTCTTTGGTCTCGACAAATTACGGGTTTTGCAGTGAAGGCCAGAGGCCATTGATGGCCCAGATGTCATTGAAGACCAAGAAGGGATGAATCTACAGCTACCCTTTTGATTTCCTAAATTAATAAAAATAAGAAATAAATGAAAATTTGAATCAGATGATTGAATATGAAGAACGATTATGATAATTAAACTTGAATCACATGAGATATGAATAAAGAATGAATATAAATGAAGATTCAATATGAACGACCATGAATTGAATATGAAAGAGAATTGATGATGAACGAAAATCTTAGCATGAATTATGAATAGACTGAATGCAAGAATTAATGAAAAGTATATAAAAAAAGAATACAAAGAAATGAAAAAAGAATACAAAGAAATGAAAAGAAACTTGAAAAACCATGAAGAAGAAATAAATAGAATGGATACAAGAATTAGAAATATAAACTATTATTGCATACAAATTGTACAACACTACATTTTCGTACTGCATTTTTGAATAACGAAAGTTAAATACTTATGTTTATTGCTACTGACATTTATTGTCTGCTTGTACAGCATTTAATGAGGTATGTCACTCACTTAGTCATATTTTTATGACTAAACCCGTCGTGATTTATCATTTTAGGTAACTGACGCATTTCCGAGTGTTCTGAAAGAGATTAGTATGACTGATGAATAAAAGAAAAATTAGCCGAGTAATGAGCAAAGGTATGGATTATTGTACTCACTATCCTTACTTTATCCAATGACGAATGACTTGAAATAAGCTTAGATACAGATTTCTTGTAGGGTTTGAATTGGAGCGGCACACCAATAGTGTCGGATCCCGACTCTTACCCTGCGCCGACCCTTCTCCCGTGTGCATGCCCCCGCAGCTTCGTTCCATGGAGCACCCCGAGACCCCAAAGCCACAACCTCCTATGGATTCGACCATCTCCCATTATATCAATGCTCACGAGGCCACCATTGCTTCCTTCCAAGCCCTAATGCAGCGACTAGATGCGAAGTTTGATTCCCTCATCGTTAGATGCCCGAGTGCATCCTCGGTCTCCAACGCAGAGTCCTCCTAGGTTTTCAACGCGCCTGCGGAACTCCCACGTGACCCAGTCCCACAACGACGGACTACCTCCAGCCATAATACTCTTTCGACGGTCCCTCCTTCAATGACACCAAGTCCGTAAGGTGGATTTCACATGAGGAACAATTCTTCGACATTCACCTGACTCTGAAACCGCAAAAGGTTACTACGACTCTCATTGGCATGGAGGGTTCAGCCCTCCATTCAATCTGCTGGCTGCGATGGAACAACCCTACGCTTTCTTGGTCGGAACTCCAACAAGACCTCATCCTCTCTACGATGTTCGCTATTTCGAGACTGCAATGGAACGTCTGTAGTGTCCGCCAATAAAACCTCCTTGACGACTACATCGACGAGTTCATTGTTTTGGCAACACACGTTCCTGGCCTATCGCCAGATCATTACTTGGGTTTCTTCATGCAGGGGCTTCTTCCGGACATTCGGTTCCACCTTCCCACCCGCCACCAACGGACGATTACTGATGTCATGGATTTCGTAAGCTTGGTGGAATTAGACTTAAATGTCACCTCCATCGACATCGGCCGCCTACCAGGGAGTTATACGCCCTGATCGATTTTCTGCCCTCCCACACCATTCTTCCAGCCACTCCAAGTGCATACCGAGGCTCCCCCTCATCTTGGACCACCACCCCGACCACCCATGCCTCCAAATGACCCCTGGATGACTAACCAGGATTACCACGATCTTCGCACAAAGAGCCTTTGTTTCTATTGTAAACAACTCAACTCCCCCGACTAATGACTGTCCTCTGAAGGAACACCGCATCACCATTGGTGAGGACCTTGAGATCACCCTTGGGAATTTCAAAACCCTAGAGGGCGATGACTCTCCTGTCACCACCTAACATGGAACCCCATGCACGGGTTTTAGAACTTCTTTGCTCTGTGGTTGGGGCACCTCTAGCCCCCACACTATAACGCTCTATGGTTTCATGTATGGTACTTTATTGGTGGTGATGTTTGACAGTAGGGTCAGCCACAATTTCATCTACTAGTGCCTGGGGACAGCTTGACATTCATTATTCTGTCTCCCGTCCGTTCTTTCATTGTTTGCTTGGGCGGCGGTTGCCACAATACCACGGGGGGCCTCTGCACGGACCTGCGCATGATCGTAGGCCTCAGCCCTCTCCTTGCACATTTATACTCTTTTGAGCTCAGTTGCATTGACAATATACTCAGTGTCACGTGGCTTCGTACCCTCTGTGGCATGTATGTCAACTGGAATCGCATGAAGATGTGTTTTCCTCGTGCGGGAGTTGGGAGTCCTTTTACTCTTGCTAGGGGAGGTGTCACTTCCCCATCCAATGATGGCCCTCCATTGATGCAGCTTAGGTCGCGGCTGACGACAAACCTTTGTATTTTCATATTTATGTTAGTTACTTAGTTATTGTTGGCATTACATTATTATGTTGTTTTAGCGCACGCATATTTTCCATTTGAAGGCGGCTTATTGGGTTGATCGTTCAGTAAGACCATGAATAAAAAAATATGGTAATTTAAGATGGTTAGGGAGAGAGGCAAGCTCTCATCATTTAAGAAACAAATAAATCATTTAAGAAACAAAAAAATGCAATTTAGGAAGCATATTATTTTTAGACGACAACTTAATTAAAAGGAGACAAATTGAAATATATATGGAAGATTGATATAATGCCAAAGAATTCAACACTTACGAATTTTGTTTAAAAACCCTCAAAATCGAAAGCCAGGGGAGGTAAAAATACAGAGCAAACGAGAACACTTCTCGTTCACCACTATCGGCCAACTGACGAGTTCCCTCCCGACCTTCTAGCGACACCAGTTCTGCAAGACAGTTTCCTTCAGTTCTCTGGCGAATTGCGGTGTCCGTCGATGTTTGTTCTAACACGTGATTCTATCGTTGTCGACCACGACAATCTTTTCGACGATAGACACCTTAGCGTCGACGCACCTACGATCTTCGGCGCTCCTGTTCCGACATTCCATGAAGCCCATAGAGGTCTGTCAACGTCGTGGACTCCAACCCCATTCTTCGTTCCGTTAAGAAGTCCTGAAGTCTACTGTCGACACTTCCAAAATCTTTTAGTGGCTCGTTGAACCTCACCCGACTCACAAAGACTCCCATAATGTCAGTGAGTCGGATTCCTTAATCGCATCCCTTCCATGAAATGGGTAAAACTCCTCAATTTTTTCATGCTTAAACTTCATTACAATATTTTTTATTTAGTTTGTTCATTAGTTATGAGCAGCGTTGTGGATATCCTCCAATATGGCCGACATGTCGGCCGACATAAAGGCTTCAGGGATAACATTACGTTTCCGATATTTTTTTGCAAAATATCCTTTCGGAATATATCCTCTGATATGTCTGTTATTGACAGATATATTCACTGATATATCGGCCGATATATCCTGACATTGTATCAACTGTTTTTTTTTTCAATTTATTTTAATTAGTGTCTATAGTTTAATAGACAATAGACCAAAATTATTTCATTATTTAGGTTGTTTTTTCCTCCCTCTGGCTTTCTTTTTTGTTCAAGTTTGTTGTCGACTTCAATTATGAATGATCTTTGAATTATGGATTAAAGATTATTTATCTTCCATTGTCATCGGCAACTTCCAGACATTCTGCTTCTTTTTGTTTTATTTCAAGCATTATACCGTTATTACTTGTGTAACACAAAATGTTTATATTAGTTTGATAAATTTATGAGTTCAATAAATATCAAATTACTAATATATTAATATATATAAATTTTAAAAAGGATTAAATTCATAAATAATTACACATAAATAATTAAATATTAAAACCTGATATATGAAATATCAGCCGACATATTAAAACCAACATGAAAAACCTAAACCAACGTGTCCCCGATATCCGACATCTACAACCTTGGTTATGAGCTTGCCCTAATCTCCTTGGTTTTTCGCGTTTATCGTTATTTTTTCATAAATTGTTAAGATTCAAACCACAATCGCAAAAGATTTTCATTCTCAAATTTTGATTATTAGTTTTATAACATTTGATTGTCCGAAGATTAAGAATGAGCGAATAATGAACTCGGAGTCGAATTTCTCCTAATCACCTTCGAGTTTATTAATTTAAAATTGAATCAAGAACTCTGGTATAAATCAACCATCCTCCTCAGCAGCCAGAGGCAGTGGACTATGCCTCCAACTAGTGGCATGACATTGAACCGATCCACTCGACTGCCCTTCCACCACTCCAATCGCAATGTATCCAAGACTTTTCTCCTTCCATGAGGACAAGGTGACATTGTTACGAATACAGAAGAGGGCGAGGGACAAAGGGACAAAGAGACGAGGAACAATGCATAAATCGACATCGGGGTTGATGCGACGGGGACACGAATCCCAACACGCTGACAAATGTTCGTCAGTAGTGCATGCAGGCATCGTGCACCTGTCAACTCTATATTTTATTATCACGCATGTATTTCGGGCCGTGTAGTTATTTACCGTTTCCCCTCGTGTGTTTTAGAACTAGGAACTATATAAGATTTTGTATGTTTCTTATTTGGATTATCTTGGGAATAAGATCATTTTGAGAAAAGCCCTAGAGGTTGGTTCCATCCTCTCTTCTTCCCCCTCCTTTGTTCCTCTCCTTCAAACCCTACCTCCAAACACATTCACTCTTTATATCATTTACCATCTAATGACATATTTTAATTTTATAAATTCATCGTCAATGCATTCATTCTCGTTTTGATGGCCTGATAAATGCTACTACATTCATGTCGTAGTTATTGTTTTAAAGGCTCTAATTCGACAAACACCATCAATAAATTATCTCACTATACCATCTAATAACAAAAACTCTAATTAGATAAATTCACTGTCAATGCACTCATTCTAGGTCTAATGATCTATTGAATGCTGCATTCATGTAGTTATTGTCTTGCGTTAAATGGATCTTCATCCTGCACAATAAGCTAAATATTAAATTGGGTTTCCGCACGTTCTGTTGGCATGCCTCTCCCAAATCTCATATTTGCCTGGAATGGAAAATAAAACTAGTTTTTTTTTAGTTCTCCACTTTCAACTTGATTCTTTCCCAATACAAGTGGTATAATTTCATTAACATTGAAGAAAAATCATTTGGTTCAAATTTTTGAATAAACGATTCAAGGTACATAAATAACTACATTTTGATATCTCTTTATCATCTAATAAAACTGATCTATAATTGTTAATATCACCTTCACTATGGCAATTAATGTACTCAATTTATATTCTACTAATTCAAAGACCTCTATCTTCTAAACATTGTTCTAATTTTCATCAAACTTAGTAAACATCTTACCACTTAGAACTATAACATCTACAAAAAGTATAAACCACAAATTGGTTTGGATTATCTTTATAACTAATACAAAAGGATGTGAATCATTATTGCAAACCTACTGCAATTGAGAATTCTTTGATCAATTCACTAGTACTGATACTAGTTTATGCTCCAGCATGTATATCTTTGATAACTTAAAACACATCTCTGACATATTTTTCCTTCTTGAACACATGAAATCAAATATCATGGTACTCAAGCATATGTTTTTTTTCTATATCAATAACACTCATATGAGGATCTTTTTTTGCCATGTAAACTTTTATATTATGTAAAGTAAGGTTTGCCTACATTTCACCCTTCTGGTGGGACCCTTCCCTGGACACTCGCTGCGAGGAGATGCTTTGTGCACCAGGCTGGACCTTTTTTAATATACCTTTACACTAATGATCTTAACACAAAAATTTGCTTTCATGGAAAATTTTCCTACCATGAAATCAAATTGATTATCTGAAATTGTCATGTTTTTCTAAGTCCATGCTACATAAATCTTCCTCATAGCTTCTTTGTATAACTCATAGGTTTCATTCCTCCAAAATAAATACAATCTTAAATATTTCATTTGTTCTTAAATATTGACACAAAATAGTCTCACGCAAATTATTTGACAATCTATTCAGAGTGAAAAGACTTGTGAATCATAAAATGCAATATCTTAGATAACTCAACATATCTCAATAGATATTTTATTGAGAAGTCTTACCTTTTATGCATCTTCTTCCAACCTAACTTGACTTCTTGACACAAGGTAGGCTTTGCGAGATAGCTATGCCGACTCTAATGCAAGTCTAAGTGAATGTGTGGAATGAACATGAACAAACCCAACTGAAATGATCCGTGCATATTTTAAATTAGTCGGAGTCAGATTTTAGAAAGTATAATTATATAAATTAAGCAAATCTACACAATGTGAATTTGATTTTCCTGTGCACAACTAAAATCATGTTCGTCTTCACAAATGGTGCTTTCAACTACAAGTTTGTTGAATGGATTATAGGAGAACAAATTAATGAAACAAAAGCGCAACCAAGATAAGATTTTCACTGAAAATATGTGATATTGTTCAAATATTTAATACAGAATAATAAACACACACTAAGTTATACTTAAACACAAGGATATGGCAGAAGGAAATGAGGGCTGGTTAATGTGGCGAGTTGGGGCCTGTTATGGAGGCTGGAGTTAGCTGGTGGTAGGAATGCAGGGGCATAAAAGTGAGGGGAGGGGTGGATTTGTGGCAAAGGTGGAGTTTGGGCTTGAGGAGTGAGGAGGGATGTCGATTTGGAGAAAAATAGAGGAATTTTAGTTCGTTGTAGGGACAAGAGAATGAAAAACGGTGTTGGTTGGAACAAACAAAGGAAGAGCAGCTAGAGTTGAATCGAGTGAGCCTAAGTCGATTTGGATCGGGATAGCGTGTGGTAGTCATGACTATGACGAGACCGGACGGGAAAGTGGCAGGGAGGATGCAAGGGTGCAGAAGAGCTAAGGCGAGGCTTGCTCCTGGAATCAGTTGATTGGTCTTCAACATCGATCGACTGTCGGGAGCGGATGGTTAGGGCTTGGAAGGAGTTGAGCGGGAGGAAGATGATCGTCGATGTTTCGAAGGGGATGGGGCATCGTCCTAAGATCAGATAGGTCAGGGGTGGTCGTCGGTTTTGACGGGGAATAGTGGCGTCGAGCAGTTCTGGAAACGATGGAAGGGACAAGATGGGGAGGAGAGGCTTGCATATGTGTTGTTAGGGGTGAGATCGTGTGGGAGAGGTGGCTCTGGATTTGCAGTTAAGCAATTTGTCGTTTAGATGAGGACGGGCGGTGGGAACATGAGAAACGGGTAAGGGACAGAAAATGAAAAGGAAATTGGTAAATTACGGGAAAACAAACAGGGACGTCGCACCTTGGGGTCTTGCGGCATCGCAACACGATAAGATTGTCGGTCTAGAACCTCTCACAAACAAACAATGACTGAAAATGAAATCCTCCGCCCCTACTTATAACGAGAGGGGTGATTGGGAACCCGACGTGAACGGCTATGATTGGTTGTTACGTCTGGTGTCCTAATAATGCAAAATAATGCCCAAACAAATAAAATACATATAAATAGTAAAACAACGCCTTGGACGCGCTTGCGGTCTCGAATCGCCAATCCAATCAATGTATCATATGCAAGTGCACAAATGCGGGTCCCGCCGAATGGTGGCACGATCTCCGCTATCGATCACGATCGTGCGGTTGATCCCCGTCAACTCCCCCCGTCTGAAAAGTATTCATCTCTGATGAAAGGAGATGATCAAGTTATAGTCGAAGATCGGAGGCAAGTCTAACAAGCTCTGTCGTCGATAGGTAAGTGACGCCAAAGGTTGAGCATCCACTCTAATGCACTAGGTAACGGTACGATGGGTCGTCCTGGGTGGTGGTGCACTCATGTGCCACAATGTCAATACTGGTCTCAGCTCTCACCACTCGTGCTGGTGGATCCAGAAGAACAAGTGAAATAATAGAGGGTGCGGGCAAGTCCGCGGGTGCTTGTCCAGGGCAATCGGGGGAAGGATCAAGCTGTAATTGGAAGGGAGTCGGAAGTGGCTCAAGGTATGAGTCCAAATGCTCGAGAGCCTCAAAGTAATGTGTCAGATCTTTTGTATTAAATACAGGATGAATACAAATATCTGCAGGGAGATCGATCTCGTAGGTATTTATTTCAATTTTCTTTATAACCCTATAAAGACTCATTCGGTTAAGTTGTATTTTAGTAGTAACTTCTTTTGGGAGCCTCGCCATGCAAATTCTAACCATGACAAACTCGCCCACCTAAAAATGATGTTCATGTCTGTGAATATTTGTTTGTGTCTTAGATAATTTAATACTACTAGCAATTTTCTTCCGGATTACTTCATGCATTTTATGCAAATGATGCAAAACATAAATCATGTAACACAGAAGAGTCATGCACTAAATGTAAATGATCATGCAACAAATACAAAAAATGAGCAACTGACACGACCAACTCGTTAAACTAGAAGTTTTGGGTACTATAAAAAAATTCTAAGGTGGGTACATGATCAGGGGGCTCGTAAAGCGAAGTATAGAAAAATTTATCACGGGTGTGACGAACACTCAACTGAACACCAGAGATTTCAATAATAAAACATGTCAATATAGTACGTTGTGTTGGAACATGCGTTCCGCACTACTTGGTTTGAGAATAACAAATCTCTAATAAATTTATTCATAGTTTGTTTACGATGTGCAGATATAACAGGATAAATACTCCTATGGATGTGATCTAAAGTTTAGAAGACGGAATTTGAAAAGCAAGATATTGCAGGCGATATCTTGTTATCACCAGCGATAGCCATGATGACGTCAGCAACATCCTGCACAGTTAAGCCACGACGCACATTTTTCTGAGGTTTCTCCAAGCGATAGTAGATATCGCTCGCGATAGCTCCACGACCCAATCATGTTCGCTTTCCAACCGTCACGAACACCTTGGAGTGGGACACGTGGCATCATATGGAGATATCTCCAACGATAGCTAACTATCGCCGGTGATAGCGACAAAATCTATAAAAGACTAAAACTTCGTGTTATCAATGCTACACACCTCCTGGAGCCAGTATTCTCGTGCACTCTCAGCCTTGCATCTCCGTTTCCAGAAAACTCTCAACCACCTTCAAAAGTTCAAGAGCGAAAAGGAGACCGTTCGTGTACTTCAACTCTGACAATCTTCACGGTGCTTCATCATCTCCTGCAAAGCTCTTCATTTGAGGGAGTTTTTAGTTTATATTTCATTTTTCTGTATTTTTTCCTGTGTGATTGTAAACAGTGGAGAATTCGCAGTCTTGCCTGCGGCGACTAGGCCCTTGTGCGGTTTAGGGGAAATTTGTTGTCTTGTGTGCAGTGACTAGGTCGCGGTTAGCTTTAGGGGAGACTAGAGGTTGTATCTAGAGAGAGATAAGTTATAGTCAGTCGGTACTTGGGAGAAGGGCGGGTGAATTCATCAAAACAGGATTTTTCTCATATAGCATTCATTTCAAGCTTTATTGAAATCATCATTGTATACTTTTCTTTGAGAAATAAAGTTTTCATTTTCATATTAATTTTTCTAAGTATTATTTTGTTATAAGTTTTTATCAAAAGAAATTATATATGTGTCTTTGATTATTCACAAAAATTGTCTTAAGTTAAAAGGTTAAAAAACCCTTATTCACCCCCCCCCCTAAGGGCGCCATAAGATACAACACATTGAACGTCTCCACAAATGCGAATAATAATGCATAGAATGAACAAGACATCGAGTGCACGGTCAAACTCAACTGCCCTGCCAATAATAGGTACATCCTATATGAATGATGGCTCAATAGGTGGCTTAACAAGGGAGTCAATAGAAGGAGCTTAAGGAGTTTCATTGCACATGCAACAAGAACCAATATAGGTTCATGAAATATCTGGGATGATCTTAGGTGTAAAAGGGGCCGACACTAAATACATGATGCTAGGTTTGAGAATCTTCGTAGGGCCTTCAGTAGCCATGGTGGTTGCCTCGACGTCAAATATGACAATGTCAACGCTCTCTCTCATACACTCGTTGTGACGTAGCATGTGCAACGGACTGGATGAACTCGTGCCAGTAGAGGGTATAGCCTTACCCTTGGATTTCTCCTTGGGGATGATGTCAATGTAATCTTAAGACCCTTGTCATATAATACGTACGTGTTTGAGCGGATGAAGTATGTGGCATCATGGTTGAAGAGCCAATGCCTCTTTAATAAAACGAGTTACCGTCTCCATTTGATGGGCAATAAGCTCCCAACATTACTCAGATCTCAATCATGAATGAAATCGGGACGAGGTGGCACTAGTTTCCTCTCGTAAATCACCCCTCACAGATAGCTCATGAAATCGTGACATGTACTGCACTACAGATAGAGTGTCATGACGCAATGCATAAAGCTGATCTAGCAAGTGGTCCTAGTAGGAAGCAAGAAGTTATTTATCCTTCAATCGACGCTTCATGTCCACTCATCAAATAATAGGATGATATCCATCTCGATGAAATGATATCTCTATGTTCGTCCAGAAAATCTTGGATGGGCCAACTAGCTTCATCACCGCAAATCTAACGTGCCACTCATCGGTCATATTATACCACTCGAAATAGTGGTCCATCTCCTTAAGTCAATCGTTAAAGGCCTTCGGGTCAAGGTGATTGTCGAAGGTGGGAGTGTCAATGCATATGCGACGAGTAATATCGATCTTCATTAGTGGCACTTTATGTGGCTCAAAATACTCGTCAAAGTAATCGTCTCGTCTGTAGTCAAAACAGCCATGAACTTGATCATGAGTATGTCGTGTGGATAGTCCTCCTGAGGGTGGAGAGGTCTATCTGGGGGGTCGGTCCAGGTCGAGATTCCAGAACGTGATTGAGGGGTCGCCTCCGGTATTTGTGTGTGGGGGAGGGGGCTCTCTTGGTGGATGACTCCTAGAACCATTCTTGTCTCGACGTCAAGGCGAACCAAGGCGAGCGCTGGGCGCCTTGACGCTTAGGCGTCATGGCGGACGCCTAGGCGACACTAAGGCGAGCAAGTCGCAAGGCGCCATTTTTTTTTTAAAAAAAAAACAGCCTATCGACTGCGGTTATTATAATAACCGCAGTCTATACTATAGACTGCGGTTATTAATTCTGCCCATATGTGATCTTTAATTTGTTTATCAACATCCCTCACTGCAGCATATGTAATTGGCACATAACACTTCACAAGAGATCCCATCAAACTCATCAATTTATTTGTTTCAGGACCGGGAATAATGCGGCCATCATCACGGAAAGAAATAATAAGCTTCCTCCCCTCTAGCCTAAGCTTATTCAGTTCATTCATTTTCGTGAAGCCTCTTGTTGACCTCGATGAAGATCCCTTGTCCGACATTTTCCTGTAAAACCCTAAAAAAAACCTAAACCATACAAAAAACCTAAACAAAATTCATACAAAACCGCAATGATATTGAGCAACTAGTTATTAGTTAGTAGTTAGTAGTTACTACTTACTACCACACAATGTTTATACATGTATAAATGTATAAATGTATAAATGTTTAACAAGGTTCCTAAGGAGGTTTAGACATGTATAAATGTATAATAATAATAAACACACAATGCTTAGCAAAGAGCAAAGAGATCAAAAGTTCAAAAACCGAGAAAAGGTATTAAGAAATAGTATACCTAAGTGAGAATATTAGTTTTGTCGAAGAAGAATCGTTCGAAGCAAAGGAGAGCAGCAACTTGAACAAAATCGCCTTTAGGGTTTCTCGCAAAGCGCAGGGACTGTAAAAAGAAGAACTAAAAACACGGGGAAACACAAGATTTTTACGGCTCACGGTTAAAAAAAGATAGAAATGACTGCGGTTGCTATATAAACCGCAGTCTATACTACATTCCACTGCGGTTATTGTACACACCGCAGTCTATTCTCTGGAAGGAATAGACTGCGGTTTGAAAAGAACCGCAGTCGATGTGAGAATGGACTGCGGTTTATACAACCGCAGTCTATTCTCTGGAAGGAATGGACTGCGGTTTGAAAAGAACCGCAGTCGTTGTGAGAATGGACTGCGGTTTATACAATACCCGTAGTTTATAGTAGCATAGACTGCGGTTGATATAACAACCGCAGTCTATTCTACACCCTACACTGCGGTTATTGTACAAACCGCAGTCGATGCTCTGATTCATGGGATAAACTGCGGTTTTAAAATAACCGCAGTATATTCTCGGTTTCATACAATAGACTGCGGTTTATATATAAACCGCAGTCTATTCCCATATTTTTTGTAAAAAAAAAGGCGCCAAACGCCTTGTTTACAATTGGGCGCCGTGACGCCTAGGCGACGCCTAGGCGACGCCATGACAAGAATGCCTAGAACACATCTAGTGGTGAGAGGGAAGCTCGTTCTTCCTTTGGGGGTTCGTCAAGTGGAGTGGGTGAGTTTTCCCCTTAATTATTAAAGACTCAAGGCGCACCAAGATGCAAAGGGGTTTTGGAGCCTAGACGCAAGGCTCGGGCTCAGACGCACGCCTGATGAAAGCAACATGGTCTCTTGCATCATAGCTAAGGTCTCAATGCTCGATAATGTTTTCACAAACAATAAGTCATGCAAAAATTATTGAATTCTTAGCTACACCTTGAGCCTTAGCTCCACCTTTAACAACATAGGTCCTCCCTACTTTGAAAAGTGCCAAGCTCTTGAAGATCCTCAAGGACGTTGATGTGGGTGCGTAGATCGTCAAATTGAGTATTCATTTAATCAAATCGATCTATCATCAACCGTTGAAATTTTGTGTCATTTCAAAGTTGGAGTTGATGGTTCTCTCGCAGGCAAGGTTCGGATCGTACATGGACTGACGATAAGGTCTACCACTACATAACATGCAAGTGGCCATAACCTAGCTATGATACTAATTTGACGCAGTGTAGGCTATGTGAGGTGGCTATGCCGAATCTAATACAAGCCTAAGTGAATGTGTGAAATGAACACGAACAAACCCAACCGAAATGATGCGTGTATGTTTTAAATTAGTTGGAATCAAATTTTAGCAACTATAATGATATAAATTAAGAAAATCTACACAATGTGACTTTGATTTTCCAGTGCACGGATAAAATTGTGTTCATCTTCACAGATGGTGCTTTCAACTACAAGTTTTTCGAGTGGATTATAGGAGGGAAAATTAATTTAAAAAAGCAAAATTATGACAAGACTTTAACTGAAATTACGTGATATCGTCCAAATATTTAATACAGACATAAGGAAGTGAGGGTTGGCCAATGTAGCGAGTTGGGGCCTGTTACGGAGGCTAGAGTTGGCTGGTGGTGGGAATGCAGTGGCGTAAAAGTAGACGGGAGGGGTGGATTTGCGGCTAAGGTGGAGTTTGGGCTCGCGGAGTAAGGAGGGATGTCATTTAGGAGAAGAACAGAGGAATTTTGGTTCGTTGTAGGGGCAAGGGAATGAAAAACGGTGCTGGTTGGAACGAACAAAGGAAGAGCAATTGGAGTTAAATCGAGTGAGGCTACGTTGATTTGGATCCAAATCGCATGTGGTAGTCACGATTGAGATGAGACCGGATAGGAAAGTGGCAGGGAGGATGCAGGGGTGGGGAAGAGCTAGGGCTTGGCTTACAGGCGAGGCTTGCAACTGGAATCAGTTGATCGTTCTTCACCGTCGATCGACTGCAGAGTGGATGGTTGAGGCTTGGAAGGAGTTGAGCGGGAGGAAGATGATCGTGGAGGATTCGAAGGGAAAGGGGCATCGGCCTGGGATCGGATAGGTCGGGGGTGGTCGCAGGTTTTGACGGGGAGTAGTGGCGTCAAGCGTTTTTGGAAACAATGGAAAGGACAAGCAGGTAAGGCGAGGCTTACAGATATGTTGTTAGGGGTGAGATCGTGTGGGAGAGGTGGCATGGGCTTACAGTTAAGCAATTTGTGGTTTAGATGAGGAGGAACTGGCGGTGGGATTACGGGAAGCAGGTAAGGGACGGAAAATAAAAAGGAAATTGGGAATTATGGGAAAACAAACTGAGATGTTATAGTTGAATATACACATTATTAATTACTATTAATTTTTACGTTTCTTTTCCGTCATCGCTCCTATATAATCCACGTGATATGTCACGTGTTGTGAACTTATATATATATACATATGCTATTGTTCAGTTCTACGGCATCCTAATTCCAAAATACATCTTTCCACTTGGTATCAGAGGGAAAACACCGATCCCGCTAAGCCGCTTCCGATCAATCCCGCTTTGTTCGCTTCCGCTCGGTTCCGCAACCCTTGCTTCCGCCCGAATCCTGCTACGCACGCTGGCGACGTAGCTGTCGCTGGCTCCGTAACCGCCGATCCCGCACCGCTGCTCCCGCACCGCTGTCGCTGACTCCGTAACGCACATTAGACGCACCAGCCGCACTCTCTCTTTTTCCGATCCGGCCGTTTTGTCATTTATGAGGGCTGCCGGAGACACCGTGCTCACATCCATCGATGTTCCTTTCGGCATCAAGATCTTAAGGACACCCGTAGGATGTGCTTTCGTCTGATGTGAGTTTTGCATTCTCTCTGATGGAGGATCAATCTGACATCTCCCTTAATACTCCATCCGGTACTCTTACCGGTTCCTCTGGCGATCCTCCACGGAGTCATGGTCACTCTGGCTCGTTGAAGATTACTATTGTTGCCTTGTATGAGCTCACTCGCCGTGTCCTGCAGCTGAAGCAAGGAAATATGACTGTTGTCGCCTACTATTCCGAGTTTGAGCGTCTCTATCAGGAGCTGGATTTCTTCAACACATTTACTGCGGCATGTACTGCTGATGCGGTGGCCCTTCAGAAGGATAAAGATCGATTCTGGGTTCATGTATTCCTTATGGGGCTCAACATGGAGTTTGACGTTGTTCACATGCATGGTCTCCATCATGAGCCGCTTCCCTCTCTTCGGGAGGCCTTCGGCATGCTCCTCAGTGATGAGAATCGCCGTCGCACTCTTGGCCCCCCTAATGATCACTCTGCGCTCGCTGGGATGTCTCGCGGACTACCTCATACTTTTAGTTATTATGGGAAGAAGGGTCATACCAAAGACTCGTGCTTTCGTCTGCACCCGCACCTTGCCCCTGGTGGCCGTAGCTCTGGTTCTCGTGGTCGAGATGGATACCGTGGTGGTGGACGTCACTCTGGTGATCGCTCTCAGTCTTCTGCGCACTCTACTGAGGTTCTGGAGGACGTCTCCCAGGTCCTGTCTGCTGTTGAATTAGAGGCTTTCCGTCGTCTGTTGCGCTCCCACACAGATTCTACTCCTGCTAGTTCTCATGTTGTTGTTGCTACTTCAGGTCTGTCCAGTGCTCATGTTGTGTCATCTTCCCTTCCGAGTGGATTATTGACTCAGGTGCAACAGACAACATGACTGCCTCTGCCTCAGATTTTACCTCCTATACTCCTCTGTCTGGCCATGATAAGGTTATTGTTGCTAATGGCTCTCTCTCAGCCATTGCTGGTAAAAAGATTGTCACTTGTTCTCCTGACCTATCGTTATCCTCTGTTTTGCACGTCCCGTCTTTTCCTCGCAATTTGCTTTCCATTAGTCACATGACTACCTCCTTAAGCTGCTATGTAACCTTTTACCCTGATGTTTGTGTGTTTCAGGATCTGGATGTGAGGCGGACGCTCGGCAGTGGTAGGAACGTTGGCGGATTGTGCTTGTTGAAGCAGACCTCTACCAGTGCTCTTTCATCCACCAGATCTCCGACTCTTCATGACATCCGGCGCCGACACCAACACCTTGGACACCCCTCTACTTTATATCTTACTAAGCTGTTTCTTGTTTTCAGCATTTAATTCAGTCGTTTTTCTGTGACACATGTGAAAAATCTAAGCATGTTCATCAAAATATTAGTCATTTGTCTTCTCCTACTTTATGTCCATTTGATGTTATTCATTCTGATGTTTGAGGTCCATTCCCGGTGTTATCTTTATCTGGGTATAAATGTTTGTTACGTTTATTGATTGTCATTCCCGCATTACGTGGCTTTATCTGCTTAAAAGGAAAAGTGACGTGCTCTCTTGTTTTCAGTCCTTTTATAAGATGGTGTCCCAACAATTTGGTGGCACAATTCGTGTGTTTCGCAGTGATAATGGTGGAGAATATGATGACCGGGGGGCGTTTGGGGCCTATCTTGCCAATCATGGCATCATTCATCAAACCACCTGTGTCCACACATCCAGTCAGAATGGGGGCGCCGAACGGAAGAATAGGCACTTGTTGGAGGTGGCACGATGTTTACTTATTGATATGCTCCTTCCCAAATCCTACTGGGGTGATGAAGTTCTCACGGTTGCGCATCTCATCAACCATCTTCCGTCTCGTTCCATCTCATATGATATGCCCATCTCTCGTCTCGCCAAGAACCACATCGTCCAAACCTCTAATATTGCTCCTCGTATCTTTGGTTTCGTCTGTTTTGTCCACGTTCATATCCCGCACCGTGATAAACTGGATGCGCGTTCCATTCGATGTGTTTTTGTTGGGTACTTTCCTACCACCAAAGGATATCGGTGTTATCACCCTCCGACTCGGCGCTACTATTGCACTGTTGATATTACATTCCGTGAGGGGGAGTCATACTTTGGTCCTCGACAGGGGGAGACAAGTAGTAGCAGTGATGAGAACATCGACTCTCCTCTTCCGACTGTCAACTCTCCTTTTCCGCTTGTCGACTCTCCTCTTCCGCTGGTTATTCCTCCTCATATTTCCCCTTCCAATGGTATGCCTACTGCCCTTGTTTATTCTCCATCCACTCCACCTATATACACATACTCTCGCCGTCCCAAGGCCGTTGAGCAAGTGCATACAGTTGATGTTCCGCCAGTGCCGGTGACGGTTCCCGCTCCAGATTCTGATGATGATCTTCATGTTCATCTTGCTCGTCTTATAGGTAAAAGGGATGAAACCAAACACCCCATTGTCAACTACATTTGCTATACTCATCTCTCTCAGGCCCATAAAGCTTTTATCACATCTCTTTCATCTATTATGATTCCTAAGACTTGGCAGGAGGCTGTTCAGATACCTGAGTGAAAACAAGCAATGGAAGAGAAACTGTGTGCCTTGAAACAAAATGAAACATGATGGCTTACTAGCCTTTCTCCTGGGAAGCGAATAGTCGGGTCCCGATGAGTCTTCACAGTGAAACAGAATCAAGATGGGGTGGTGGAGCACTACAAAGCTCGCTTGGTGTATCAAGGGTATATCCAGGCACAGGGCATTGACTACTAAGAGATCTTTGCTCCTGTTGCTAAGATGAACTCAATTCAAGTGCTTTTATCTTGTGCTGCGAGTTTTGGATGGGAGCTACAGCAGCTCGATGTCACGAATGTGTTCTTGCATGGTGATCTGGAAGAGGAGGTCTACATGAACATTCCCCTGGGTTTTGTTACCGAAGGATCCAATGGGAAGGTCTGCCGTCTGCAGAAATTTCTGTATGGCCTTAAACAGTCTCCGAGAAAGTGGTTTGGACAGTTTAAGAAGACCATGATTCAGCTAGGATACACCCAAGGTCAAGTTGATCTCACTCTCTTCATCAAGAGAAAAAGGTGCGCAGGTTTCAATTCTTATTGTCTATGTGGATGACATCATCATTACCGGAGATGACTTGGAGGAGATTAGTCACCTGAAAAAACAACTGGGCAAGGAATTTGAAGTCAAAGATCTGGGAAAGCTGAAATACTTCTTGGGAATTGAAGTCGTGAGGTCTCGACGGGGGATCTTTATCTCTCAAATGAAATATACTCTTGATCTTCTTAAGGAGACTGGGATGCTTGGGTGTGCCCCCGTGGACACTCCAATTGAGGCTAATCATAAAATCGATTCGGATACTAGTCGGGAGAAAGTGTATGCATCAAAATACCAACGATTGGTTGGGAGACTCATATATTTGTCTCATACTCGCCCTGATATTACGTACGTTATGCTCATCCTAAGTAGATTTATGCACCCTCCTTTTATACGCCATCAACAAGCTGTCTTTAGGGTGTTGTGATACCTCAAGAAGACACCAGGGCGTGAGATTCTGTTCAAAGCTAAACAACCTTTGAAGGTTGAAGTGTTTACAGATGCTGATTGGCCTGGTAGTCAAGATGACAGAAAATCTACCACTGGGTATTGTTCATTTGTGGGAGGCAACCTTGTATCATGGAAAATCAAGAAGCAGAATGTTGTAGCACGCTCGAGCGCTGAAGCAGAATATAGGGCTATGACGCAAGAAGTGTGTTAGGGATTGTGGTTGAAGACTATTCTTCGAGACATGGGCTTCCAGGTGAACAAACCTGTTACTATCTACCGTGACAACAAAGCATCCATCAGTATTGCACACAATCAAGTTCAACATGACAGAACCAAACATGTAGAAGTTGACAGGCATTTCATCAAAGATCACCTCGACAAGGGAAATATCCGCACTCCATTCGTGAACTCATTTGACCAGCTTAAAGATGTTTTCACCAAGTGACTATGCAGTGACAACTTCAAGGACAACACTGACAAGTTGGGAATGATTAATATATATTCTCAAATTGAGGGGGAGAGTTGAATATACGCATTATTAATTATTATTAATTTTTACGTTTTTTTTTTCCGTCATCGCTCCTATGTAATCCAAGTGATATGTCACGTGTTGTGAACTTATATATATGTATGTTATTGCCTGGTTCTAGGGCATCTTAATTCCAAGATACATCTTTCCACTGTTATACCCCGGGGTCTCGAGGCATCGCACCGCAATAAGAGTGTCGATTCTCACAAACAAACAATGACTGAAAAATGAAATCTCCTGCCCCTATTTATAACAGGAGGGGTAGTTGGGCACCGAGCGTGACGTCTAAGATTTGTTGTTACATTCGATGTACTAATAATGCTAACTAATGTCCAAATAAATAAAATAAAATACATATAAACAGAAAAACAATGCTCCAGATGCACTCACTGTCTTGGATCGCTGATCTGATCAACGTATCATATGCAAGTATGCAAATGCGGGTTCTGTCGAGTGGTGTCTCGATCTCCTCTGTCAATCACAATCATGTGGTTGATCCCCATCATTTTTCCTTTGGATCATTCTATAATATCACTCATTATTGTATCCATTGCATTCCTCTAAAATACTTTCTTCTATAATACTATCAATTAGCTATTTCACAAAAAAGCATTTTCATTATTTATTAATATGTTATTTGGTAAAATATTTTTTTCTTTTCCTAATGAAAAAAAAATTGGGAAGTTGACCACAAAAACCTTATGATGTTTTCAACTTTTTTTTAATGCATCTTCAAGATCTATGTTTCTTGCCTTTAATATTTATATATCTCATTTTCTGCTCATTTAATATTAAGTTTATTATATAAATCATCAAAAATATTTTTTTTCCTGCTCACTACAAACTTAACAAAATTTCTAGCCTTCAAATAATAATTTAGCAGTCGTGCACAGAGCTTTCACCCATGCCCAACTACTCTCGAGTGGACAAACTTTGCCTGTGCGTGAACGAAGTACACCCTGCTTTATTGAATTTGGCAATTACATAAATTAAAAAGAGGGATAAAATTGATATAATGAACGTTAAACCAAAGACACTTGTTCCCTTATAGTAGTAAGACATAAATCTAGCCAACATTCAATGTATTCATCGCTTTAAATGCATATTTCCTTTCCTTAATGATTATTTGTAGATTGTGACTCCACCATCAAGTCTGCTTCTAACTAAATCCTAAATGATTTAGGTCAAGACTCCTAGAAAATTTATGAAAATTGATAACTTCCTTAATTGATGTAATCTGCATCGCATCATCCCCACTTTTACTCTACATGAATCCCACATCTTTATTATAGCGCACATTTATTTTGTATTGCGCATGCACACATTATTTTGTATCACGAAAATCGCTCGCACTTGTTGTTACTGCTTATTGGTGTATTAATCCAATAAGTTTAAAAATAAAAAGATCCGTGAAATTAGGTAAACATGATAAACAGGGCAAGCGATGCCTGACGATATATTAAGTAATCCAAACGAGATATTTCATAGTGTTAGAAAAGCCCTTATAAAGGCCCATTTAAGAGGCCCATTTTTTCCTTGTATTTGTCCCACATCTTGGATTGGGATCTTCTCTTCTCCCTCTCTTCCTATATAAATGTATTCATACTTGTAATTATTTATTCAAGAAGCATATACAAGGTTGGAGGTCTCTCTCTTTTCCTGCTCTCTTTACATGGTATCAGAGCAACCGGTCTCTTTCTAACCGGCTTGTCTGTGTGCAAACCGCCTGGTCACACGGCTGACCGCGCGGCCTGGTCTTTTCCTACTTAGCCGCAGTATCGGGCGGCTAGTCTTTCTCTACCTGATGTTCTTGTACCTCCACTTCTGTTGTGACCTGCTGCTCCTCCTCTTCCAATCTCTCCCTCTTTTATAACCTTCTCTCACACGTGGGGTCCACTTCTCTGCCTTCTTTTCCTGCCCGGCCTTCTTTTCTGACCGCGCGTCCTCTAGCCTCTGCTTTCCTTACGGCCTCTCCCTTCCCGCTTCTCGCGGCTTCTCTCAAACCGCTGCGGGTTCCTCCTCTCCTTCAGTTTGTTTCTGCCCGCATTTAGGTCGCGGTCTCTCTCCCTGCCGCTGGTGAACTCCACTTGACCGTGCGGACTTCCCTTTTATCCTTCTCCCCTCTAATCGCAGCGACCTGTCCAGTCGCTTGCGGCCTCTCCTTCTCCCTTAGCCGCATCTTGGTCGCGACCTTCCTGATCGCTGGTAGAATTACCTTGACTGTGCGGCCTTCTTGCTAGTCGCACCCTGCTACTCGCTGCGACCTGTCTTGTCGCTAGCGGTTTCTCCTCTCCTCTACGTTGCATCCTGGTCGCACTTTCTCCCCTCCTCTATGTGCGGCCTTCTTCTCTACTCGCCAACTGCTACTCGTTGCGATCTGTCTTGTCGCTAGCGGTTTCTTCTCTGCTCGCGGCCTCTTCCCCCCCCCCTATGTCGCCTTCTCTACCCAGCCGTCCGGCCTTCCTTGCCAAGCCGCCCGTCCCATCATCCTGCTAGCCGCGCGGATTATCTTCTTGCCAACTGGCCTCGTCTATTAGCCGCATGGCTTCCGACGCATCTGCTGCTACTTCTGTTCCGTCAGTCCGTGAGGCTACTCCGGCTTCTGAACTATGTGATGAACTGCGGATTACTACCATCTCTCTGACTGGCAAACGCAATTTTGTCGAATGGGTTCATTCTGTTTGTCGTGTTCTGCAGACGAAGGGTCTTCTCCACCACCTGACTCGTGCTACTCTTGTTGCTCCCTCCGATGACTGGCTTCGCGATGACGGTCGGGTCCAGTCTTGGCTCCTCAACTCTATGGACACCGAACCCTACCGGATGGTCATGTATCATGATACGGCCAAGACAATGTGGGAGGAGCTCCACTCCTTTTACTCCGGGCAAAACAGTCTTCAGCACCTCTATGATATTATCTCTGACCTTCAGAATCTTGCACCTAAGGCTCCCGGCGACATGATTTCTTTTGTTGCCCTGGCCATGACACTAGCCGAGGCTTGGATTCAACATCAGCCTCCTACTACGGATCTTGCTACTCAACGGGCCAGAAAGAGGCGGTTACCATAGCGATGATGATGTCCCGCGTTCCGCCCCACCTGCATAGTGTTCGGGCCCAGATCCTCTCTTCAACGGCGACTATGTCACTGTCTGACGTCTGCTCCATGCTACTTCGGGTTATGCCTCCTACGGAGGGCCCTCCCAGCTTCGCACCTGCTCTTCTTCAACAACCTCTCCTTCTGACCCCCCCCCTCCTGTTCGTGGCCCTTCCACTCGGGGGGGGGGGGGGGGGGGGGGGGCAGACCTCCTTCTCGGGGATGCGGACGTGGTGGGCGTTCGTCTCTCAAATGCACATATTGTGGTCGGGGTGGCCATCTTGAGGCCACCTGTTACAGCAAGCATGGGTTCCCTCCCCACCTCGTTGCCACTTCCTCTACTGCTCCTGCTCCTACTGGGGCTTCCGCCCAGGATCTAGCCTCCACTACCTGACACGATATCGATGAGCTCCACACCCAACTCCATCAGCTACAGGGTGCCCTCAGCCGCTCCTCCGGCTCGGTTGCATCCTTTTCTGCGGAAGGTATAACCTATCTCTCTCTTAGCCCTCACTGGATCGTTGATTCCGGTGCTACTCACCATATTACTTCCCAGAAGCCCTCCCAATATCTCCAGATGGCTCATCCCTCGTGTATCACTGTGGCCAATGGTGACACTCTACCGGTCTCTGGCGCCGCTGCTCTCCAGCTTACCCCGACCCTTTCTCTTTCCTCGGTTCTTCACGTTCCGGGATCTCCTTTCAATTTACTTTCTGTTAGTCGCCTGACAAACGACCTTGATTGTTCAATAACCTTCTTTCCCTCTTCCTTTCTTATGCAGGATCGTCGCACCCGGAGTATCATTGGTAGGGGGCAGCTGTTGAATGGGCTTTACATCTTGGATACGCAACCCACTCTTTTATCCGCCGTCTCTACTGTTGATTAGCATCGCCGCCTTGGGCATGCTCCTCTTCTGATTCTCAAGCGGGCTCTTCCTGATGTTCCTTTACGGGAGTTCTCTTGTGAATCTTGTATCTACGGCAAACACCATCGTTCTGTCTTTCCTCCTGCATGTACTCAGAGTAGTACTCTGTTATCCTTAGTTCATTCTGATGTATGGAGCCCTTATAAGATCTCTAGTATCTATGGTTTCGCTATTTTGTAACCTTTATTGATGACTACTCGCGTACTACATGACTATATTTAATGCATGATCGTACTGAACTTACATCTGTATTTCGTGCCTTCGTAACTGAGATACGTACGCAGTTCGCCACCCCACTCAAAATCCTCCGCACTGATAATGCTCGCGAATATACGGGCGCACCTTCTCCACCATCTGCACTAAATTTGGCATCATCCATCAAACTTCGTGTGTCGATACCCCTCAGCAAAACGGGGTGGCCGAACGGAAGAATCGTCATTTACTCGACGTTGCTCGCTCCCTCATGTTTCAAATGCAGGTTCCAACCGAATATTGGAATTTCACAGTCTCCACAGCCTGTCATATCATTAACCGCCTCCCTTCTTCTGTTCTTGATTTTGCCATTCATATCCAACTCCTCTTTCCTACTACCGACCCAACCTCTCTCCCCCCACGTGTCTTTGGGTGTGTTTGTTATGTTCATCTTCTTGGACCTCCCTCCGACAAACTTGTTCCTCGGGCAGCCAAATATATGTTTGTTGGCTACTCCCGTACTCAAAAAGTGTATGTTTGCTACTCTCCTTCAATGGAAGATTGTTGTCTCCGCGGATGTCACCTTCTGCGAGGATCAGCTCTTTCACTTACCTTCCTCCTCCTCGATTTCCTCTCCTGCTCTTCCCCGGACTGCCGTTCCTCTAACGCCCTCCTTTCTGCCATCTCACTCCACTTCTATTCCTGCTCCCAAAGTCCCTCCGCCCGTTATCCGTGTCTATACTCGTCGCGGCTCCAAGGATGGTTCCCTGCCTCAGCTCCCTGCTCCCAGTGACACTCCGGCACCGGCGGATCCGGCTCCTGCTTCTACGGCCCATCCCCTGGCCAACTACGTTTCTCTCCATCGGCTCACTCCACCTCTCTACGCCTTTGTCACTTCACTTTCCTCTATTTCTATTACTAACATTGTGCAGGAGGCGCTTCAACACCCGGGGTGGCGGGCGGCCATGGAGGATGAAATGAGGGCTCTTTGGGCTAACCGGACTTGGGATCTGGTTCCCCTTCCTGCAGGCGAACACTGTGTCAGCTGCAAGTGGGTATTTGTTGTTAAACATACCGCGGATGGTATCGTTGAGCGTCTGAAGGCCCGCCTCGTGGCCCGGGGTTTTACTCAGCAACAAGGTCTTGATTATGAGGAAACTTTCTCTTGTGTGGCCAAACTGAACACGGTCCGAGTTCTTCTCTACTTGGTTGTTCACCGTCATTGGCTTATTTATCAACTGAATGTTAAGAACGCCTTCCTCAATGGTGATCTGCAGGAGACTATTTATATGCATCAACCTCCCGGGTTTGAGACCACGGGGGAGTCTCGGGTTTGTCATCTTCGGAAATCTATTTATGGTCTCAAACAGTCCTCGCGCGTTTGGTTTGACAAATTCAGCAAGGTAGTCCACGATATTGGCTTCACTCGGAGCTCGGCTGACTTCCTTCTCTTCACTCGACACCGGCCAACCGGAACTGTGATCCTACTTGTCTATGTTGACGATTTCCTCATTACTGGCGACGATACTACATGGATACAACATACCAAGCAACAGTTGAACTCCGCCTTTCAGACCAAAGATCTTGGTAACCTACGGTATTTTCTCGGGATTAAGGTTGCACGACAGCCTGATGGTCTTGTATTATCCCAAAGGAAGTATTGTATGGACCTCCTTCATGATGCTGGCTATTCGGGATGCAAACCTACGGATACTCCAATGGACGTTAATCACAGGCTCTCGGCCCATAGCTCTGACTCCGATAAGCTGCTTACGAATCCGGAATACTACAGACGCTTGGTTGGGAAACTGATCTACCTTACAGTTACTCGACCAGACATCTCCTTTGTCGCAGGAGTCGTGAGTCGATTTATGCATGCTCCTCTGACATCTCATCTTCAAGCTGTCGAGCGCATTCTTCGGTATCTCAAGAACGCTCCAGGACAAGGGCTTGTGTACAAGCCATCCACATCTCTATCTTTTGTTGCATACTCGGACGCTGACTACGCAGGATCCATTGATGATAGGCGCTCTACATCTGGTTTCTGTACGTACTTCGGTGATCATCTCATAACCTGGCGTAGCAAGAAACAGAATGTAGTTGCTCTCTCTTCTGCTGAAGCTGAGTACCGGGCCATGGCTGTTGTAGTTTCCGAGTTAACATGGCTTGAGAGCCTTCTGGGAGACTTGGGTGTTTGTCTCTCATCACCGGCGACCCTATTTTGTGATAGTCAAGCAGCAATACATATTGCCAAGAACCTGGTCTTTCACGAACGCAAAAAGCATATTGAAGTTGACTGTCACTTTATTCGGGAAAAAGTACAGTCAAAAAAGGTAGATCTGGAGCACGTCTCTGCTACAAATCAAGTTGTTGATATCCTGACCAAAGCTCCCGGCTGCTATACTACCAATTTTTATCCAAGCTTGGCGCCTACGACTTGTACGCTCCAGCTTGCGGAGGTGTTAGAAAAGCCCTTGTAAAGGCCCATTTAAGAGGCCCATTTTTTCCTTTTATTTGTCTCACATCTTGGATTCGGATCTTCTCTTCTCCCTCTCTTACTATATAAATGTATTCATACTTGTAATTATTTATTCAAGAAGTATATACAAGGTTGGAGGTCTCTCTCTTTTCCTGCTCTCTTTACACATAGTAAGCAATCCAAAACACTATAACTGAGAACCCAATTTTATATTTTTGGAATTACATTATTGACGTATGAAAATCTGCATTAATTTGTTTCCACGTCCAAATCATCACTCTGTCCTCGACGCCACTGTCAAGAGTCTCACCGACCCCGATGTCCACTTTCCGGTCGATCTCAGGCATTTTCGTCGATCCCTAGCCCGACATTTCCTGCATCTGTCATACACAGTACCACAAACACCTCAGCTACCTCCAATTTCTCTGTTTTTGGTTGCCTGGAACAGCAGATTCCTCCCCTCCGACTAGTGGCCCTCTTTCGTCTTCCTTGCGTTCAGAAAGCCACCAGATGTCCCTCTCCTGATTACTTACCTCGCCCGACTCCCCATCCTAGAGGTCCAGATAAGCCCAACTTCTCTGCCAGCACCCATACCTGATCCCCACAGGTCCAATCCCTCCATATCCACAGAATCAGGTCACTGTTTTGAGGGTTTCGGTGCGGCATTAATGATATTGTGGTATCTCTCTCAGCTTTCTCTTGCTCATATTATGCTAGAATAATAATATGCTTAATTTTATTTGATTATTGATTTCTGAGTTCGTTGGCCCTTATTCTCATTGTTGTCTATTTGTCGTTAATTTGGAAATCCTATTATCGTCTTTTACATATGCTTGTGGATGAATTGTTTCATATTATTGATTATGGTCAATTGCTAAGTCCATGCATGAATCTTACGAACCCTAGGTCGAATGTCGCATGTATTGTCCATGAAAGTCTCATTTGTGCCTCATAATTTGAAAAAAAAATCTCAAATTTATTAATTAAAATCAAAACTCTATTCCCGGGTTACATCATTAATGTAAGTAGTCATGTTATCTTGTGTCTGATTTGGCAACACTAAAAACTTCACACTGTCTCTTGTAATGAACGATCTTTAAATGTCATAAATTTTTCGCCTTCCAAATTTCACTATTTAAACATAGAACAATAACAATAATTTTTTTAATTGATTTCTTTATACTCTTAAATTCACCTCCATAAATACTTTTATGCTGCATGATCTAACTCCCTCCAGAAATCACCTTACAATTTTTGTTGGAGGATTTCCCTTCTATGCAAAAAGAACTCTATCTGTGATTTGATTGCTCCATTTTTGTATGGAAATAAGTGTTTTAGTATTTACTCATTTACTAAAATGATGTTTTATATGACAAGATCTTAAGCTCTGTTAGATGATATAGGAAATATTGATGTAAAGGCTCATTTATAGGCCCAATTCCTTCCTCTCCTTTAGTCCCACATCTCTTGTATAGGATTATTTCTCCCTCTCTTCTCCTATATATTTGCACTCTCTCTTGTATTTTATACATGAAAAAGGATCTACAAGGTTGGTCTATTTCTTTCTACATGGTATCAGAGGGAGCGGTCTCCCTGTTTTAACCACACAGCCCGCCCGCCTCCCTGTCTGCTCCGGCTTTCGGTTTCCCTATTTCTAACCGCCTAGCCCGCCCTCCTCTCCAGCCGACTACGGCTCTATCCGCTCCGGTTTGCTGTGGCCTGTTCTGCATGTCCGCTCTTCTGCGGACTGCAACTCTGCATCCGCTTCTCTTCTCTCTCTCTCTTTGTGGTTCCACCCTCCTCAGGCTTCTTATAGCCATCTTCTGCCCAGTCCCGTGGGGCCCACCTCTTGTGTCCGCTGCGGGCTCTCCTCTTGTCCTCCGCGAGCTCCCCTCCTCCCTTGCGGCATGCGTTCTTCACACTCGCGGTCTCTTCTCTATCAACTCGTGGTTCTCCTCTCGCGGTTTTATCCTACCCGCTGCGGGCTCCTTTTTCTTGCGGACTGCTCCTGTCCGCCGCTGTCTCTCTCTCCATTCTTGCTGCTCGAGTTCTCCTCGCGGCTTCCTGTGGACTGCCTGCTGTTGTGATCACCTAGACCGTGCGGACTCCTCTCTGTCCGCCCTTTGGTCGCGATCTGACTAATCGCTGGTGTCCGGCGTGACCGTGCGGACTGCTGCCTTCCCGCATTTTGGTCGCAGGTCTTCTCCAGTCCTTCCCGCTGCGGCCTTGTTGAGTAGTCTCTTGCTCTTCTCGCGGCGGTCTCCCTCGGTGTTGTGTTTCTGTTGTTCTCGCTAACCGCGCGACTTCCTTTCTTCCCGCGGCTTATCTATCTGCGGCAAATTCCGCACTTGGTCGTGGCATCTCCCGTTTCCGCTGGTGGCTTCTCACCAAGCCATGCGGCCTTCCCCGTTCGCTTCTGACGGTTCGACCTCCTCTGGTCGCTTTTTGCGCGCTCTTGCGGCCTGCCCTCTCTAATAGTTGCGGCCTGCTCTGGTTCGTTGCGACCTGCTCCTCGCAGTTTGCTCTTGTCGTCGCGGCCTGCCCTTCGGGGTTTCTGTTCGCTCTCTTCCGAGCGGGCTCCTGCTTCCGTCCGCTACTGCTGGCCACTGCGGCTTGTTTCTCAGTGCGGCCTCCGCTTCTGGCTGCGGCCTGCTTCTCCTCTGTTGTTACTGCTGGTTCTGTCCGGCACGCCGTATTCATCCTTGCCGACCGACTTTCGTGCCTCGCCGCAGATCAGGCTTATGGCATCCGCCTTGCACACTGCTGAGATTGTTGCGTTGCGTGCTCAACTCCATCAGCTTCAAGGGGTGGTTAGTCGCCCCTCTGGCTCCGTGGCCTCAATCATCCAGGAAGGTATATCATGCCTCTCACACAGCTCTCACTGGATTGTGGACTCCGGTGCTACAAACCATCTCTCTCCGCAGCAGCCGCCCCAATATTTGGATACTGCTTACCCCACGCACATCACTGTGGCCAATGGTGCCACGCTCCTGGTTTCTGGTGCTGCTAATCTGTCCCTTACTCCTCTTTCCTTATCCTCGGTTCTTCATGTTTCGGGCTCTCCTTTTAACCTTCTTTTTGTTAGTTGTTTAACGCAAGACCTTGATTGTTGTGTTACCTTCTCACGCTCTTCCTTTGTGGTGCAAGATCGACTGACGCGGACTATTCTTGGTAGAGGGAGACTGTCCAATGGGCTATATCTTCTCGACGTTCCTCCAACTGCTCTCACCTCTGCTCTCACCTCTGTCTCCACCACTGATGGGCATCGCCATCTTGGGCATGCTCCTCTCCCAATTCTCAAGCAAGCTCTTCCCACTATCTCTCTGCAAGAGTTCTTTTGTGAATCTTGCATCTTCGGTAAACAACATCGTGTCTCCTTTCCTCCTTCCTGCACTCGGAGTGATTCTGCTTTCTCACTCGTGCATTCGGATATTTAGGGGTCTTATAAGATTCCTAGTGTCTTAGGGCATCAGTACTTTGTTACCTTTATTGACGATCACTCACGGGTTATCTGGTTATATCTCCTTCGTGATCGTACCGAACTTCCGACTACGTTTCGCGCGTTTCTTACCGAAACACGCACTCAGTTTTCTACCTGTGTCAAAATCATTCGTACAGACAATGCTCGAGAATATACTAGTCGCACCTTCTCCAACCTGTGCGCTGAGTTCGGTATTATACATCAGACTTCATGTGCTTATACGCCTCAACAGAATGGCGTAGCAGAACGGAAAAATCGTCACCTTTTTGATGTGGCTCGATCTCTTATGATCCAAATGCAGGTTCCTCCCCTCTACTGGAACTTTGTCATATCTACTGTTTGTCATCTCATCAATCGCATGTCTTCGTCTGTTCTCAACTTTGTGGCACCCATTACTCTCCTTTACTCATCCATCACTTTCTTCTCTCTCACACCTCGTGTGTTCGAGTGTACTTGTTATGTCCATCACATTGGTCCTTCCAATGACAAGCTAGCCCCTCGTGCTACCAAGGTTATGTTTGTTGGGTACTCCCGCACTCAAAAGGGGTATGTCTGCTTTTATCCCACCACTGGTAAGGTGGTTGTGTCTGCTGATGTCTCCTTTCACGAAGCTCAACCATATCACATCAGCCCTTCCGATCCCCTTCTTCCTCCTTCGCTACCTCGGCCCGTCATACCCGTCACGTCTCCACTTCCGCCTCTTCTCCCCAGCCATCTGCAACACCAGTCCAAATCTCCTCTCATCCTGGTTCCCCCAACTCCACCGGTCCCCTCCAAACCTCCTGTCATTCTAGTCTATACTCGTCGTCCTTCTCGTTCAGACGCCCTGCAGCAGCCTCCCTCTACCGGTGTGATCTCGCGACCTGTTGATCCGGCCCCCTCAACGGCACATCCCATGGCCAACTATGTTTTTATACATCGTCTCTCTCTGCCTCTCTTTACCTTTGCTCTCTCTCTCTCCTCTATTTCTATACCTTCCTCTGTGCAGGACGCCCTCCGGCATCCGCGGTGGCAGGCCGTCATGGATGAAGAAATGACGGCTCTGTGGGGTAATCACACTTGGGACCTTGTGCCTCTTCCTCTTGATCACAGTTGTGTCAGCTGCAAGTGGATCTTCTTTATCAAACATGCTGCGGATGGGACGGTTGACCTCTTGAAAGCTCGGCTCGTGGCTCGGGGTTTTACTCAACAGTATGGCCTATATTATGAGGAAACTTTCTCCCCGGTGGCCAAATTGAATTCGGTTCGGGTCCTTCTCTCTCTGGTTGTTCATCGTCAGTGGCCCATCCATCAACTGGATGTCAAGAATACCTTCTTGAATGGCGACCTTCTTGAAACGGTCTACATGCATCAACCACCCGGGTTTGAGACCACGGGGGAGTCCCGTGCCTGCTTGCTTCGCAAATCAATTTATGGTCTCAAACAGTCTCCCCGGGCATGGTTTGGGAAATTCATCAAGGCCGTTCGGGAGGTTGGCTTCAAACAATGCTTGGCAGATTCCTCTCTCTTCACTCGTCACCAATCAATGGGAACCATAATACTTCTGGTTTATGTGAACTATATCCTGATCACTGGTGATGACTCCACCAGAATACAACATGTGAAGCAACACCTAAACTCTATCTTTCAAATCAAAGATCTGGGAAATCTTCGATACTTTCTTGGACTAGAAGTAGCACGACGACCCGATGACTTAGTCTTGTCTCAGCGCAAGTATTGCATTGACCTTCTGCATGATGTTGGCCTCTCGGATTGTAAACCTGCAGAAACCCCGATGGAGGTAAACCACATGTTGCGTGCTCCGGGATCTGAGGAGGATTCTCCCCTACCGAATCTGAAATGCTATCGCCGTCTTGTGGGAAAGTTGATCTACCTAACAGTTACAAGACCAAATATATCATTTGCGGTTGGTGTGGTCAGTCGATTTATGCATACCCCACGTATCTCTTACCTCCAGGCTGTGGAGCGCATTCTCAGATATCTGAAGACTTCACCTGGGAAGGACTTGTGTATAAGCCATCTTCCTCACTTTCTCTTATCGCATACTCAGATGCCGATTATGCGGGCTCATTGGATGATCGGCGATCCACTACTGGGTTCTGTACATATTTTGGAAGAAATCTCATCACATGACGGAGCAAGAAGCAGACTGTAGTTGCCCGCTCCTCTGTTGAAGCTGAGTACCGTGCAATGGCAGCTGTTACTTCTAAACTAACCTGGCTTGAAAGTCTTCTAGCCGATTTGGGAGTTAAATTGACCTCACCTTCAACCTTGTTTTGTGACAGTCAAGCTGCAATACACATTGCGAAGAATCCTGTGTTCCATGAGTGAACAAAACATATTGAGGTTGATTGTCACTTTGTTCGGGAAAAGGTACAATCAAAAGAGTTGAAGCTTGAACATGTTCCTGCATCCAGGCAAGTTGCTGATATCCTCACCAAGGCTTTACCTCGCAAGTTATATTACCATTTCTTTTCCAAGCTTGGTGCCTACGACTTGTACGCTCCAGCTTGCGGGGGAGTGTTAGATGATATAGGAAATATTGATGTAAAGGCCCATTTATAGGCCCAATTTCTTCCTCTCCTTTAGTCTCACATCTCTTGTATTGGATTATTTCTCTCTCTCTCTCTCTTCTCCTATATATTTGTACTCTCTTGTATTTTATACATGAAAAAGGATCTACAAGATTGGCCTGTTTCTTTCTACAGGCTCTAATAAAATCAGTAATCATATTTACACCAATATTCTACTTTAATTATTTGCTCACCATTATCCCAACCTCATTTCTATTATTAATTTTTCTTGACATACAACAACCTATAATCATCATCGATGTCATTGAATTTTTTTAATTCCACTTAATCTTTAATAAAGTGCAATCTTTATTCTTCTTCTAATCATTGTGTCTATCAAATTTCTCGCTTTTCCACTTGAAGTCCCAAAATGTTTAACATGCATACCATGTGACAGTATTTTTTTCAAAAGTATTAACTTTCTTGTAAATTTGTGCTTTTGTTTCAATGTTAGGCATTTTCTAGCTACCTGCTCTAGCACAGTTCATACTCCCTGTATAATTTCATTATAAACCGAGAATTCATTAGTTTAAAATATCTTTGAATTTAGACACTGACATAAGATATAAAATGATATATTTTTTTCACCACTTTAAGATGAAGATATTATATATAAAAAAGGTTTCACCATATTTGCATGCAAAACTTGATGAATTGTTCGTCCCAATGTTTATCAAAAATATCTCACTGATTGCCGCAACATTTTTCACAATTTTATTATGGATTCATTAGCAATATCATTAGCATCATATAAAAAATCTCATCTTGAATGATCATCACTATCAGATCAATCAGAGTAGTCAAATAGTCGGATGGGAAGACAAAAGTTTCCAAAGGTGACGAATCTCAGATCCAACAGTTGAGATGAAATTGAAGAGAAAACTATCAAATGTTCATAATCAAAAACTAAATTTTCAAACGAATACCTAATGAGATAGATCAAAGCCCAAATCTATAAAATAAACTTATCCGTCTATGAAAGCCAGCGAGATACCCAAGGCATCTAGATGGGTGGACTGTGTGATCAAGAATCATTTGTTAATTGCATTATTTAATTTAACTTGCTTTATTTAAATTTATAATCCCCTAATTTGATTGTTAGTTAAGTTGAAGAAAGTATAAAGAAAGCCCATCATTCGTACCCATGTAAAGCCCACTTAAGAATTAGATTTTAGTCCCGCATCTTCGGATAGTGTTATGGCTCTCCCCTCTTCACCTATAAATATGTACCAATACATATGCTTTGTAAGATTGATTATTGGAGGAATTAATAAGATATCAAATTTTATTTCTCTAATTTCGTGTTTTCCTACATGTTATCAGAGCAAAAGTCGGTCCTTTCGACTGTCCAATTTCTCCTTTGAGCGGTTAGGTAGTGTCTAACCGCAGCTTGTTTTTATCCTCTGCCTTGGGCGGCTAGATACCTTTTAGCCGCAGCTTTCCTGTTCCCTCCTGCTATTCCTCCCTCTTCCCCCTGCTTCCTCTTTTATAGTCTTACTCTCTGGGGCCCACTCTACTGCCAGCAGCCTGCTCTTCCGCAGTTTATCAACATTGTTAACCACCGCAGCTCTCCCTCTAGCCGCAGCTTCTGCCCGCAGCTTCTGTCAGTTCCATCTGCTTCAGACCGCTCTTGCCCACTGCTTCAGACCGCTCTTGCCCACTGCTTCGACCGCTACTTGCAGCTCTAACCGCCTTCTGCTTATTGTCGCTGCCTTCTCCAGGTCGCCCTCCGCTTTCTTACCCGTCGGGTGCTCTTCTAGCAACATGTTTGCCGCCACTGCTTGTTTGTTGTCGCTGCTTGTTTGTCTAAGCAACGTGCAGCCTGTTTGTCGTCGCTGCTGGTTTGCTGCAGCATTGTGTTGCTTGTTTGACGCAGCATCGTGCTGATTTTTTGTCACTGCTTGTTTGCCGCCTGAGCTTGTTTGTCGTAGCTTGTTTGCCGCCTGAGCTTGTTTGTCGTAGCTTGTTTACACGCATCTTGTGGCCGCCTGAAACTTCTTCTATTGCCCAGCCATCCGCCGTGCTGCTGCTTCTGGTGTCCACAGACTCTGCCGCATGTTGACCGTCGAAGCTTATTCTTACTTCAGCTCTCCTTGCATCCCAGCTCTTTCCCAGACCGCCGCTAATTGCCTCGAGACATCTACCTTCTCGCAGCTGCTGGGTGATACCCGCTGTCTCCTTCCAGTTGGGATTATTCGACGGGCTTATTTGGTTGGCCCCCAGGATGCCCCCCGGATTTTATTTTATTACTCCAATAAACGACTGGTTAGCTGCTAATCGCTGCAGAGTGCTCCTTTACCTGCTGCGGGTTGCTCCTCTAACCGCTGCGGGTTCTTCTCGTTGCAGGTTGCTGCCTCTGTTTACAGCTGGTTCTGGTTGTCGGGCCGCTGATTCAGTTCGCCGGACTGCTGTTTTTGTCGTGCGTCTTCCGGGTTGTAGTTTGTTGTTGCGATTCTTGCCGCAGTTTTTTGCTATGTTTCTTCCCGCAACCACTGTCTGCTCCGCCTAGCCGCTGTTCCTGCTGCCTCGATTTGTGGTTCTCTTTCTCAATGGCTGCACGTGCCCCTGCACACAGCATTGACGCTGAAATTAATGCCTTCAGCAACCAACTCCAACAACTTCAAGGGATGATCGGTCGTTCTCCTGACTTTGTTGTGTCTATTTCGATGGGGGTTTTTCTTGTCTTGCCCACAGTTCCTCTCGGGTTATGGATTCCGGGGCCACACATCATATTATCCAACAAAATCTCTTCTACCTCTTGTGAGGTGTAGGATCGCAGAACACAGACGGTCATTGGTGAAGGAAAACTGGTTAATGGGTTTTACATCTTGGACCTCCACCCCCCCCGATTCTCTCCACTATTAGCTATGTCGATTGGCATCCGCGTCTTGGGCATGCCCCTCTGCGCATCCTCCAGAAAGCTTTTCCTGATCTGTCTCTTACTGAATTCACATGCAAGTCATGTA
This sequence comes from Platanthera guangdongensis, assembly GCA_039583875.1. NCBI lineage: Eukaryota > Viridiplantae > Streptophyta > Magnoliopsida > Asparagales > Orchidaceae > Platanthera > Platanthera guangdongensis. The sequence continues at coordinate 119,815,126 of CM077160.1, read as the reverse complement.
TCTACGACAAACACCATCGTTCTACCTTTTCACCACATTGTACTCGGAGCGGAGCTCCTCTTGCTTTGGTTCATTCAGATATTCGGGGACCCTATAAAATTGCTAGTATTTTTGGGTATCGTTACTTCGTTACCTTCATTGATGATTACTCTTGTGTCACATGGTTGTATTTTCTTCATGATCGATCTGAATTGGCTCGTGTCTTTCGCGCCTCTATCCTTCTGACTCGCAACCAATTCTCTACTACAATTAAAACTCTCAGCACTGATAATGCTCGTGAATACACAGGCCATGTGTTTACAGACTTGTGTACTGAGTTCGACATCATCCATCAAACCTCATGTATTTATACTCTTCAACAAAATGGTGTCGCCGAACGCAAGAATCGTCATCTTCTAGAGGTCGCTCGCACCCTTATGTTTCAAATGAATGTTCCCACCATATGCTGGAATTTTGCGATTTCTACTGCCTGCCACCTCACTAACCGCTTGTCGTCCTCTATTCTTAATTCAAGCTCATTTTTCCCTCCACACCCCCATTTGCAGTCACTTCTCGTGTTTTCGGTTGTGTCTGTTATGCTCACAACCTTGGCCCCTCTACTAACAAGCTTGCCCTGCGTGCAACAAAATATATGTTTGTTGGGTACTCTTCCACTCAGAAAGGTTATTTTTGTTACTCTCCCTCTGATAGAAAGATTGTCACATCGGCCGACGTCACCTTTCTTGAGGACAAGCACTATCATTCTCAATCCATTAACCCTCCACTACTGTTACCATCCCCTCCTTTACGGCCAGCAGTTTCTGTTCCTTCGTTACTACCACCTCTCCTCCCCACGCCACTCCCCCCCGCCCAACCGCCCAAGCCGCCTATAATTTGTGTGTACACTCATCATCCTTCCTCTTCTGCTGCCCTGAGCCTGTTACCTTCTACTAATGATAGTTTGTGTTCCAATGATCCAGTAGCGCCTTCTAATGCTCACCCAATGGTGAATTATGTCTCCTTACATCGTCTTTCTCCAAAACTCAGGCTATCTGCTCTTTCTTTGTCGTCTATGTTTACTCCTAACTCTATGCAGGAGGCTCTCCAACATCCGGGGTGACGTGCGGTGATGGAGGAGGAAATATCCGCTCTTTGGGCAAACTACACTTGGGATCTTGTCCCTCTCCCTTCCGGTCAGAGCTGTGTAGGTTGTAAGTGAGTATTCGTTATCAAAATTGGTCTGGATGGGACAATCCAACGTCTAAAAGCTTGCCTTGTGGCTTTACTCAACAAGAAGGTCTGGATTATCATGAGACCTTCTCTCCGGTCGCCAAACTAAATATTGTTCGTATTTTGATCTCTCTGGTTGTTCATCATCACTGGCTTTTGCATCAACTGGATATCAAAAATGTCTTATTCAATCGCGATTTACATGAAACTGTCTACATGATTCACCCGCTCGGGTTTGAGATCACGGAGGAGTCTCTTATCTGTCGTATCAAGAAATCCATTTATGATCTCAAACAGTCTCCCCGTGCGCGGTTTGACAAGTTCAGTAAAGTTATCTGTGATGTTGGATTCACCCGAAACTCTGCCGACTTCTCTCACTTTACTCGTCATCAATCGACAAGCATTGTCATGTTTCTGGTTTATGTTGACGATATCTTAATTACCGATGATGATTTGAAAGAAATCCATTTGATCAAGGACAACTTGACCTCTGTACTTCAGACCAAAGATTTGGGAAATCTTCGATATTTTCTTGGCATCGAGGTAGCTTGTCGACCCGATGGCCTTCTCCTATCTCAAAGAAAGTACTTCCTTGATCTTTATCGTGATGCGGGATACTCTGGTTGCAAATCAACTGACACACTCATAGATGTCAACCACAAGCTCTGTGTTTGCTCCTCCAACTCTGATGCTCTCCTACCAAACCCAGAATATTATCGTTGTGTTGGAAAATTGATCTATCTGACAGTAACAAAACCAGATATATTGTTTGTCGTTGGGGTTGTCAGTAAGTTTATGCATGCTCCTCGAACTTCTCATCTCCAGACAGTTGAGCGCATTCTCCGATACCTGAAGTCTGTGCCCGGACAAGGGCTTGTATATAAGCCTCCTCGTCTCTATCTCTCATTGCTTACTTTGATGCTGATTATGCTGGATCCATTGATGATCGGCATTCCACAAGTGATTTCTGCACATATTTTGGTGGGCATCTTGTTACTTGGCGAAACAAGAAGCAATCTGTTGTCATACGTTCATCTACAGAAGAAGAATATCGATCAATGGTCCCTGTCGTCTCAGAACTTACATGGCTAGAAAGCCTTCTGAAAAACCTGGGTGTCAAACTCTCTTCTCCAGCCACCTTGTTCTGTGATAGTCAAGTTGTCATTCATATTGCCAAGAATCTTGTGTTCTATAAACGTACCAAACATATAGAGGTTGATTGTCACTTTATTCGAGAGAAGGTACAACTCAGGAAGTTGGATTTAAAACATGTTCCAGCTACAGAACAAGTCGTTGATATTCTTACAAAAGTTCTACCACGACATTTATATTCTCAGTTCATGTCCAAGCTGGGTTTCTACGTCTTGTATGCTCCAGCTTGCGGGGGAGTGTTGTAGAAAGTATAAAGAAAGCCCATCATTCGGGCCCATGTAAAGCCCACTTAGGAGTTAGATTTTAATCCCACATCTTGGGACAGTGTTATAGCTCTCCCCTCTTCACCTATAAATATGTACCAATACACATGCTTTGTAAGATTGATTATTGGAGGAATTAATAAAATATCAATTTTTATTTCTCTAATTTTGTGTTTTCCTACAAGTTAGTATTGAGAGGGCTTCTCTAATTACTATTTAAAGACATGAAACTCAATGGAAAATCATTCTAATTCCAGGAATTGTAAAGTAATAAATATCCCTCTTTCTTCACTCCTCCCTTCACATATATCAGTTCTATGCCATATTTATAGTTATCGACAATAGCTAGTAATCAGTACCAGATTGTCAGTAGACTCCATCACAGTTGTTAAGCACCTCTGGAACTTCAATAATGTAGTCGCTAACAAAATCCTGCCATCATAATTTGGAGCTAAGATAATGAAAATTTTCTCAAAGAATCAAGAATCCCTTACAATCCCATCTCAATTATCGTGAAGTCTTACAATAATGATAAGGGGCTAAAATAGAGGAAATATGAATCAACTTGTATCAGAGCACCATTAATTGATGAATGGTTAAATGAAAGAGAGGAAATTGGAATTTAGGAGAACCTTTTCATCCGTTCATTTCCAAAGAAAGTCAAGAAGAAATGAGTGGAGAACTAAGAGAATCAAATGATTTAAAAGGATGCCTGGCATAATCTAGCAGAATAAGTGGGTAGATTGATGAAACAGATAAACATTGTGATGGAGTAGATGAAGATGTACTCTTCAAACTCTATGTTCAATTCAGCCAATCCTAGGTGCAAGAAAATGTTCAAAACATAGATAAAGATGAGGAATAATGAATGTGATTGTCACCGAAGGAAATGAAAATAGTCTAGACCTTTTAAAGTACAAACCAAGGTATTTTTTATTTTAAAGGAAAAATTGATGCAGGAAAAGAAATGCAAGGATTGACCAATTGAAGAAATATTTATGTACTTGAATGTAAATTATTATAAAAAATAGCCTTTGCTAAGTTACAATGCCTTGCAAGTTGGAATGCCGATTTTAAATAAATAGATGATTGTTAGCAAATAGTAGAAAACATGTTGTATTGTCTCATTAATAAGGCTCATATAGGATTTAGTGTTTAGTCTCACATTGTTTGTATACCTAAGTTTTCCTCTCCTCTCTCCTATATATTTGTATTCATACTTGTGTTCAATTATTCAAGAAGTATATACAAGGTTCGGACCTCTCTTTACATGGTACAGAGATGTACGATCCGGCTTGTTTTTCTCAAACCGCCCAGTTCCTTTGTTAACCGGGCAGCATGTCGTTCTGCCTAACCGCTCGATTTTGCGGTCTCTCTCGTTTCTATCCGCCTCCGCCCTCTCTCCCGTGGATCCACCTCTGCATTCTCTTCTACGCTCTTTTATAGTTGTTTCTCTCCCTGGCCCGTGGACCCCACTCCCGTGCAGATAGGCTATCTTCCTTGTCACGGGCTGCTCTCTACCCGTTGCGGATTCGCCTCTCCTCCCGCGACTAGTCTCTTCCAGCGGCTAGCTATACCCGTTGCGACCTGTTTTCTGTCTGCTGCGGCCTCTTCCCGATGCTCTCGTCGCGGCCTCTTTTCTTGTCGTGTGAGCCTCTTGTCGCGCGAGCTCCTTCCTTGCCGCGCGGTCTCTTTGTCGCATGGGTACTATTGCTCCTGTCACGCGGTCTCCGGTTCTCTCCTTCTCGCGTGGTTTCTTTCTTGTCGCGCGGAGGTCGCTCTTCTCTTGTCGATTGCCTTGACGCTTCTCGCTTCTCGGCTTGCTCCTCTATTCACGCGGTCTATCTCTACCGGTTCTATTGCGGTTTCCTTCTAACCGCACGGTCTGGTGATTGTTCGCCGTGGTTGCCCTTAGTGCAGTCTGCTCCTAGCCGCCCGACCTAGTCCTTGTTCGTCGTGGGTGTCCTTGGTGCGGTCTGCTCCTAGCCGCTCGACTTGTTCCTGCTCGTTGTGTCTTGGCTTGTTGCGGTCTTCCTCTAACCGCACGGTCTAGTGCTTGCACCCGGCCTTTGCCTCTTCTACCCATTGCGGTCTCATGGCGTCCAAGAATTCTAATGACTCTTATGTTCTCCCTGATCGTGTTGTGGCTCCAGTCCCTGAGCTTCGTGATGAATTTCGAATTACTACCATCTCTCTCAGTGGGAAGCGCAACTTTGTGGAGTGGGTTCACTCGGTTCGTCGTGTCCTGCAGACGAAAGGTCTTCTTCATCACCTAACCCGGGTCATCCCGACCGCTCCCACCGATGAGTGGCTTCGCGATGATAGTCGCGTCCAATCTTGGCTCCTCAACTCCATGGACACCGAGCCCTATCGAATGGCTATGTATCATAACACGGCGAAGACCATGTGGGAGGAACTCCATTCCTTTTACTCCGGACAGAATAGTTTGCAATATCTGTTTGACATCATCTCGGATCTTTAGAACCTTGAGCCCGGGGGTCCTGGCGATATGATCTCCTTTGTGGGTAAAGCTAAGACCCTGGTGGAGGCCTGGATCCAGCATCAACTTCCCAATACAGATCTGACTACTCAACGGGCCCAGAAAGAGGCTGTCGGAATTGCGATGATGATGTCTCGGGTTCCCTCTCCCCTCCACGATGTTCGGGCCCAGATTCTCTCCTCTACTACCACCACATCTTTATCTGATGTGTGCTCCATGCTCCTGAAGGTCACCCCGCCTCTAGATACTCCTGTTACTCTCTCCCCAACACTTCTCCAACACTCTTCACCAGCTCCACCTGCTCGGGGGTCCTCCATCCGTGGGGGCCATCACAGCTCTCGGGGACGAGGTCGGTCTGGCAAACCTCCGTTTATGTGAACCTATTGCGGACGGGATGGCCATCTTGAGTCCACCTGCTATCGCAAACATGGCCTTCCACCACATCTTGTTGTCCCTGCTCTGGCTGAACCTCTTGTTGCTCCTGCCCCGGACTCTGCTGCCTCTGCTCGGGCCGACATTGATGCTCTACGCACTCAACTCCAATAACTGCAAGGGGTGATCTCTCACTCGCCTGGCTCGGTCGCCTATATTTCCAATGAAGGTATTTCTTGTCTCTCGCAAGGCTCTCACTGGATTGTGGATTCGTGTGTCACGCATCACATTACTTCGCAACGCCCTCTGCAATATTCAGGGATTGCCCACCCCAAGTTCATCACTATGGCAAATGGTGATACCACCCCCGTCTCTGGTGCTGATGATATACCCCTCACACCTACTTTGTCTTTGACTTCTGCTCTTCATGTTCCCGGTTCCCCATTTAACTTACTCTTCGTTAGTCGCCTCACACAAGACCTCAATTGATGTGTTACTTTCTCACCCTCTATCTTTGTTGTGCAGTATCGGAACACGCAGAATATTATTGGTAAAGGACGGCTGTCAAATGGGCTCTATCTCCTCGATGTTCCTCCTTCCGCTTTTTTCGTTGTCTCTATTGTCGACTGGCATCGTCGTCTCGGGCATGCTCCCCTCTAGGTTCTATCTCTGGCATCGTCGTCTCGGGCATGCTCCCCTCTAGGTTCTGTCAAACAGGCTCTATCTCCTCGATGTTCCTCCTTCCGCTTTTTTCGTTGTCTCTACTGCCGACTGGCATCGTCGTCTCGGGCATGCTCTCATCTAGGTTCTCAAGAAGGCTCTTCCAGATGTCTCTTTGCATGAGTTTTCTTGTGAGTCATGTATCTTTGACAAACAACATCGTGTTTCTTTTTCTCCTACTTGTACTCAGAGTGATACTCCATTTTATTTAGTGCATTCTGATATTTGGGGCCCTTATAAAACCTCTCCGTATGTTTGGCTATCGTTATTTTGTCACTTTTATTGATGATTATTCACGTTTAACCTAGTTATACTTACTTCGGGATCGTGCTGAACTAACCACCACATGTCGTGCCTTACTTAGAGAAATATGTACACAGTTCTCCTCTCCTCTAAAGGTTATTCGCACGGATAACGCCAGGGAATACACTTGTCGGACATCTGCGAACTTATGCACCGAGTTCGGTATTATACATCAAACATCATGTGCATATACGCCTCAACAAAATGGTGTGGCTGAGCGAAAGAATCGTCATCTTCTCGATATTGTTCGGTCTCTTATGCTTCAAATGCATGTTCCTACCCGTTTTTGGAACTTTGTTGTCTCTACAGCGTGTCACCTCATCAATCGCATGCCTTCTTCCGTGCATGACCATGTCACTCTGTTTAGTCTCCTCTTTCCATCCAAATCCATGTTTCCTCCCACGCCTCGTGTGTTCGGTTATACATGCTACGTTCACACTCTCGGTCCGATCATGGATAAGTTTGCTCTCTGGGCCCGTAAGTGTATGTTTCTCGGATATCCTCGGACCCAGAAAGGCTTTGTGTGTTATTCTCCGACTCATGACAAAGTCGTCGTCTCTGCCGATGTCACCTTTCAGGAGGCTCAACCATTATACTACTCATCGTCGGTCACCACTTCTCATTTCTCCCCTTACATTCCTCGTCTGACTGTTCCCGTCACGACTTCTTTGCTCCCGCTCCTTCCAACCCCACTTCGGCACCTGCTCACCTGTACAATCCAAACCACCTTGTATTCCTGTCTACACTTGTCGTACCCCGGTCTCTGCAGCTCTACAACAGCCTTCTTCTACCAGTGATATCCCGCGGACTGACGATCCAGCACTAGCATCTACCGCTCACCCCATGACGAACTATGTCTCCATGCATCACCTGGATCCACCTCTCTGCAAGTTTGCTCTCTCCCTCTCCTCCATTTCTATTCCTAACTCAGTGCAGGAGGCTCTTCTACATCCAGGGTGGCACGCGGCCATGGACAAGGAAATGTCTGCTCTTTGGTCTAACCAGACTTGAGATCTGATTCCTCCTCCTCCCGGCCACTCGTGTGCCAGTTGCAAATGAGTGTTTACTATAAAACATGCTCCGGATGGGACAATTGACTGGCTCAAGGCCCGGCTTGTTACACGTGGGTTTACTCAACAGCAGGGACTTGATTATGAGGAAACCTTCTCTCTCGTTGCTAAGTTGAACTCTGTTCGGGTACTAATCTCTTTGGCTGTACATCGACATTGGTCTCTCCATCAACTAGATATTAAAAATATCTTTTTGAATGGCGACCTTCAAGAGACAGTGTACATGTATCAACCTCCCGGGTTTGAGACCACGGGAGGGTCTCGTGTGTGTCTTCTTCAGAAATCAATTTATGGTCTCAAACAGTCTCCACGGGCTTGGTTTGAAAAGTTTAGTAAGGTTGTTCGCGATGTTAGATTCAAGCGGAGCTCGACGGACTTCTCACTCGTCATCAATCAACTGGGACTGTCATTCTCTTGGTATATGTGGATGATATTTTGATTACTGGTGATGACACCACAAGGATACAGAAAATCAAGCAGCACCTGAATCCGTTTTTTAGACAAAAGATCTGGGAGGTTTAAGGTACTTTCTTGGACTTGAGGTTGCGAGATGGCCCGATGGTCTTGTACTGTCACAACGAAAGTATTGTCTTAATCTCCTCCACGATGCTGACTATTCTAGTTGTAAACCTGTAGAAACTCTGATGGATTCCAACCACAAGTTATGTGCTCATGGGTCGGACTCTGATTCCCTTCTTACGAACCCTGAGTATTATCGGCGTCTTGTGAGAAAATTGATTTACCTAACAGTCACAAGACCTGATATTTTCTTTGATGTTGGAGTTGTCAGTCGATTTATGCATGCTCCTCAGACTTCTCATCTCCAGGCAGTGGAACGGATCCTCAGATATTTGAAGACAGCTCTTGCACAAGAATTGGTATATAAATCATCTTCCTCCCTATCTCTTGTTGCATACTCAGATGCGGAATATGTGGGTTCCCTGGATGATTGGCGCTCTACTACATGCTTTTGTACCTACTTTGGGGGAATCTTATTACTTGGCGTAGCAAAAAGCAATCTGTAGTTGCTCGGTCATCAGCTGAAGTCGAGTATCGTGCAATGGCAGCTGTTGTATCTAAACTCACTTGGCTTGAAGGTCTACTTGGTGATTTGGAGGTCACTTTATCCTCACCGACAACTTTTTTTGCGACAGTCGGGCTGCAATTCACATTGCGAATAATCATGTGTTTCATGAACGGACCAAGCACATCGAAGTTGACTGTCATTTCGTTCTTGAAAAGGTTCAACTAAAGAAGCTAGAGTTGGAGCATGTTCCTGCGTTAGGGCAAGTTGCTGACATTCTCACCAAGGCATTACCACGACAAATGTACCATCAGTTCTTATCCAAGCTGGGCGCCTACGACTTGTACGCTCCAGCTTGCGTGGGAGTGTTAGCAAATAGTAGAAAACATGTTGTATTGGCCCATTAATAAGGCCCATATAGGATTTAGTGTTTAGTCTCACATTGTTTGTATAGCTAAGTTTTCCCCTCCTCTCTCCTATATATTTGTATTCATACTTGTGTTCAATTATTCAAGAAGTATATACAAGGTTCGGACCTCTCTTTACAATGATGAATATGTAACTCAAAGAGAATTTAAACACACATACACAGTAAGGTCAATCTTATGTGTAATGTTAAGGATAAATTGAAAAAATGGAAAGTAAGACGAGCAGTAAATGTGAGAATACATCATAGAATTCCACCAAAAGGCAGCCTCTTGGGAGTAAATCTTGCTGATGCACAGATATTGATTAAGATACCTTTCAGATTTACTCTTAAATTGAAAATGAACTTCAATTGTCTTCGGATCGCTAATCTTCATTAAAGCCAGTATAATGATAATGGTCGCATAACCAAAAAAAGATGTTATGGATTCTTTTATGGCGTTATTTTAGTAATAATTATTCTTTAATATGATTTTATTTTGTCATAGAGTGGCGTCATTATAGGGTGTCGTTATTTATATCGTGTCTTTATGAGGTATCCTTTTTAGTCGCATGTCCAAGTCTGTCATTATTTTCTTTGGCGTTCATTCCTTTTTTGTGTTGATTGTAAGTCCTATTTAAAGGACTTAGTGGGTCTTGTATTGGCATTAGGGGTGTGCACGGTGCGGTTTGGTGCGGTTTTGGCCCAAACCGCAACCGCACCGTAAGGGCTCGGTTTTTGCCCGAGCAAAACTGCACCGCATCGAAATTATGCAGTGCGGTTTCGGTTCGGTGCGATTTTTTGTGGTGTAGTTGCGGTTTCGGTGCGGTTTTTAACATGTATTTTACATAGACTACAGGTAAGCATCAGAACTATGAATGTTGCTTGATAATTTATTAGTTCTTTTATGTTTTGCTATTTTTCTCTTTTTATTGTATTAAATTACATCATTTTCTTACAGCAGGTGATTTCATTTTCATAAATTTTGATGCAGTTATTTGTCTTTCTTTTTAGAGATGTCATACCAACTTATGAACTATATAATAATTTGTGAATATCATGTTTTATAGACAAATATTTTCACGCTAAACTTTGTTGCAGGAGATTCTTTCATTCCTATATATCAACACTTCTTATGCAATATTTTGTTTAAATTTGGATTATTAAAGAGACTGTTCTAATTGATATCCAAGTTATCTGTGTGTGGAAGAGATACAACAACACTCAAACTTTTATCCCACTATAGTGTGGTCGGCTATGTGGATCATTTGTCGCCATTGTGCCATATCTTGATAAATTCTCACTAATGCGTACATCATGTTTTCCTTATAGTTTTACGCCTTTATTCCACTATAGTGTGTGTGAAAGAGATGATTTAGCAAAATATCTCACCGAATTATAATAAATCTGGCGGTAATATATCGTATAAATATATCAACTCTTATTTAATATACTTAAATGTGACGTCAAATAATTATAAAAAATTAAATACACAAAATATTTGGTGCGGTGCGATTTTTGCGGTTTTCAAAATCCAAAAACCGCACCGCACTGAACCGCACTCGGTTTGTAAAAGTTTAAAACTGCACCGCACCTAAACTACGCGGTGCGGTTTAAAAATCGGTACAGTTTTTGCGGTGCGGGCAGTTTTTGCGGTTTGTGGTTTTTCATGCTCACCCCTAATTGGCATAAATGAAGAAAGTCTATTTCTCCTAACCCTAAAAGAGATCTTGGAAGCTCTCTCTCTCTCAAGCACGCCCCACTTAGGCAGTCGCGGTCAATGCTCTGTAGTATCTCATACACCGTCATCTCCACCTCCGGCCACTCCTCCGGCAACATCCGAGTAGACCCATAACAAAAGACCAACGGAAATGTAAAGGACCAAAGATTCATTCGGACAAAAAGTATTTTTCCTCCAAAAATAAGATAAAGATGGGAATGGCGAAGGCCAAAAATTTGTCTACTCTTTTAAAAGAAATGCCTCTAGAAAGCTTTGTATCCATTGTCAAGAACCCGACACATTAAAAGAAAATTGTTGTTCACCTTAAACTCTTCCTTGAAAACTAGAAAAATGATGGGACAATCAATGTTGTTGGACAAAAAAAATGCATTGAGTCATATTAATTGAGTGGACATTTCTCTATCTCTAATAACAATGTTGAAGGATATAGACACAGTCATCATAAAAGAATGACACAAGGGAGTCATTCATTGTGAGAATGCAGATGTAAATTGGTCAAGAACCTCATTTCAACTAGTCTGGTGAAAAATGAGACCATGCGTCATCTCAACTCTTATCATTTGGAAAGCTTAGAGATAAAGATTTGTACTCAATTTCCCCTCAAGCCATCACAAAAAACTAGATCGAATATTTCTGCCAGGTTATTTTGGCTTTCTCTAATCATCATGACATAAGTCGAACTTTATGGATGACCTTTTCAGTGTCAAGTAGCCAAAGATGGGAGGAGCTTCATATTAGGGAAAGACTTAAGTCTTCCTGGTGACTTAGTAATAGCATGGAAAGCCCAAAAAAATATCAAACATAGCCAAAGTTTTCTCTGCAGTCGCAATCTTTACCTCGCCACAACCAACCTTGACCTTTCCACAACCAATCAACCTCCGCCAGCCTGTTATCAACTGTCATTGTTTCCACTTAGCACCAATCAAGCCTCCATGTGGATGTAGACCATCAAAGCCCATAATGGTCAGTAATTTGGAGGTAGACTGTTATGAGCCTAGTCGGCGGAAGTGTCGGAGGCGGGGATGATGGCAGTGGAAGAGGATATTGTGGAGCTGGAACCGCGACTGTCTAAGCGGGGCTTGCTCGTTTGAGGAGAGATCTACACATATCTCACAAATAGAAAAAAGATAACAAACTTAATTTCTTGCATGCCAATACAAGACCCAAGGGGTCCCTGAAATAGATTTACAATTGCCACAAAAAGAAAAGAACGACAAAAAAATAAAAATAACGACAAAGAAAATAACAACAGACTTGCACATAAACGAAAGAATAGGAATGCGACATGAAAACAATTACTAAGAAATAAATAATATAATAAGGCATATAACACCTCTCCCACTTTGGAAAGAGAGCTTGACCTCAAGCTTGAGAGAGATCGACATGATGGTTGCCTCACTCGACGCCTTCATCATCTGAGTCAGCAACATGTAGATAAAAAAGTTGTTTGCACCTGTGGTCGCGAGTGTACTGTTCGTCACAGTTGCAGCATAAGCCCTGCGCACGCCGTTCCATCATATCGGCCTGAGATAGTCGACGAACTGGTGGAGTTGGATGATACTTGGTACAACCTTGCTAAATGCCTATGTCGGTGGGAGAATAGGACTCTTGCGCTAGTTGGAGGCGAAGGTCAGATAGCCTAGCCAGACTCATAGCAATGACTAAGTCTGAAGGAGCCTAATATTCGACATCAATTCGCAGGTGATCGCGAAGTTCGGCGGTGAAGATGGGGACCTGCATATCTGCAGAGAGCGTGACGTGCTAGGAGAAGCTAAAACTGGTTCAAAATTCATCTGTGGATTCCGTCTGACGCAATGTCGTGAGGGCACCAAGTGGATTACTGTGGATGGGAGGGTCGAAGCGTTGGTGGCAAAAGCGCTTGAAATCTTCTCGCGTCGGATTTGGTTGATCGATGGGGAGACGGGTGGCCCAAAGTAGAGCAGAGTCGAGAAAATGGAAGGAGGCCATGGGTAGCCGCTCAGCGGCCTGAATATGTTGCTGGACAAAGAATAGATCACACCTGGTGAGCCAGCCTAAGGGGTCTGCATTCTCATCGTAGGTTGGGAAATCCAATCGAGTGTAGTGTGGTGGGGGAACAACCTCAGGGCATACGAGGGTCATTGGTGGTTGCAGTGCTTGGCTGCTGCAAGCATGCTCGTGTGCAGGAGCAGTGTAGAGATCATCGAGGCACTTAAAGGATGCAGTAATGGTCACTTGATGACGTTCCGCAACGGAAGTTTGTTGTGTCATGAAGGCTTGCACCATGGTCATAAATGAATGAGTGGAGCACATAAACGTGAATTTGGTGTGCCACGTGACCCGTGAATTTGGTGTGCCACGTGACCCGCGACGTTTCCCCATGTTGAGAAGAAGGAAATTACATAGGTAGAGGAGTCCAAGAATTAATAATTTTCCTTGGAATCACTTGAGTCTCTATCTAATTTTAAGTGGTCGGCTGGGCGAGAGTATTAAAGGAATTTCCAATATTGGTCGACCGAAATTATGATTTGATCATAAGTCCACCGGGTCGATTTGGAAACCCAGGCGAGGGAGGCGCTCCAATGAAAAGAATGAAAAGGACTGTAGCTGTCTAAGCGAGGCTTGCTCATTGGAGGAAAGAGCTACCAATATCTCACAATTAGAGGAAAGAGAACACACTTTATTTCTTGCATGCCAATACAAGACCCAAGGGGTCCCCCTTAAGTAGACTTACAATCGACACAAAAAGGAAAGAACGACAAAGGAAATAAAAATAACGACAAAAGAAATAACAACGGGCTTGGACATAAACGACGAAATAGGAATGTGGCATGAAAGCAATTAGTAAGGAATAAAATAATAAATAATATAATAAAGCATATAACATAGCGACCCGCCGCCTCAAGAAGAATAAATAAGGAGGCTCCTAACCTCTTCAACAATCGCCAATGATTCAACAACGAAATTAAGAATGCTCAAATTTCTCAAAGAAGAATCCAGAGGAGCCTATTTTCTATAGATCTTAAATTAAGAGAATAAGAATATCTTTACAATCCCATCTAATCTATTACACTAACTTCTAAGATATAAGATACAGATCAATCCATCAAACCCAACATCCTCATTAAAGGATCAATGGAAATAGCATATATGACCAATCTCTAATAATTATCTTCACAATTGGTATAGAAATTAATATGGTCAATTTTTATTGTTACCTTTAGCTTTGACTAATTTTTATATGGTAAATTTTTATGGTTACCTTTAGCTAAATTTGTGGAAAATGGAACGAGAGTTGGTGTACCCAATTCAATATGTTGTGCTTCCGACTCATTAAATTTAACAATTAATTATAAATAAAAATAAAATCTAATAGGTTTGAAACTTACTAGAATGTATTATCTATTCCTTTTTTCTCCATTATCTTATATCATTTAATCAATATATCATGTTGCACATCATGTCCAACACAATTGTCCTCTTTTGAAACTACAAGAACAACTTAAACATATGCATCAAAGTTGTACAACTTTCATCCATTTTACCTTGGAACTGTCTCTTCTCCTACCTGATCCTTCAACACTAACTCTATCTACTCAACTAAGTACTGGATTTTCTAAATTTCATTGTACATGCCCAAACCATTTAAGTATATTTTATATTCACTTATTTTAGATACATCACTCGTATTGTTCCTTTCATATAATCATCCCTTAACTCATCTTCAGAGTTTTATCACACATCAACCTTAGGATCCTTGCTTCAATCATACAACTGAAATACTGACTTTTTGTTTTACGAATTCTCATACATACAACATCATCCGACTCAATGTGGTTCTATAAAACTTATTCATTTTAACAAACAACAACAACACTCAAGCCTTTATCCCACTATAGTGAGGTCGGCTATTAGGATTCGTTGTCGCCATTGTGCCCTATCTTTAGTCATAATCTCACTAATGCCTACGTACATGTCTTTCCTTATAAAAAGGGCCAATATTTATTATTCTCATAAAATATATCACTTAATACATTGTACAATGGGTCTACTTTTAGAGAGAGAGAGAGAGCTAATTACAAACTCAAAAAGAGGCACTAAAAGAGGAGCTTAAGGAGAGAAGACTTATGGGCCTAAATACATGGGCTTTATTTATTTAGAACTTGTAACACTCCCGCAAGCTGGACCGTATAAGTCGTAGGCGCCAAGCTTGGAGAGAAATTGTTGATATAGTCGCGAGATAAGGTCTTACTGAGAATATCAGAGATTTGATCGGCAGCCCGCACATGTCGTAGAATTAGTTTTTGAAGTTGCGTCTTTTCTGAGACAAAATGACAATCAATTTCAATGTGTTTTGTACGCTCATGAAACACAATTTTCGGTGATGTGAATAACTTTACAATCACAAAAGAGAACAACCGGTGATTGGAAGTTTTGACACCTAAATCAGTGAAGAGACTTTCTAGCTATGTAAGTTCTGAGATCGCGGTAGCCATGGAACAATACTCTGCTTCAGTTGAAGAGTGAGCAACCACAGTCTGCTTTTTGCTTCGCCAAGTAATCAAGTTCCTGCCAAAATATGCACAGTAGCCGCTCGTGACAGACAATCATCCAGAGACTTAGCGTAATCAGCATCATAATATGCAATGAGAGATGGAGAAGTAGAAGTCTTGTACACCAGCCCTTATCCTAGAGAATTCTTCAAGTGTCGAAGAATACGCTCAACAACTTGAAGATGAGAGACCTGAGGGGTATGCATGAAGCGACTGACCAAAGTGACCGCAAAGGAAATATCAGGTCATGTGACAGTAAGATAGATTAGCTTGCCAACAAAGTTGCGATAATACTTCAGATTAGGGAGAAGTTGATTCGAGTCTGATCCATGAGCACGGAGCAGATGACTGGAATCCATAGGTGTATCCACGAGCTTACATATAGGGTATCCTGCATAGTGAAGTAGATCGAGACAATACTTTTACTGAGACAAGACATGGCCATCAAGTCGTCGTGTTACCTCAAATCCCAAGAAGTAGTGGAGTTATCCCAAATCCTTAGTTTGAAAATGATAGGCAAGGTGTTGCTTGATTTGGGTGATACGGGGAAGATCATTACCAGTAACAAGGATGTCATCAACGTAGAGTCGTAGACTAGAAGAATCATTGTGCCAAATGAACATTGTAGAATAAACAGGGAGAAGTCTACCAAGCTTCGGGTGAAGCCAAACTCACGAACCACCTGAGTAAACTTCTCAAACCATGCCTGTGGAGACTGTTTGAGGCCATAGAGAGATTTTTCAGATGAATGACAAGGAACTCCCCCATGATTGTATAATGTTAAGAGAACAAGAGGGGGAGATAGAGATCTAAAGAGAGAAGAGATAGGAACTAGGGTTTGAAGGAGGGAGGAGAAGAATACCTTGTACTTGCATGATCAACCAAGAGAACCGCCCCGAGAATATATATACTCGGGGCCAAGAGGGGGCCGGCCGGCCCCACACACATGGTGTTGAACGGTGTGGTTCAGCCCCAAACCGCCAGCCTTAGTGAGAGGGGGCTGAATCAGTTGGTTCAGCCCCGTTGTCGCCTGTCTTCTCTTTCGCCTGCGGGCGTATTGACGCTCAAATAGTCGGGTGTCATCCGGGGGCGTAACATTCCCTTCTCCATCAAGAACCAGCTTGTCCCCAAGGTGGTAGTCCGGGTAGAGCTCCCGGAACTCCATCAAATCCATCCAAGTGTTGTGAGCTGCGATTAGATGCTTCCATTTGACAAGTATCTCAGGACGGTACTCTGCGTCTAGGTGTTTCCACTTGATTATCAGGATGTCCTCGGGAAGTGGTCGTAATTATCCTGCTACCGTTGCCTCGGGTAGGAAAGGACTCGCCTGAACTGTGTTGCCGACCTTCCGCTTCAATAAGGACGCATGAAATGTCGGGTGTATCCGCGATCCCTCCGGCAATTCCCAGGTGTAAGCGACATGGCCCACGCGACGGAGGATACGGAAGGGACCATAATAACACGGTGCCAACTTCTGGTTCGTTCGTCGGGCAACTGACAACTGCCTGTAGGAACGGAGCTTGAGAAAAACTTCATCGCCAACCGCGAACTCTCGGTCCTTGCGATGTTTATCTGCTTGAGTCTTCATGCAGTCTTGTGCTGTCTGGAGATTCTCCCGCAAGGTGGCGAGGGTGCGGCCTCTATCACGAAGTGTCCGATCAACTGCTGGCAATGTTATACTGCCCGGTTCATAACTGCTCAGTGAGGGCGGAGGGCGACCGTACACGACCTCGAATGGGGTCAACTTGCTGGCTGAATGGTAAGAGGTGTTATAGCAGTATTCGTCCCAATGCAACCAACATATCCAAGTCCGCGGCTCGTCCATCACAAAAAAACGAAGGTATGTCTCGAGGCCCCGATTAAGAACTTCTGTCTGGCCATCTGTCTGGGGATGGTGGGTTGTGCTGAAACGTAAGCAGGTCCCCTGTAAGCGAAAGAGCTCCTTCCAAAAAGTCCCCACAAATGTCGGGTCTCGATCAGAAATGATGGCATGCGGGATGCCATAAAGGCGGACGATTTCTCGGGCGAAGAGATCGGAGACTGACTCGCCGGTGTATGGATGACTCGGAGCCAAGAAATGTCTGTATTTAGACAACTTGTCCACCACTACCAAAATATCGGACTTGTCCTAGGATTTAGTAAAGTCGTCGATGAAATCCATGGACACGATGTCCCAAATGTCGTGTTGGATCTCCAATGGTGTGTAGCAGGCCAGCTGAGGAAGTAGTTTCATATTTTTGTCGCTGACATGTCTCGCACTATTTCACAAACTGTTGTATATCGCGTTGCAGCCCTTTCCAAAAAAATATTTGCACGTGCCCGCTGGAGGGTGCGGAGAACGTCCGCGTGACCGCCGGTCGGTGAAGAGTGGAACTCATGCATCATGACTGTTTTCCAAGCAGACTGGGCGGGGATGACCACCCTGCCCTGATAGTAAAGCCTATCATTCTGTAGGTGATAGCCGGGTGCAGTGTCCTGTCCCAGTCTAAGGGCTTCCACGATGGTACGCAGCTCTGAATCACGCATGACCTCATGTATATCGTCGAGGGAGTCGAGCAAGGGGCCCGATATTCGAGCAAGGGGCCCGATATTCGAGCAACGGTGCCCTCCGGTAAGTGAGATAAGGCGTCGGCAACCAGGTTCTCCTTGCCCTGCCTATAGAGGATCTCATAATCATAGCCCAATAATTTTGTCACCCACTTTTGTTGGAGAGGAGACTCGTTGCTACAAAAGATGCTCCAGGCTCTGGTGGTCTGTGAGGATCTTGAAATGTCGCCCTAACAAGTATGGCCTCCACAGGGCCACCGCATGAATGATGGCTAGCATTTCTTTTTCATACGTGGAGAGTCCCAGCGTGCGGGATGCCAAAGCTTTACTGTAGAACGCTAGGGTCCGGCCCTCCTGCATCAATACGGCCCCAATGCCCACGCCCGACGCATCGGTCTCGAGCACAAATTCCTTCGTAAAATTCGGAATAGCAAGAACCGGCGTGGACGTCATGGCCCCCTTGAGGGACTGAAAGTCCTTCTCGTCCTCGGCCTACCAAATGAAGGCATCCTTCTGTAACAGCTGAGTAAGAGGCCTGGCAATCTTGTCATAGTCCTTCATGAATCGCATGTAGTAGCCGGTAAGGTCCAGGAAGCCCTGCAGTGCTCACACAGTCTGGGGCCGCAGCCACGATAACATGCTCTCGATTTTCTTGGGGTCCGCCTTGACGGCATCCGCCGAGACCAAATGACCCAAGTACTCGACCTCCTCATGTCTGAAAGAACACTTGGACTGCTTGGCATAAAGTTGGTGTTGTCGGAGGATGGAGAAGACCCGCTCCACATGAGTGAGGTGCTTTTCCCAACTAGTGTTGTATATGAGGATATCATCAAAGAATATCAGCACGGAATGGCGGAGAATAGGTCGAAATATCTCGTTCATGACTGCTTGAAATGTGGAGGGGGCGTTGGTCAGCCCAAAAGGCATCACGAGGAACTCGTAATGCCCATCATGTGTGCGAAAAACGGTCTTGTGTATGTCATCCTCATGCATGTGAATCTGGTGGCAACCCAACCTGAGGTCAAGTTTGGTAAAAAGAGAGGCGTCGTGCAGTTCATCCAATAGTTCTTCGATCAGCGGTATGGGAAACTTGTCCATGATGGTCGAGCTGTTTAGGTCGCGGTAGTCCACGCAAAAACGCCATGATCCATCCTTCTTGACGAGGATGATGGGAGATGAGAAGGAACTAGTGCTTGGACGGATGAGTCTTGCGGTGAGCATTTCCCGAACGTTGCGCTCAATCTCGGTCTTCTGGATGTATGGGTAGCGGTACGGTCGAATATTAGTGGACTCTGCCCCGGACTTGAGTTGGATCTGATGATCTCAGAATCTTGGAGGTGGGAGGGCCCAAGGTATCTGGAATATGTCCGCATACTGAGTCAGTAGTGCCCGCATCTGATCAGGCACCACCAAGGGTGCTCCGGAAGTCGTTGTAATCTCCATAATCATAGTCATCGTACTACCCTGCTCCCCCAGACGTTCCAGGCTGTGCGATGAGATCTCCTTCAGCAGAGACGTTTTGAGGCCTCCCAGACAATACTTCCTTCCCTGCTGGAGGAACTGCATCGTCATCTGGTCTCAATCAAAGGTCACCCTTCGTAGCTGCTGCAGCCACTGTACCCTGAGCACCATGTCTGACCCTCTGATGGGTAGGAGGTAGACGTCTGTGCGTCCCGCGTACCCCTGTATCTGTAGCTCCACCCCTTTTATTACCCCTTCGCACTGAAGTTTGCTCCCGTCGGACACCATAACATGAAAAACAGCTGCTCGATCGATCTCGTACCCCACCTTCTGTGCCACATCCGGATGAATGAAGTTATGAGTACTCTCGTTATCCACAAGAATTGTCACCCTCTCCTGGTTGACTTTCCATGTCATCCTCATCGTGAGGAGCGTTGCATCTCTCCATTGTCTGCAAGGATACGCCGAACTCCATCAAGTCCACGTCCCCGTCCCATTCTGATTCGGCTGGGCACCTATCACTTGTATCCTCATGAAGCATAAATACTTGTATCTTGTGGCATTTGTGTCCCAGTGTGAACTTGTCATCGCAGTTGAAGCATAAACCCTTCTGCTTCCTAACCTGCAGTTCGGCCCATGAGAGTCGGGTCACAGTCGGTTTGCCACCCGCCGAAGTTTCCCTTCTTACGCCTGTTGGAGCAGCTGTCGGCCTTGCGATGGTACGGGTACGTTGTCTGTTGACGCGTTCTTCCTGAATGCAAGCTAAGGTGATGGCATGATTTAGATTGTGGGTCATAAGTGTCTGCACCTCATCGCGAAGGTGCTCCTTGAGTCCCGAGACAAAACAGCTAAGCAGCGTCCTTACTTCCCAGTGCACCATATTTGCCAATTTTTCAAACTACGTGCGATACTCCATCATCGTCCCCTTCTGCTGCAATTTCTGGAGAACAGCCTCGAAATCCTCGTACTCCAAGGGTGCGAACTGGGCTGTAAAGCCCTCCACAAATTCTGTCCACGGCACATAGTCTCGGCCTCGCAAAAACCACTTCGTCCACTGAAAGGCATCGTCTTCCAAGTGGAACGACGCGAGTTGCACCCATTGCCCTTCGGGCACATCCTGATAACTGGAAAAAAAGTTCTGCCTTCTGCACCCACTCCAACGCGTCCCCCCGTTGAATTTAGGAAAATTCATGCGAGTTAATTTTGGGGGGATGTATGCCCGCGGAGCGGCTTGTCCGTGCCACTCCAGTTCATGCCCATAGCCCGTTGGTCTCCTTTGCTCTCTCGGTTCGGGATAATCGCCCGAATACCCGTGTTGATGCATTCCCCCAAATGGAGGAAGTAGGCCGCCCCACGGAACGCCAGCCCTGAAGCCTCCTTGCGGTCCAAAACCTTGCGGGTGAGGGAGAAGCCCTCATGTTCCCCCCGGAGGAAACCCGACCTGCACTGGAGGTCGCCCGACCCCTCCCGGTTCTTCCCCGCTACGTCGACATGGGCCGCGGCCCGCGAAAGGATCCACGGTTCCGCCCTGGGACGATCCCGCGCCGTTCGGGTTCGGGCGGAACCGGTCGCCGGTTGCGCCTAGCTGCGGTCGCTGCCTCCCCTCCCGTCGGGAACGACGAGTGGGATCTCGCAGTCTTCGGTCCTGATTGCGGAGATCCACCGATTTCGTCGCCCGCCATTGCTTTCCCCTTCAGATTTTGCGCTAGCAATGCCTTGATTTCATCCATTTGAGCGTTGAACCGTTCTTCCAATCGCTGCGTCGAAGCTCTCATATTTTCCTCGATGGCGGCCACCGAATCTGTCAATCCAACGTAGTTTTCTTCTAGGGTTTCCAATCGGTTGATTTC
The DNA here is from genome assembly GCA_039583875.1 of Platanthera guangdongensis. Lineage (NCBI taxonomy): Eukaryota > Viridiplantae > Streptophyta > Magnoliopsida > Asparagales > Orchidaceae > Platanthera > Platanthera guangdongensis. Next base: position 119,793,976 of record CM077160.1, on the reverse strand, counting down.
CTCTTGCGTGTGTGGGGTAACCATGGAGGAGGAGCGATGCTTTGATACCAAATGTTAAGAGAACAATAGGGGGCGATAGAGATCTAAAGAGAGAAGAGATAGGAAATAGGGTTTGAAGGAGGGAGGAGAAGAATACCTTGTACTTGCATGATCAACCAAGAGAACCGCCCCGGGAATATATATACCCGGGGCCAAGAGGGGGTCGGCTGCTTCCCCCCCCCCCCTCCCCCCCTCCCCCCCCCCCCCCACACACACATGGGGCTGAACTGGGTGGTTCAGCCCCAATCCGCCGGCCTTAGTGAGAGGGGGCTAAACCGGTTGGTTCAGCCCCGTTGTTGTCTGTCTTCTCTTTCCGTCTGCGCGTGTATTGATGTCCAAATAGTCGGGTGCCATCCGGGGGCGTAACATATAACCAAGAAGTTGTTGCATGTACACAATCTCCACAAGATCGTCGTGAAGGAAGACATTTTATATTGTTAAGCTGATGGAGCGGCCAATGACGATGAACGACAAGTGAGACTAGGACACAAACAGTGTTGAGTTTTTCCATCGAGGAAAAGGTCTCGCCATAATCAAAGTCGCGTTGTTGAGTAAACCCTCTGCAATAAGACGGACCTTGAGGCGGTCAACAGTCGAATGATGCTTTACACTGAATACCCACTTGCAGCTCACTGTATGTTGATTAGGAGGAAGAGGAACAAGGTCCCAAGTATGGTTAGCCCAAATTGCAGCCATTTCTTCATCTATTGTCGCGCGCCACCCCGGATGTTGAAGGGATTCAGAGAGAGGAGTACGACGAATGTAGACATGAAAAGGAGTTGGGGTAGTCGAGGGAGTTGGTAGGAGTGGGGGTGGGAGGAGTTGGTAGGAACGATGGGATGTGGGAGAGCAAGTGGCGACTCCACTGAAGTGGAAGGCAGGTGAAAGGATCAGTGCTCCAGAAAGGTAACATCGGCAGAGGTAACCACCTTTCGAGTTAAAGGAGAGTAGCAGACATAGTCCTTCTGGGTGCGCAAATACCCGACAAACATATACTGGGAAGTTTGAGGAGTTGGCCTGTCAATAACGGGGCTCAAACGGTGGACAAAACAAACGTAGCCAAAGTCCAGCGGAGTCAAATGAAGGGTGATTTCTCAAGAAACAAGATAGAAAAAGGTGTACCGAAGTTAAGCACGGAGGAAGGCATGAGATTGATGAGATAACAAGCAGTGGAGACCGCAAAATGTCAATAAGTAGTGGGAACCTACGTCTGAAAGAGTAGGGAACGAGCCACTTCAGGAAGATGGTGCTTCTTGCATTCGGCGACACCATTCTGTTGCGGTGTGTTAACGCAGGAAGTGATGCATCCGTGGACGCATCCGGATGAGTTGTGTGCATTTTCGTTTTAAGAGTACTCGTATCATATGTTTGTATTTGTTATTAGTGTTTGTGTCGTTGTATCGCATTTTTTATTTCAATATCGCGGCTTGTTGGATTGACCGACCAACTCGACCTTAAATGAATAGGTCTGGTAGTTTAGGGCGTTTGGAGTCTAGTGCGATTTTATTTTAATTGCATGAGGGAAGTAACATTTACTGATTTAATAATATATAATTAAATCAGTTTAAATTAAGGAGTTTCAAAAAATAACCCCCCCCCCCACCCCGCGTTGATTGCCCATGAAATCTCTTGGGCTTCCAAAAACCCCCCTCTTTATTTCATGACTTTGTAACCCTCAAAACATTGAAATCTACTGTTGAAAACCAAGCCCTCTTTTCTCCTATTTAATCCTAACCTATCAGTCTTGTCAGTAGCTGGCGTTAAGAATCGGGAGAGACAGACTCGTCTTCTCCCCGATTCCTTCCAGTGATCGACCCAGGCCCGAATTTTCTCCCATGTTACCTCCCCGCCTGCATCGCAGCCCTCCTCCTTTTTCCCCACAAGGTCGAGCCTCTGGAGATCGGTCGACGACAACCTGTAAATCCCGAACCTCCTCCGGCTCAGCCTTCCACGTTGTTTCCTCCTCCGACAAGGACGCGCGCCTCCTAAAGATCGGTCGACGTCGACTCTCCTTTCCCGATCTTCCTCCAGCGCGCCCTACCGCAGCTCCTCTTTCCCCGATAAGGCCATCATTCGGGACTTCCGGCATCCTGCACCGCTCAAATCCCTCGTCCCGACCACCCCTCTCCTGTTAGCCCTCACTGCAGCTTCACCTCCTCCAGCCACCTCCTCCGTTCCACCACGTCTAATCTCATGTAACCTCTCAAGACCGGCCAAGCCTCCATTGTTTTCTCCTGTAACCCCCAAAAACGGCGATCACTGTTTTCTCCATTGTTTTCTCCAGCTCACGTAGCAAACCCGGCCAGCCAGCGTCCTCAACACCAGAAAAATCCAACTCCAAGGAAACCACAACAAGTATACCCGTCTGCTCCTTACTGCTAAATTCTACTCATGCAATTAATTTTTTTTTGATCAAATTGTTAGCGCTTGCAAACTCTTAACGGTTCCTAATGTCGTTATTTTCCTACAAACATAATACATCTTTTTTTGGGTCTTTGAGCTGACTACTTGCGTGGTAACTAAATGTGCGCTTGGGGCCAACGTTAGGTAATCGAACTAAATCGCCGTGAGTATAGATTTTGCTAACGAAGTCCCTATTCTCTCGAAAAAGTCGCGGCTAAGTCGCTCATCACTAAGCCGGGTTGCATCAATTTGGTATCAGAGAGGGTTCAATTCACTCCTATTGTGAGTCAAACGATCCGGCGTTCCCTAAATTATTTTCTAAAAAAACAAAATTATTTTCAAACAAAAAAAACAAAAGAGGTGAGTTTATTTTTCTTTAAAATATATATCTATATTATTAATAATTTTTCTTTTTAACAAAAAAACAAACAATCTTTCTTTTTTTTCAAAAAAAAATGGAGGGTAGAACGGACAAACTCGAGTCAAGCGTCAATGGCTTAAATCAATGCATGGAAAACCTCATGCAAATGATGGAAACACTCACCCTCCAAGTGGGAGATGTTACCCAAGTCGTCAATGGATTACGAACTTTTGTCAACAACTTAGAAGCCGCTCGACACCTAGGTCTAAATCAGGAACCCCTACCAAATCTTAGAGAGGATGAACCTTTGCTACCGCGACTTGATCCCCAAAACCCACCACGATGGGATACGGGCGTCAAATTGGATGTAGGAGATTTTGAGGGCCGAGTAGAACCCGAGGGATGCTTAGATTGGTGTGAGCGTATGGAGCGATTTATGGCTTGGAAACGGATGTCGTTGAATAGCCAAGTCAAGTATGCCACCCTTCGGCTTAAGGGCCCCGCACTAGTCTGGTGGGTCCAATTAGAGCGTACTCGTTTCACTTTAGGTTTGGCCCCGATCAGGACCTGGGTCGAATTTAAAAACCAGTTGCGAAAGCAGTATGTTCCCCCGGATTATCTCCAAAATTTATATCGCAAATTTCACAACCAACGACAGGAAAGACTCTCGGTTGATGACTACACCAACGAGTTCCTTATCCTCCAGTCCAGGTTAGACATTCGAGAGGAGGACGATATGATTGTGTCTCGCTATCTAAATGGCTTACGCTATGCCATCCGGGAGCAAGTAGAGCTTCATGACTTTCGAGACCTATGGGAGATCTCCAGTAGGGCCCGGCGTGTAGAAGCATCACTACAGAAAAAAGCGACTGGCCCGCAGATTTCTGAGAGGCTTCCTAACACGATTTCACCCAAACCCCTCAGCCAGAGTCACCCTCCCGGGTCCACTAGTGGCTCCACCGCGCCCTCGGCCTATACTAAAGGCAAAGAGGTTGTGGGTTCCCGACCCAACCCGGGAACCTTTCGGTGTTTTAAGTGCATGGAAGCAGGACACAAGTCCTCAGAGTGCCTTCGTAGGCAGTTTGTAGTTGTGGTTGAGAACGAGGAAGATCAGGAACCTGAGTACGGGATCTTCCTTACAGACTCCCAACCAGACGCGAGTGATGTGGACGAAATCGAAATAGAAGGAGAGCAGGCAGAGCACCTAGTTTGCGTCATGCAGCATAGTCTCCTCACCCCCAAAATTTCCACAGAGTACGAGTGGTTGAGACATAACATTTTTCGTACGACCGCACACATTCATGGACAATTTTGCTCCATCATCATTGATAGCGCAAGCATGGAAAATTTCGTGTCGCAGCGTATGGTAGAAAAGCTTAAACTCTGAACCGAACCTCTAGGTAAACCCTACTGTTTGTCTTGGATCACTAGTTCTGTGACTATACCAGTCACACATCGATGCTTGGTAGAGTTTTCCATAGGGGCGTCTTACCAGGATTCCGTTTGGTGTCACGTTGCGACCATGGAGGTTTGTCACATCTTGTTAGAGCGACCGTGGTAGTTTGATAAGCACGTAGTTCATGACGGAGCAAATAATTCTTACACTTTTGAACGTAAGGGGCGCAAGATCGTTCTTCTTCCCCAGAAGAATGGGCCCTTGCCAAAGCCCTTAGAGCATACCCCACCTAGTGGCACCTCGACGTCTCCTATCGCGGCAATTTCCTTTCCTTCAGCCCACATGCTATTATCTGGTTCACAATTCCAGGAGGAGATGAAGGCTCCGTTTGGCATGTTGTTGGTGGTCGTAAACGCGTGGGTTAAAATGTCATTCGTTAAGAATTACCTAACAAACATCATCTGTTTGAAAATAAAAGTGGATGAAGTTCCTTAGTTGGACATTAACAAATGAGAATTTAACCCCCCATGTTCATGACCGCCGCCACTGTGTCAAACGGAGCCTAAAAGTGCAACGAGTGTGGAAACTTAGCCAGATAGAAAACCATCATGCATTTGTCATGACGTTCTTGATGGCTCATTCCATGACTTTGGAGTTTACATTTCATAGCATTCATGTACAAAATATCCTCTTGAAGGAGCGTTTCAGTCTTCAGTGGGGTATTTTTGTGCATGTATGTTTTGAAATGTATACTGGATTAATAATTATGCTAGCTTGTAGAAGTAAGGCTCAGTTTGGCACTGTGGTGTAAATTGTTATTCGTTAATGCCCACCTATGAAACTTCATTCACTTTTATGTTCAAACGGATGATGTTTGTTAGGTGATCCTTAACAAATGACAGTTAATCTCATGCATTTACGACCGCCACCACCGTACCAAATGAAGCCTAAGAAAACTACCTAACTTGCGCAAATTACCAATGTTCATAACACTGCAACAAATTAAGCACCTCTCATAATGTTATGATGGGAGAGAACACAAGCTTTTCCCTACTTGATTGAACATCTGAGGAAGTAGAAATAAAAACCAAATGACTGGGTGCAGGAAAGTGAAGTTGTCTATATGTTAGCCGGCCTAGATTCCAGTCGGGAGACTACGGAGATTCCTAGCTTAGTGCGTCCTCTTATTTCTGAGTTTTCCTCTATTATGCCTGATGAACTACCAGATCATCTTCCCCTCAAGCGAGATATACAACATTGTATCGATCTTATTCCTGGTACTAACCTACCTCACTTACCACATTACCGTATGAGTCCTAAAGAGCACGAGGAACTCCACCGACAAGTCACCGACCTAATCAAAAAGGGACATGTTAGGGAGAATATGAGCTCATGCGCAGTACCTGCACTCCTCGTCCCTAAGAAGGATGGTACTTGGCGAATGTGTGTGGATAGTCGAGTCATCAACAAAATTACCGTTAAGTATCGTTTTCCGATCCCTCGATTGGACGACATGCTCGACATGCTCAGTGGGTCTAAGATCTTTTCCAAGATTGATCTTAAAAGCGGCTACCATCAAATCCGGATCCGACCCGGGGATGAATGGAAGACTGCTTTCAAGACCAGGGAAGGACTCTACGAGTGGCTTGTGATGCCTTTCGGCCTCTCCAACGCCCCTAGTACCTTTATGCGACTCATGCATCAAGTTATCTGCCCTTTGATGGGAACATGTGTGGTTGTTTATTTTGATGACATCTTGATTTATAGCGACAACCCCGACCAACATCTTGTGCACTTGCGTCAGGTCCTTCAAATCCTTTTGGAGAACAAGCTTTATGTGAACCTTAAGAAGTGTGTATTTTTGGCCGACAATTTAACCTTCCTAAGGTATATTGTGTCGGCCGACGGAATTAAGTTTGATCCAGAAAAGATCCAAGCAGTTAGAGTGTGGCCGAGTCCCAAGACTATCACTGAAGCCCGAGGATTTTATGGATTAGCCTCGTTTTATCATCGATTTATTAGAAATTTCAGCACTCTCATTTTGCTTGTGACCGACTGTCTTAAAAAGGGTCATTTTATTTGGACGGCCGAAACAGAGCGTGTCTTTTCTCTTATCAAGGAAAAGTTGACTAGTGCTCCCGTGCTAGCACTTCCTGACTTCGAGAAAATCTTTGAGGTAGATTGTGACGCTTCGATTATTGGAATAGGAGTTGTCTTGAGTCAAGAAGGACGACCCGTCGTGTTTTTTAGTGAGAATCTAAACGAGGTCAAAACCCGTTATTCTACCTATGATCTAGAGTTCTACGCCATCGTCCAAGCTCTTCGCCACTGGCGGCACTATTTGATCCAACGTAAGTTCATCCTTAATACCGATCATGATGCGCTTCGGCACTTGAACTCCCAGAAGGAGGTGCGTAGGCATGCCAAATGGGCAGCCTTTCTTCAGGAGTACACCTTCCATTTGAAATATAAGTCAGGCATTTCAAATCGAGTAGCGGACGGACTTAGCCGTAGGTCGCATGTCTTAGTCACCCTCCAACCGCATATCCTCGACTTAGATAAGCAAAAGAGTATTTATCCCTCTGATCCATATTTCAGTAAGATTTGGGACGCGTGTCAATTTAGTGGACCGACCCCACCAAAAAATATATTTTGAGTGAGGGTTTTTTATTCAAAGGCACTCGCCTTTGTATTTGTGAGGGGCCACTAAAGGAGATTATACTAAGAGAGCTTCATTATTCTGGATTAGGAGGTCATGTGGGGCAAAACAAGCTCCTGGACCTCGCTAACTCACGTTTTTTTTGGCCTAAAATGAAGGAGGATGTTGTCAAATTCGTTAGGACCTGCACGACCTGTCAATTGTTTAAAGGACATGCCCAAAATACCGGTCTGTACACACCTCTCTCCGTTCCTGAGCGGCCTTGGGATGAAGTCTATGGATTTTGTCGTAGATTACCCCAAACCAAACGAAAAGTACATTCAATTTTTGTCGTGGTTGATCGTTTTTCGAAAATGGCTCATTTTATTCCTTGTAGGAAAACGACTGATGTCACGCATGTTGCCGATCTCTTTTTTCGGGAGATCGTGCGTTTGCACGAGATTTCCCGCTCTTTCACTTTCGATCGTGACCCCCGATTTTTGAGTTATTTTTGGAAAACTTTATGGGGAAAACTTGGGACTAAGCTCGAATTTAGTAGCGCCTATCACCCGCAGACGGATGGGCAGACTGAGGTAGTGAATCGAAGCTTGGGCGATTTTCTTAGATGTCTAGCGGGAGAGCAACCGAAGCAATGTGATTTAGTTATACTGCAAGCATAATTCGCCTATAACAGCTCAAGAAATCGTTCCACCACCAAGTCTCCTTTTGAAATAGTTTATGGCTATCCCGTCCCGTTACTACTCGATCGTCATTCCCTTCCTTCTTTTGAACGAACTTCTTTTGATGCGCTTAACATATATTGATCATTTAAAATCTTTGCATAAGTTGATTGCTAACAGTTTGCGAGCATCTTCTGAGAAATACAAGGATGCGGCGGATAAACATCGCCACGAGATGTATTTCTCAGAAGGAGATTGGGTTCTTGCTTTTTTCAGGAAAGAGAGGTTTCCCGTGGGCACCTATCACAAGCTACAACAAAGGCGTTTTGGGCCATTTTAAATTAAAAAGTGTCTTGGCACCAATGTTTATCTTTTAGACTTACTCGCTGAGTTTGGAACCTCCCCAATCTTTAACATTGCTGACCTTGTGCCATTTTTTGGTGAGCTTCCTGAAACCATCCCTGAACCACCCACTCCCGTACCATCTTCCACTCCACGGCCAACTTTAGCCTCATCTACACCCACCATTGAGGAGATTGAGCAGGTGTTGGATATTCGTGAATTTCAGACGTGAACCGGTACTTATCAGCGTTACCTCGTTACATGGAAGGGCAGAGATATCTCAGACAGTTCATGGATAAGCGCCTCTGAGCTTCGTCGCCTCCGTCCTGATCTTACTGTTGCAGGTGTTTTTCAATTCTCGACGGGGTCGAGTCCTTTCAACCCCGGGGGAATTGATGCATCCGTGGACGCATCCGGATGAGCTATGTGTGTGTGTGTGTTTTCTGTTTAAGAGTACTCTTATCATATGTTTGTATTTGTTATCAGTGTTTGTGTCGTTGTATCGCATTTTTTATTTCAATGTCGCGGCTCGTTGGATTGACCGGCCAACTCGAACTTAAATGAATAGGTCCGGTAGTTTAGGGCGTTTGGAGTCTAGCGCGATTTTATTTTAATTGCATGAGGGAAGTTACATTTACTGATTTAATAATATATAATTAAATCAGTTTTAATTAAGGAGTTTCAAAAATTAACCCCCCCCCCTTGATTGCCCATGAAATCTCTTGGGCTTCCAAAAACCCCCCTCTTTATTTCATGACTTTGTAACCCTCAAAACATTGAAATCTACTGTTGAAAACCAAGCCCTCTTTTCTCCTATTTAATCCTAACCTATCGGTCTTGTCAGTAGCTGGCGTTAAGAATCGAGAGAGACAGACTCATCTTCTCCCCGATTCCTTCCAGCGATCAACCCAGGCCCGAATTTTCTCCCCCGTTACCTCCCCGCCTGCATCGCAACCCTCCTCCTTTTTTCCCCACAAGGTCGAGCCTCTGGAGATCGGTCGACGGCAACCTGTAAATCCCGAACCTCCTCCGACTCAGCCTTCCACGCCGTTTACTCCTCCGACAAGGACGCGTGCCTCCTGAAGATCGGTCGACGTCGACTCTCCTTTCCCGATCTTCCTCCGGCCCGCCATACCGCAGCTCCTCTTTCTCCGATAAGGCCATCATTCGGGACTTCTGGCATCCTGCACCGCTCAAATCCCTCGTCCCGACCACCCCTCTCCTGTTAGCCCTCACCGCAGCTTCACCTCCTCCAGCCACCTCCTCCGTTCCACCACGTCTAATCTCATATAACCTCCCAAGACCGGCCAAGCCTCGACTGTTTTCTCCTGTAACCCCCAAAACTGGCCACCACTGTTTTCTCCAGCTCTCGTTGCAAACCCGGCTAGCCAGCGTCCTCAACACCAGAAAAATCCAACTCCAAGGAAACCCCCGCAGGTATACCCGTCTGCTCCTACTGCTAAATTCTACTCATGCAATTAATTTTTTTTGATCAAATTGTTAGCTTGCAAACTCTTAACGGTTCCCACTGTCGTTATTTTCCTACAAACATAATATATCTTTTTTTTGCGTCTTTGAGCTGACTGCTTGCATGGTAACTAAACGTGCGCTTGGGGCCAACGTTAGGTAATCGAACTAAATCGTCGTGAGTATAGATTTTGCTAACGAATTCCCTATTCTCTCGGGAAAGTCGTTAAGTCGCTCATCATTAAGCCGGGTTGCATCCGGAAGTTTGGTGGATAATGCCCAACATAGTACAAGCGGTCTGAAAGGCGTGCCCAGTGTATTCGTGTGCATTATTAGTGCGAAAAACTTTGAAATATTGATAGTAAAGGACGAGAAGAGAGACAAAAGCATTGACCGATCGCAGATTAGGTACAACCTAGTCATGTGAGAGTGATCATCAATAAACGTAAGAAAGTGACTATAACCATAAATACTAGCAATTTTGTACGGTCCTTAAATATAAGAATACGCTAAATCAAAAGAGCAGCGCTCCGAGTATAATGAGGAAGTCCCTATTCTCTCGGGAAAGTCGTTAAGTCGCTCATCACTAAGCCGGGTTGCATCAGGAAGTTTGGTGGATAATGCCCAACATAGTACAAGCGGTATGAAAGGCGTGCCCAGTGTATTCGTGTGCATTATTAGTGCGAAAAACTTTGAAATATTGATAGTAAAGGAGGAGAAGAGAGACAAAAGCATTGACCGATCGCAGATTAGGTACAACCTAGTCATGTGAGAGTGATCATCAATAAATGTAAGAAAGTGACTATAACCATAAATACTAGCAATTTTGTACGGTCCTTAAATATAAGAATACGCTAAATCAAAAGAGCAACGCTCCGAGTATAATGAGGAGGGAAAACAGACCGATGATGTTTCTAATAAATACATGATTCACAAGTAAAGGGAGAAAAAGATACAACGGGGAGAGCCTTTTGGAGGATGGGAAGAGGAGCATGATCGAGATGTTGGTGTCAATCAATAGAGCTGGCGGAAGAGAGAACAGATCAAGGAAGATCTAGAGTGCGGAACTCATTGCAAAGCCGCCCCTTACCAAAGATATTCCGCATCTTTCAATCCAGCACAACAAAAGAAGAGGAAAAGAAGGTAATTAGACAATCATGATCATGTGTTAGGTGGCTGACAGAGAGAAACTTAAATTCAGTGCAAGAAACATGAAGAACAGAGCAGAGAAATAGAGGAGTGAGCAACACATCGCTAGAGCCAACAACAGGAGTGGTGTCTCTGTTTGTCACTGTAATGAACTTTGGAAATGGAGAGTCCAAGTACCGAGAGGGTTGCTATGGAGAGATGTGATCGGTGGATCCGAAGTCCACAATCCAGGAGGAGCCAAGAGGAAAGGTAGACAGACCTGTATGAGAAGAGACCGCGGGGCCAGAGTTGCGAGCAAGCAGCTCCCGCAGCTGTCGGATACTTGGAGTTCATCACGCAAAAAGTTGATTTCAGTGAGGGAACAAAAGCAGGCAGTGCATCAACGGACGCAAAAACCATTGGAGGGAGGGAGAGCTGCAATAGAAGACAGACTGTTGTGCGGGCTAGAAGAAGCCGCGAGGGGTCCCATGACTGGTTGGCAACAGGACCGACCGCAAGAGAGTAGGATTGAGCAGCGCGAGCCCAAGCGGCTGCAGCAAGTTCAGGAAGTAGGAAACTGGGATGCAGGAAGAGTTGAGGCAACGACAAGGGCGATTACGCGCATAGCGCAATCGAGCACAGGGCAAACTTGCGAGTAGTGCACGCGAGTAGGCGAGTACATGAGCAACAGAGAAGCGGCTTCAAGCAACGTCAAGCACTGGGCGAGCGAATGCGAACTCTGGAAGAAGCAAATGGTTGCGCGAGCTTGAGTTGCAAACACAGGGAGAAGCAACAAGCTCTGGTTGCGAGCTCTGGAAGAAGTGTGGGCTCTAGAAGATGCATGTCTAGCAAGGTGAGGAGTGCATGCGAGGAGGCGAGCAACAGAGGAGCAGCGGCGAGCACTGGGCGAGTGGACGCAAGCACTGGAAGAAGTTGGTGGTTACAAGAGCTTGAGTGGCGAACACAGGGAGAAGCAACGAGCTCTAGTTGCAAGCTCAACAAACACCTGACAAGGTTGCACAGTCCCTGCAGGAGCGAACACAGTAGAGGTTTCTCAGGAGTGCAGATGAGGGGACGATGTCCGCATGGTATCAAAACCGTCTTTGAAGTTGTTGTGGATGTTTCATTGATCAGCAGACGGGAGACAGGAAAAAAAACAGTGGGGCCAATCCACATGAGTAGAAGCTCAATCGTGCAAAATCGGGAGGATCGTTAACTCTGATACCATGTGGAAATAGAGAATAAAAGGACCAATATTTTCATTCTCAAGATGTGAGGTTAAAAGAGGACCTTAATAGGAGAAGCCTTATGAGCCTAAATACATGGGCTTCATTTATTTAGAACTCGTAACAGAAGCTATAAAACAATGTAAAAAATATGCATCGACAATGTCAAAGTTGAACAACTTTCATCCATTTTAACTTGGAACTGTCTCTTCTCTTGCCAGATCCATCGACATAAATCTATCGACTCAACTAAGTACTGCATTTCCTAAATTTCATTGTACATGCCCAAACCATTCAAGTATATTTTCTATTCTCCTATTTTAGATACATCTCTTACTGTTACTTTGATATAATCATCCCTTAATTTATCTTCAAAGTTTTATCACACATGAATCTTAGGCTCCTAGTTTCAATCATTCAACTTAAATACAGACTTTTTTTACAAATTCTCATATATGCAACAGCATCTGATTCGCTGCGGTCCTATTAAACTTCTCCATTTTAACAACCAAGCCCTAACTCCAGAAATAATATCCTCATATATATCACATTCGTCTGAATAATTGATCCAAGGTACTTAAATCTATCACATCTAGATATCTATTTATCTACGGATATAATAGATTGATTGATATCACTATATCACACCCACTAAATTGCATATAATGTACTCGGCCTTTGTTCTGCTAATTCGCAACCCCTTACCGTCTTAACAATATATTCCTTGTTCTAGTTTTAAATTTAACTCAATATATTTATCATTGAATAAACTATGACATGCGCAAAAAAACATAAACCAAATACCACGCTTTGGATATTTTTTGGAAGCATCTCCGTAACTAATACAAAAAGATGTAAACAATAAATATTCTTGATTTAAATTTATTATGATAGAAAATTCCTCACTCTACCACTACATCTAATATCAGTCAGTGTTCCGCATACATATCTTCAAAACTTCAACATAACCTTCTTGTTTCTTCCTCACTGCATGCCAAATCCAATCGCATGGTGCTCGATTATATGCCTATATAGATAAATAAAATTCATATGAAAAGCACCTCCTTCCTCTCTATATTTTTATAATTACTGTCTTCACTCCAACATTAGATTTTCATGGTATTAAATAAAATTGATTCTTAAAAAATATAATGTTTTTATCTACAGTACATAACTGCGACACTCAACACTCAAGTCTTTATCCCACTATAGTGGGGTCGGTTCTACAGTACATAACTCTCTCTCATAAATGAAACTATAAGGAAAGACGTAATGTATTGAGGCATTAGTGAGATTATGACTAAAGATAGGGCACAATGGCGACAAAGTATCCATATAGCCGACCCCACTATAGTGGGATAAAGGCTTGAGTGTTGTTGTATAATACATAACTCTCTCATAGCCTCATTGTCTGACTCTGATTCATCTACAATTGACACATTCTTGAATATCTAATTTATTTTTGTTCATAAATTATGTCAACAAGATGTTTTTTCTTCAAGTAATTTAGCATCCAATTAATCTTCAAAATTTCATTTAAAGTCAACAGAACCAACCAGTGTAATATCCTCATAACTCTCCAAACCTCAATATGTATAGCGGACACAGTCTTACCATTATACATCTTCAAACTTAATTTCACTTCATATTTTTGGATAAATCTAAAATATACATCATTATCATGTTCAATTTCGTCCAAAAATACTTTCTTACATAAAATCTCATTTAATAGCTTCTAAAATTACAACTTAATCTCTTTTTGATGTTGTTAGGTTTGGCCTAACTCAACCTGAAAAACCGGCTCAACAGGTGAGGATTGCCTTGCCATATAAACAGATCAGACCAGAGCGGATTGGCGGTGTGAGACTATTATTAACATCCCCCTCGCCCATAGCATGGATTGACCGGACGGAACCGGGATACAAAGCTCATGGGCGGACCAGACGGAACCGGACCGAAACTGGATGGAACCTGGCTCTGATACCATGTTAGGTTTGGCCTAACTCAACCTGAAAAACCGGCTCAACAGGTGAGGATTGCCTTGCCATATAAACAGATCAGACCAGAGCGGATTGGCGGTGTGAGACTATTATTAACAGATGTCATCGTCTTTAATTAAGATGATATTATCTTCACAAGTAAATTTTATAAAGTCACTATTAGGTTGATGATGTTATATCTATTTGAGTGTTGGGTAGCAAAGTAGTTAATATTTAAGTTGAGCGTAACATAACTGGGAATGATAAAATGGATATGTGAACAATATTAGAAATATATAACCTAATGAGAGATTATATAAAATAAATATTAAGAGTGACATCACAGATCACTCAGAATGATTGATCCGATTATGAGAATTCATAAAGTTGATCAAAATAATTGTGATGAAGTATTTGATGATGATCATAAACAAGCACGAAAATGTTCTTTCTTACTGTAGAAAGAGCTCAAATCTTGTATGTATTGATCAAGTATGTGAATACAAGGAGAAAATACAAATATATAGGAGAAAGAGAGAGAGAACAAATCATATACAAGATGTGGGACTAAAAGAGAGAAAGCATAAATGGGCCTAAAACATGGGCCCAATACAAGGGTTATTCTAACACTCCCCCGCAAGCTGGAGCGTACAAATCGTATGCACCAAGCTGGGAAAGACATTGATAGAAGGATGCCTTGGGAAGAGCCTTTGTGAGAACATTCGCAACTTGTTCCGTCCCTGGAACATGCTTTAGATCGAGCTTCTTCATTTGAACTTTCTCTCGAACGAAGTGACAATCGACTTCAATATGCTTCGTCCTTTCGTGGAAGACTGGGTTCTTGGCGATATGTATAGCCGTTTGGCTATCACAAAGAAGAAGAGCCGGAGAAGGTAATCTGACACCCAGATCAGTGAGGAGACTTTCAAGCCACGTCAGTTCTGATACAACAGATGTCATTGCCCGATATTCTGCCTCAGCTGATGATCGAGCAACTACCGTTTGTTTCTTGTTTCGCCATGTAACCAAATGGTCCCCAAAGTATGTGCAGAAGCCACTAATAGATCGTCGGTCATCAAGAGAGCCAGCATAATCCGCATCAGAGTATGTCACTAAGGTTGAAGCAGACGAGGAAGTCCGGTAAACAAGTCCTTGACCCGGGGCTGTTTTTAGGTACCTGAGAATGCGTTCAACAGCCTGAAGATGAGATTTACGAGGAGAGTGCATGTATCGACTGACAAAACCAACAGCAAAGCAAATATCTGATCTGGTAACCGTGAGATAGATCAATTTCCCAACTAGTCGTCGATAATATTCAAGATTCTGGAGAAGAAGATCCGAGTCAGATGCCTGAGCACATAACTTGTAGTTTACATCCATGGGGGTATCACTTGGCTTACACCCTAAAAGACCAGCATCATGAAGAAGATCAATACAGTACTTTCGTTGAGATAGAATAAGCTCGTCCGGTCGCCGGGCAACCTCAAGACCCAGAAAGTATCGTAGAGTTCCCAGGTCCTTTGTCTGGAAGATCGAGTTTAGATGCACTTTGACGGCATGTATCATTTGTGAGTCATCTCCTGTAATGATGATGTCGTCAACATATACTAACAAAAGGACCGTCCCTATTGGTCGATGACGAGTGAACAGCGAGAAGTCGGTCGAGCTTCGAGTAAACCCGATATCACGAAGGACCTTATTGAATTTATCAAACCAGGCCCGTGGAGATTGTTTGAGACCATACAGAGCCTTAAGAAGGCGGCAAACCTGAGACTCCCCCGTGGTCTCAAACTCGGGCGGTTGTTGCATGTAGACTGTCTCCTGGAGATCCCCATTTAAGAAGGCATTCTTGATATCGAGTTGAAAGAGGGGTCACTGGCGATGAACAGCGACAGAGATGAGGACTCGAACGATATTGAGCTTGGCGACCGGAGAGAAAGTTTCCTCATAGTCGAGCCCCTGTTGCTGGGTGAAGCCGCGAGCCACAAGACGAGCCTTCAGACGGTCTATCGTCCCATCAGCAACATGTTTGATGACAAAGACCCACTTGCACCCAACCGGTTTCTGACCCGGAGGAAGGGGTACGACGGTCCATGTCTGGTTAGCCCAGAGAGCAGACATTTCCTCCTCCATGTCTGGTTAGCCCAGAGAGCAGACATTTCCTCCTCCATGGCTGCCCGCCAGCCAGGATGTTGAAGCGTCTCCTGCACAGAGTTAGGAACAGCAATCGAAAAGAGAGAAGTAGCAAAAGTGTGCAGAGGGGAAGATAGGCGATGAAGAGAGACGTAGGCATCCAGAGGATGGGCAGTGGAAGGCATTACCTGATCAGAAGGACGCAAAGAATCCGTGGTGAAGGCCGGCTGCAGAAGGGCAACGGAACTGGGAGGGCGACGAGTGTAGACACGGATAACAGGTGGTTTGGTGGTAGCAAGAGCGGAGGCAGGGGAAACGGGCGAATGTGGTGTAGTAGCGGGAATAACGGGACGGGGTAAAGGCGGTGGGAGAGGATGCGGTGGTAGCGCAGCAGGCAACGGAGCAGGGAAAACGGTTGGTCTTCCCGGAAGGTAACGTCAGCAGAAACGGTGATCTTGCGAGTAGCGGGTGAGTAACAGACATAGCCCTTCTGGGTGCGGAAGTAGCCGACAAAGATGTGTTTCACCGCCCGGGGATCCAATTTATCCGAGGAGGGCCCGAGGCGGTGGACATAGGAGGTGTTGTCGAAGATACGGGGTGGGAGAGGGAAAGCCGGAGTGGAGGGAAACAGGATGCTAAACGGAGTAGCATAATTGAGGACAGAGGAGGGGAGGCGGTTGATGAGAAAGCAGGCAGTGGAAACCGCAAAGTTCCAGTATGCCTTGGGAACATGCATTTGAAGCATGAGGGAGCGGGCGACAACGAGTAAATGGATGTTCTTTCATTCGGCAACCCCATTTTGCTGAAGTGTGTAAGCGCAAGATGTTTGATGGAGAATCCCGTATTCCGAACACAAAGTGGTAAAGTCGTGGCTGGTGTATTCGCGAGCATTGTCAGTACGGAGGGATTTGAGTGTGGTGTGGAATTGCGTCCGAGTCTCGAGGATAAAGGCCCGAAAAACCCGGGGAAGCTCAGAGCGTTCACGGAGTAAGTAGAGTCACGTAGTGCGAGAGTGATCATCAATACAGGTGATAAATAACGAAAACCACATATACTGGGAATCTTAAATGGACCTCATACATCTGAATGAACTAGATCAAAGGGAGCTGCACTCCGAGTACAATGCGAAGGAAAAGAAGAACGCGGCTGTTTGTCGAGGATACATGAATCACACTGAAAAGAAGTAAACGGAATATCTGGAAGAGCCCGCTGTAGAACCGGGAGAGGGGCATGACTAAGGCGGCGATGCCAGGCAGTGGAGGAGACGGAAGATAGAATGGTGGGAGATTCATCGAGAAGGTAGAGCCCGTTCCGCAGCTGGCCGCTACCAATGGTAGTCCGCGTCCGCCGATCCTGTATAACAAAGAAAGAAGAAGTGAATATAACAGAACAATCCAGATCACGTGTAAGGCGCCCAACAGATAAGTAAATTAAAGGGTGAACTCAAAACATGAAGAGCCGAGCGAAGAAGGATGGAGTGGTTGAGAGAGAGATCTGCCGAGCCGGAGACAGGAACCAGCGCCCCATTGGCCACAGTGATAGACTTCGGATAAGGAGAATCCGAGTACTGTGCAGGCCGTTGCGAAGTAATGTGGTGAGTGGCACCAGAGTCCACAATCCAACCCGGGCTGGTGGAGAGACAAGCAGTACCTGTGTTGGAGACGGAGGCGACGGAGGCCGAGGGTGGGTTGAGCAGGCCCTGGAGATGCTGGAGCTGAAGACGGACGGTCTCAAGATCAGGAGAACTGACTTCAGTAACAACAGAAGCTATCGGGCGAGGTGGGTAGCCGATTTTCTTATAGCAGGTGGCATCAAGATGACCATCTTTCTAAGTTATCAAAGCCGCAAGGCGCACCGAGGCGCAAAGGTCCTCTGGAGCCTAGGCGCAAGGCGCAGGCGCGCGCCTGAGACACGTGAGGCGCAAAAATGGGGGAAAAAGAAATTGAGCGAATTGGACGCCCAATTCGCTGAAATTGTGCGAATTGGGCGCCCAATTCGCTGAAATTGAGCGAATTTGCGGAATTTCAGCGAATTGGGCGCCCAATTCGCGGAATTTCAGCGAATTGGGCGCCCAATTCGCGGAATTTCAGCGAATTGGGCGCCCAATTCGCGGAATTTCAGCGAATTGGGCGCCCAATTCGCGGAATTTCAGCGAATTGGGCGCCCAATTCGCGGAATTTCAGCGAATTGGGCGCCCAATTCGCGGAATTTCAGCGAATTGGGCGCCCAATTCGCGGAATTTCAGCGAATTGGGCGCCCAATTCGCGCAATTTCAGCGAATTGGGCGCCCAATTCGCTCAATTTCAGCGAATTGGGCGCCCAATTCGCGCAATTTCAGCGAATTGGGCGCCCAATTCGCTCAATTTCAGCGAATTATGGGCCCAAGTGCGCCTAGGGGGAGCCTCATGTGCGTCTAAGATCATGTTTTTGCTTATATTAAAAAAACAATTTTAAAAAAATACCCTGAAAGGCCCGGGCGCGCCTTTGGCGCGCCTAAGACCCTGTAAGGCGCGCGCCTAGGCGCGCCTGAGGCGCGCCTGGGGCACATCGCCCGCCTCAGCTGTGCTGAGGCGCGGCGGGCTGCGCCTGGTGCGCCCGGCGCCTCAGGCGCGCCGAGGCCTTGACAACTATGACATCTTTCCGGCAGAAGGAGCACTTTGGCCGGCCACGGCCACCACAGCCACGGCCCCGCGAGCCCGAACGTCCCCCCCGAGCAGAAGTGGGAGGGGATGGTAAGAGGGGAGGGGCCTGCTAAAGAAGCGCCGGTGGAGAAGGAGCAGGAGGATCTGGAGGAGGAGAGACCCGGAGAATCATGGAGCAGACATCAGAAAAAGATGATGTGATGGGAGCAGCCAGGACCTGAGTACGAAGACTCTGAAGATGAGATGGAAGGCGGGCCATGATGATGGCAATGCAGGCAGCTTCCTTCTGAGCTCGTTGAGCAGCATGATCATTGGTGGGCGGCTGATGCTGGATCCAGGCTTCAGCAAGAGTTTTAGCCCGAGCAACAAACGAGGTCATATCGGAAGCACCGCCAGTGTCGAGAGTGAAGAGGTCAGAAAGGATGTCGTAAAGATGTTGAAGGCTGTCGCGGCCAGAGTATAAGAAATGTAGCTCATCCCACATACCCTTGGCAGTGTCGTGATACATAGCCATTTGATAAGGCTCACCATCCAAGGAATTCAGAATCCAAGTCTGAACGTGTCCGTCATTGCGGAGCCAATCATCCGTAAGGGGAGAAGGAGAAGCCTGAGTAAGGTGAGGCAAGAGTCCCTTAGCCTGAAAAACCCGCCGAACTGAATGCACCCATGGAATAAAGTTTTTCTTGCCTGAAAAAGAGATGGTAGTGATCCGGAGCTCGTCACGGAGTTCGGCAGAAGAGGTCGGGTGGTCTGGCGGACAGGCCGGGTGGACAGTAGGCGGACTGGCTGTTGAGCTCGGAGAAGTACCAGATGAAGTCATAGAGACAGGCCGCAGACCTTAGACGACCTGGGAACAATGTTGTAGATGTCGGATGTCGGGTTTATGTCGGTTTGGGTTTGAAATGTCGTATGTCGGATTGCGGGGGATATATCGGGGATATTTTACAATATCGGATTTTAATATTTAAATAAAGATAACAATATTTATAAACACATTTTTTGCAAATAAGTAAAAATGTACAGACAAAATAACTATAACAATGTACAGACAAATAAGTATTTATAACATTTTTTTTTTGAAATAATTTTGAAATATGAAGGAGAAGCTCATGTAATTATGCAAAGTTGGAGGGGAGTTTTTCTTAGCTATTGCAAAAATCAATATAACAGAAGTTAACAAAATAATGTTAACATAAGTTAGAATTGCACGAGAGAAACAAAAATCACTGCAGATTTACACAAGAAAAGGTATAAATTAAGGTATTGCAAAAAGGAAACCTCACTATAACATAAGTAAGAACCTTACAGTAACACAAGTTTAATAAAATTTTTAGATCTTATGACTTGATCAATATAATAACTCCAAATAAAACTTTCAATTGTCGCAGAAACAAGAAAAAAGAAGCAGAAAGAAGAAGTGGGCTTACAGTAAAGTGAAGTAGCAGAAGCCCTAAAGCCCAGCATCGACTCCTCGCGTCCTCCCCTGCGATGCTGATTCGTAGAAAGCCCGACGTCGTCTACTCCTCGCCTGTGATGTCGATCTGTTGCCTCGTCACCGGAGTAGCTGTCGAGTGACGACCTCTCCGCCAGAGCGACTCTCCGTAAAATTTAGGGTAGAGCGAGAAATGTCGAATGCATGAAATGGACTCGTGAAGTAGAAAAATACGGGTCCCGTGAACTTTATTTTTTTATATATTAAATATAATTACCGAAATATCGGGTTAGAGATATATCGATATATCGGGATATATCGTCGTTTTTTTGCAAAACGATATTTTTGTCAAACAAATCGGTTTCGTTGCGTTTTGCACCCAAAACCTTTATGTCGGCCGATATGTCGGACATGTCGGCCGATATCTACAACACTGCCTGGGAAGACCGCCGTGGAAAAAGCAGGAGGCCGCACGACAAGGCCGCGGCGGGAAGGACAGAAGACCACGACCAAGAAAGAGGAAAGAAAAACTAGTCCGCACGGTCACACTGGCACCAGCGATGAGACAGATCGCGACCCAAATGTGAAAAGAAAGAGAGTCCGCACGGTCTAGGTGAACACAGTAGCGGTCAAAGCACAGGAACCAGGCCGCAGCGGAGAGGAGCAGTCCGCAAGAAGAGAGTAGTCGGCGCGACTAGAGAAGAGACCGCCCGGTCAAGGTGTGAAGAAAACACAAGCGGCTGGAGGAGGCCGCGACCAAAGGCGAAGCGGACAGGGAGAAGAAGTCCGCAGCGGGTAGAGACAAGTCGCGCTGACAGAGAGGAGAAGAGCAGGTGACCGCGACCAAGATGCGGGTGAGAAAGGAACAATCCGCACGGTCAGGCAGATCACAGCAGCAAACCGCGAGTATAGAGACAAGCGGATATGGGGAAAGCAGAAGCGGACAGGGAGAAGAAGTCCGCAGCGGGTAGAGACAAGTCGCGCGGACAGAGAGGAGAAGGGCAGGTGACCGCGACCAAGATGCGGGCGAGAAAGGAACAGCCCGCACGGTCAGGCAGATCACAGTAGAGAGCAAAACGACGGACTGAAGACAGGCCACAACGGACAGAAAAGATGGTGGCCCCACGGATTAGGAAGGAGGAGAGGCTATAAAATGGCACCGGGGGGGGCGGGGGTGGATCCACGGGAGAAGGAGAGTAACAGGAGATAGCTGAAAAAAGGAGCGGACTGAGCGGGGCAAGCCGCAGAGGCAAGCGGATAGAAACGAACAGCTCGCGAAGGCAGGCCGCGAGGCAGGCCGCGAGAGAGGCCGCGGGAGGCAGGCCGCGAGAGAGATCAATAGGTGCGGTCAGAAGAAAGGAGACCGCGAGAATCGGAACCTGGCTCTGATACCATGTAGAAAGAGCTCAAATCTTGTATGTATTGATCAAGTATGTGAATACAAGGAGAGAATACAAATATATAGGATAAAGAGAGAGAGAGAGAGAACAAATCTTATACAAGATGTGGGACTAAAAGAGAGAAAGCATAAATGGGCCTAAAACATGGGCCCAATACAAGGGTTATTCTAACACTTACTAACAACTATGATATTTTTTTCAAAAATAGAAATTATAATTGGAGAAAGTACTAGATAAAATTTAGTACTTCCATAACTTAAATAGTTAATCAAAATCTTTGATAGATGCACACCTAGTGATTTCTTATTTCCTATTACCTTTATACTTTGATTAAAAGGGGAACCGTAATTTAATATATTTTAACTTATTCATTGAGGTTAAATGATGTAGGGGTAGGCTAGTGGTGCTCGGAAGCTAGGACTCTACGTGCACGTGTGATGGGATATGCGAATGCAATGCTACATGCAATGAAACAGTCGGATAGCAACGACAATTAATTTAAGCAATGAGAATTAACAACACCACGCAGCTAATCAAAATAAAGAAGCAATTAAATAATTTTAGCGATTTGACAACGGCTTCCTCCGCGCGGAGGGCCCAAGCAAGCGGCGGCGATTAATTCCATAAACAAATATTAGCGCAAAAGTACAACAACTACCAAACTATGATCATAGCACAAATATAGATAAACAACCAAGTGCAAATGTCAAATACAAAACACAATACCACGAGATACTCACGATGCAGTGGGCTGATCCGAGGTGGTGGAGAATTTGAGGGACCGGATGCAAAACGGGCGATCGGAGGTGGAACCGGTGGCGAGACGACGGTGACAGTGGCTGCCCTCAGTGGAAAGTGGTGGTAACGGAAGGTAAAACGGCGGATCCGGACACGAATGAGTAGATCCTGGCCGGGGGTGAGTGGATCCGATATTTAGGAGCGGATCCGGGCAAAAATGGAAGGTTTGTGCGGTGGAATAACGGATCGGAGGGTGGTAGCACTAGATCAAAATAGATCTAGGGTTTTCGGGGTGGTGGGAAGTGGATCCACGGAGGGAAGGAGGCTGCGGGATTGGTATAGGGCCGGCGGATGAACAGTGCCGGCGGATGAACAGTGCGGGTGAACAGTAATGACGGATGAACAGTGCCGGCGGATGAACAGTGCCCGTGAACAGTTTCGGTGAACAGTACCCGTGAACAGTGATCATGAACAGTGATTGGCGGTGGGGATTGAGATTTGGGGGTTGTAGGGGATGCGGATGAGGGTTTCGAGGGGGGAGGGAGAAGACTATGGATGGGTATTACCTTGGGGATGAAGAAAACCACCTAGGAGTCGTCACCTAGGGCTCCACGGCGTCGGCACCGGGGAAGGATCGCAGGAATCCGAAAATGAATTCTCCAAATTCTGCAATGCCCCCAAATCAGCCCCCTAGCATCCTATTTATAAGAAAACACAAACTAGGGCATCCCCATCAACGGCTATGATTGGCCGGTGGGTTAGCCCTTAAAATACATCCAAATAAACTCAAAAAAATATAAAGTAATATAGCGTTTTGACTCGCGGCGACGCTCCGGACGCAATCGCGGAGCCCGATCGTCGATCCGGGCACGCCATATATGGAAAGTTGCCAAATCAGCCCTGAACGGGCCCAAAACGTGTCCTCGTCTCTGCTCCGCATCATTTGTGGTCCATAAATGTAAGTGAGAAAGCATCAAACCTTGTTAAATAAGTTGTGCGTATCGAGCCGTGTTTGGATATACATGTGACGGAAAATAAAACAAGTCAAGAATTGGAGTAAAGGTAGCTCTTATTATTATATGAGAATAAATGAAAGAGAAATGTAAATTTAGACTATCTTTGATGAGAGAGATGATAAAAAACTAAAGAAGTAGATGAAAGAGAATTAATAACTACATAGGGAACACACAGAAATGAAGCCTCAACAACAACCACAACATGAAGTAAGACTATCAAAAGAACAATTTGATAATGATGATGACAGAGTGGATAGCAAAAGACCTTCTAGTGGGGATCACGGATCGTGCGCGGGCTGGCTCTTATCGGAACCCTCCTCCTGAATCTACATACACATAAGACAGGTTTAGAATTGTCATATGGACGATACGAGCATGTGGTCACGTTCTGAGTGATAATGGGATATTTAAATGTATTTTGTTTTTTTTTTATTTCATGTGTTGTTGTATCGGGCAATCCAGGGCATCCATAGTGGACAAGTCTATTAATATGTTCTAGGGGTTGAATTCCATAGATTATAGAATTTTGGATCCTTGTGATCGCTCTACGATGTTGATTACGTGGAACTCAAGGCGTCGAAGCCTAAACCATCTCCTTCCCCTGGCTGACTACCACCCCTTCGCTCTTTCTGGCTGCCAGAAACCACCACTCAGAGCATCAACACCCACCCCAACCTCAAACAGCTACCCGCTAATCCCATATATTTACAAATAATCTCCATCAACCACCCCCCCCCCCCTCCACCCACCCTCAAAAAAAAATTTAACGTAATAATTGTTTGTTTATAGAAAACCACCTATTAGCCACTACTCCTAGTCCCCAGTAAACCATTTATTCCTCATTCTAAGACAATGTTTCACTTATATCTCTTCCAGGAAATTACCAACACCCAAATTCCTCCTTCAGTTGTTCGTGTACCGGAAGAATTCTCCTGAAGTCTATCTTGCATTTTCTTGAACATTGTGGCAATCTCCTGAAGTATATCAACCTTCCCCCAATGTTTCAATCTCCTCTAATTAAAATTTTAAGTCACCACCCGACCCCCGTCCAATCCACATTCACATACATATTATCTGAAAACTGGCAAACAGTCCTCATACACCCCTTCCTAGTCACAAATACACCAAGATCAAATACCCAGCCACCCATTCCTACATTCCAGAGCCAAAAACAACCACCTATGCATTCCTAAATCCCCTTCCAAGAGAACCAATTAAAGCAAACCCTTCCTGAAATCCTTAAATCGGTGTTTAGCCCCGGGAATCAGCAGCATAACAAATCTTAGAACTCCTATTTCTTGTGTAAGTTCATAATTAAAATTGATTTCATATATTGTTTCTTACTCAGCGGACAAACAGAATTTTGTTTATCAATTCGTATTTAATTACCAAAGACTTGTGCAATTTGCACTATTTATTTTCTTATTATTTAATCGAAGCACTTTCTACTTTAACTCATAGATCTTGCTTGTTTATACAGCGTTCTAATCTAAATCGGGAAAGCTTATGACATTCTTTATCAATTTTAGAATTTATTGTTAATTAATTGAGGGATAATTGCATGCCCATCATATCATTATAGCTTCCCACGACACTTCAGTGTCATCACTCCACTAGAGTTTCCTTAAGTCACACTTACACTTCATTTGTCCTGCATCACCTCCTACTGGGTAGGGTATTTCCTATGTAAAACCACATATTACAGGACAAGACTATACATAAAAAGGACAATCATTCTTATGGTACAAGGGGATGCATATCAAGATAGTGCTTTATAAAGTCTTTGACGAACTCTGCAAAAGAATGTAGTTTTCATATTGTCCTGGCATATTATACTTTGTAATTGGGAACCATGACAACCTAATAAAGCGCCACAATCAAAATTAATGATTGGCTTCAATATCAATTTGTATAAGTATAATCATATCGTCGACACAATAGGATGTAATAGATATCCAAAATGTTGAGCTACAAAATAGCACATGATATTGGTTCTCTATCACTACTAATGTTAAGTATAATTTGTCTTCTGAAAATCAAGGAACAACAAAGGGTTAACGAAAATAATACACTTGTGTTGTTCTTGGAACTTGATCATATAAAAAACTGTACCATTTATTTCCGACACATTTTCAAATTTTTAATATTTTCAGCCATAAAATTTATACATAAAATCTGTGTATATCACCTAGACTTCAAACGAAACCGAACTTTAAAACCTTGATTCTAGGTTTCTCTACACAACAGGAATCCTCCTCTTGGAGAAGGATTTTGACTTACAGTTGGATAGGGCCACTTAGAGTGGGATTGCCACCATGCTTTCAAAAGAGAGGCAGTTTCTCCAGGCAGTCCAACTGCTCTTCTCTTAAGAATAAACTGTTCACTGATGTCCATCATTTGCTTCTGGTATTCCTGCAAAAAGAAATCCACTCAGTAACCAAGTTCTGTTCAAAATCCCAGAAATTTGCAAGCTTCGTAGCTAAAACTTACCTGCTTGATCTTATGCTTCAGGTCTTGCCTACCACGATCAATCTCCTTCCTCGCGTGCTCGCCTGGGAGAAGTCGGCTAAATCTCAACACGTCTGCCTTCTCCAAAATTCCGCCGAGTGGCTTTTGGTCTTCACAGATAGACGCAATTGCAGCAATTCCTTCATCAGCAGACGGAGATTCATTCTCGCTCTTTTTTGTGGGAGAAACCGACGGAACGGATTTCTTCACAATCGGAAAATTCGTTACAGCATTTTCCCCTTTAAACCTGACGGCTGCGGAGTCATAAGCGGAAGCAGCCTCCTCGGCCGAGTTGAAAGTTCCAAGCCACACCTTCTTCCTCTGGTTCGGATCGCGGATTTCGGCCACCCATTTACCCCAAGGGCGACGACGAACGCCACGGAACTTCTTCGGTGCAATGGCAACCGGCGTATCCAACGTCGATGCTGCTGGCTCCTTCGCCGGAATCTGGCGATCAGCTGAACTCGACTCGAAATTTATCTCATGCACATGCCTCCTCACTTGCCTCCGGACATGGTTCGCGCCCTCGTGGTCGCTAGAAGAAGAATCTGTCGCGTCCGCATCGGCAAAAAAGATCCGGAGGCTTCTCGTCTTCCCAGATGGTGACATCCCACTCGTACTCTCAATTTTCCGGCGAGAATCATCTTTCTCTTCTTGTTTAGGACGTGCAGGGTAGACTCCGCCGTCATGCTTCGGCGAAGTTGATTCGTTGTCATCAGGGCGAGACCTCATCCAACCCGCAAGGCAAGTATCGAGCCTCCTTACAAGCCGATTCGAGGCTTGGTGAACATCCACCAGTCATGACAGAGATCAGGAACTTGCCGATGAATTTGAGCTATATTTGCGTTCAGGAAACGATGTCATGGATGTGATCAAGGTCTAGGGTTTCAGAAATGTTTGGGCAGAGCAGAGAGTTGTGGAGGGAGAATGGTAGGAGAAAAGAGACAGCGAAAGCAGCTGAGAGGGTGTACGGCAACGAATTCCCGCATAGAACCACACTGCGGGTAATCCCGCATAAAATGTTGGCAACCCCTCCATCTCACGAAAAATTTAATAAAATAATAAAATTTAAAAAGGCAATTCATTTAATTTCTGGAGCATTAAAAACCGGGCCCGGGGGGCCGGCCCGAGCCCGGCCCGGTAAAAGCCTGGCTAGGCCCGCCCCGGGCCCCGGCCGGGCCATGGGGCCTAACAAGGCCCCATATATAGGCATTTGCCCGGTCCGGTGCCCGGCCCGGGCCAGGCCGGGCAAAGCCCTGTTTCTAGGGCCGGGCCGGGCAAAGCCCGGGCCCGGCTCCTGCACGCTTTTTTGAACTGCGTCTTTTAGGGGCATTTTCAGGAGAAGTGTTCAACATGAAAATTGTAGATATCATCGAGATCTACAACTTTCATGTTGAACACTTTTTTTATTTGAAGCCGTTTAGGCCCCCAATTTGGCCCCCGAAAAAAAATCAGGCGGAACATTTCATGTTGATTTTTTTTTGGGACCAAATCGGGGGCCTAAACTGTTTAAAATAAAAAAGTATTCAACATGAACGTTGTAGATATCATCAAGATCTACAACTTTCATATTGAACACTTCTCCTGAAAATGCCCATAGAAGATGCAGTTCAAAAAGACGTGTATTTCGTTTTAAAAGAAAAATTATTTTTAAAAAAATACTGGGCCCAGTCTAAGCCCGGCCCTAGGGGCCTTAGCAGGCCCCCTGCCGGAGCCAGGTGCCCGGCCCGGCTGTAATCAGGGCCCGGGCCTGGGCCCGGTTCGGGAAAGCCCGGGCCTGGGAGGCCCGCTTTAGGCCCGGGCCCGGGGAGGCTTTTTTATGAACATTATAAATCAAGTATCAACCCTTTTGGCTATTAGAAAACATTATTTTCCTTAAATTGGCTATCCGCAAACACCTAAGCTATCCGCACTCAAAAATTAAAAATAAAATAAATTAAAAATGATTAATTTGGCTATTGTAATTTCATGGATATGAGTTTACCCCTCGCAATACTAAAAAAATAACAATTTTGTAATATTAAGTGAACATAAAAGTAGTAGACGCCGAATTTATCATCTTATTTGCTTCACTTGAAAGTCAAAACCTACATATATGATAAAAAATTTGCAATATAAATATTCATAAGTGGTAATAAATTTTAGCTATAAAAAATTTTGAAATCATAAAATTACATACCTCTACTCTTTTGTTGAACAAAAAAAAGGTTAACATCAATTACATGACATCTTTGAACTTTTTGACTTCAAACTCAAAACCTTTCATATATGATGAAACATATGCAATATAAATATTATATATCGTTCAAAATACTACTAGCTAAAAAAATAAATTCTTATTAATGTGTATCTCTAATCATTTAAAATCATCTAATTGTAGCAACATAGTTATTCTACTTTTTGATTGTGTCTTTACAACTCGTTGATTGTAATGTCTTTCCCAACCTTCATCTACCCTTTCATGATTTTTCATCGAAGATGAAAAAATTTGTGGTATCGGAGAGCAACCATGCAATATCAACTGAATGAAGTGATTGTCATTTAAGGACATAAACGAATGAAGTGAAAGAAATGTCAAATTTTGTAGTTTTGACAATTGAACTAACGCTACATTGTAGCATGAAGAGATGACAAGTCTCATATCCGATAACATCATCCATTTGTCAAATGGAGTTGGAGTTTTTCTTCATTGTCGAGATTGCATTAACTCCAAACGCTTTGTACATCTGAATATGTCATCATATAGAGTACTTCTATATTCAAGCTCCCAATATGAGTCATTTCTTACTTGTGTCCAATCACCAACAACATTCAATGCATGACTAATAGCACGGTCCCACAATGACCATCTCCAACAACATCAATGGCATCCACAATGTGTTTCAACCAATAAGGTGAGAAATGATGATGAATCTTATCAACAAATTTTGTATTTTTCCGAACAGGTAACTTCGCTCTTTTTTCTTCTTTGTTGTTTCAATGATGTTGTCCTCCATCAGTGCATACTCAAATAAAGAGGGTGACGCTTTATTGATATAACTTCATCTTTAAATTTTTTTTGTAAGTCCTCTTTGGCCTACCTTTTAACTTCAAATGTGTTGTATGCTTGGCTTGATGTTGGATTTATAATTTTCCTTAAATTTGGTTTGATTTCCTTCTTTTGATGTTCGTTTGAATCATAGAATTTACGAGTTATTCTCTCAAGCTCAATGCCTATATTGTTTTTCAAGTGCACCTCAAAATTATCATTTAAGATCAACTGTTTCCAATGACTAATGATTAACCATAACGGAAATCATTTATAGTTACTAATATATGAAAATAGTTCATGCACACAAGGCAACCTCAAAGTGTATCTTTTTATGTGTAACGCACCGAAATCGTGTCGCGAGGTTATATGGGTTTGGTGTGCGGTTAAAACCTTTGGCTAGGGTTTTAATATAAAAATCTAAACCTAACCCTCCCCCCTCTCTCAACTGCATTCCCCCCTCTCCCGATCCCGCTCTCTCTCTACTGATTCCCTCTGCGCAGGCCTACAGGAAGGAGGAGCCGAGCCGGAACCTCTTCCCCTCCCCCGTCGTCGGCTAGAAGGAGGAGGAAGCCTGATCTCTCTCTCTCTCTCTCTCTCTCTCTCTCTCTCTCTCTCTCTCTCTCTCTCTCTCACGCAAAACGAGCCCGACATCCCTCCTCTCTTGTCGTCGCCTGAAGGAGGACCCGCGCCCAACTCTCGGGCTGCCGCCCCTGGAAGGAGTCGAGCCCGAGCCTCCCTCTCCTTCACCTGATATCCCTCCCTCTTCCTTGTCCCGACTGCCGCAGGCTAGGGTTAAGGTTGTGACCGACCTCCCTCTCCTCTTGGCCGACCAAGAGGGTTAGTGTTGGTCTTGCACTTGCTGGAGGTGGTCGACCGGTGGCGGTAGAAGTATGTCAACTCGTGTTGGAGCTCAAATCGGCATGTGCAAGACAGATTCGTGCGTGGACAGCCGCTGTGAAGGTCGTTCGTGACCGAGTCATGCCTCAGAAACGCGCGTCAAGGGTAACGA
Organism: Platanthera guangdongensis; assembly: GCA_039583875.1. NCBI lineage: Eukaryota > Viridiplantae > Streptophyta > Magnoliopsida > Asparagales > Orchidaceae > Platanthera > Platanthera guangdongensis. Next base: position 119,764,408 of record CM077160.1, on the reverse strand, counting down.
CATTTCTTCTTGGGCAGGTGAAGCCCTTAATTAGCATATTTGCATGGAATCCCCTCTCCACCGAAGGGTGAGGGAAGGGTGCTCTCCGACAAGTCGATGTTTACATCTCCACTATTAATTACATTAGCACCCGAAAGCGCGAGTACGGCTTGGACATGTTGTGTGAAGCCCATCCGGACATGTTGATTTGGATTGGTGATGTTTGGGATTTCCGGAGAAGACTCCATGGAAGTTGAATATTTCAGAATGGGGGTCTGTCTGGGGCGGCAGTTAGTACTCGAGGTGTGCTCTAGGGAAACACCCTAATGTTTGCACAAAGTCGTTGGATCGTCGGCATTAACTCCCGGGGAGTTTTGTCGTGTTTGTATGAAGCCCGTCTCTCGGAGACCGTGGGGCTATTGTGTGGAGTTTGTGTGCCTTGATTGCGCAACTCAGGTGGCCGCGAGTGCCACCCTTGTTACATAACAATCGGTTATGTAGGCGATAACATGCAAGGGGAGGTTGACTCGCGTCATGCATGTTGGGTACGACGATTTGAGCAACGAGCTTGACTGAACTGTACCTGCACTATGTGGTGTAGTTCGACTATCTAAGGAAATTAGTGTGTTGCTATAGGCATAGGAGAGAGCCGAGGACCTTAAGTCACGGCTAGCGAATGCTCAATGTATTGACATTCAGTCCAGGACTGAGGATGGTGGTGGGACCCGGGAAAGTCTGGTACACCGTTAAGGTGCCCTGAGTGCACGAGACGTTGGGCCGGTCGCCCCAACGTTTATGATGATTGGTGGTTAAATGATACATTCTAGCTTTATGTAATCATGCTAATTCGCGCGCTTGCAGGGAAGAAACACCGCCACCCCGAGAAATAAGTGGGGTCATTATAATTTGGTCAGCCCTTGCTGACCGTTGCTTTGTTTATCACTGCTTGGTGGAATGTTTGCTTGCAGGTGCTGCGGAGCCAAGCGGGAAATAGCGGGTTGAAGCCCTTCTTACTGAGCTGGCTCTCGAATGCCCAATTGTTTATTTAGTTGTTTCTCATGTGTTGTCGGCCTGCATGCCGATGTATGCAAACTATTTTTTTTGGTTAAACATTATTTATGTAAGGCCTTAAGGCCAAATCTGTGGTGGTTGTATTTCATTCTTATTGTGGTTAGTGGACATTCGCCTTTGTGCGTGGTTTTTATTTAACTCTTATTATTCTTCCGTTAGAATGCAATTATGTGTTAGGATGTTTTTTCAAAATGTAATGAGTTTTTAGTTTCATTTAGTAGCTCTTCCGTCTGTCTGTTTCATATGACGTGGGGCCCCAACCGGACCTTCTGTTATATTATTTGTGATGGATGGAGGGTGTTACAATTTAGTATCAGACTCTGGTGTTGTTCTTCCTTATTTGAATTTGTGGTTGAATTTCTTTTAAGGGGTGGTGAGCACTCACATGTGTTGTCATTATAACATGAAAAGAACCCATGAATATCCACTTAAGAATGAAAAACACGCATGAAACACGTTAAAAACATTGTTTGTGAAACCCGAGCGTTCCTTTGTTTGTTGTTTGCTATGTCGTTTAGTCATTAAAGTGTGTGTGGTGCAATTATAGGTGACCAAAAGTGGTGCTGAACAGTCCCAAAATCAGCATTCTACAGAGAGTAATGCACCGAGGATGTGCCTACACCTCCTCTTTCTACCGAGACAATCTGTTTATTTACGGAAGCTGTGTTCGCTATGATCAATGTGCAGCCAAGAGAGCAAGTACACCCTATGGTGGCCCCGGTGTAGGCTGTCGTAGTTGAGCCAGTGGCGGCGAGGCAAGTGCCTGCTGAGCCTTTGGCGGCAAAGCGAGCAACTGAAAAGCAGATGAAGCATGTGATGAGCTTCAATCCTCCTACATTTTCGGGAATGAAATCACCAACTCAGGTCGAAGATTGACTTTCCTGTATAAAGAAAACCATGACGGGGACAGAGACTGATGAAGCACAGAAGGTGACCATGACCACTTTCCTACTGGATGGAGAGGCAAGGCTATGGTGGGATGAGGTGGAGTTGCACCAGCTTGCTGGCAGACAGCTATTTGACATTTCTATGGAAGATTTCTCGAGAGTGTTCTTGGTCAGGTACCTCCCTTACACACGAGAATTGCATTGGAGAATCAGTGTCAGCGCTTGACCCAGGGAGAAGGTTCCATTGACGACTATTTATATGAGTTCACAAGGTTGGGATGGTAAACTGGCTTCATGTTTGCAGACAAGGAAAAAAAGACCAACATATTCTACTAAGGACTGCGGGATGACTTGAGGTTGCTTCTCTTAGGCTCGATGATGCAGGGCTTTCAGGTTTTGGTAAACACTGCTCGATCTTTGGATCAAGACATGATGAGAGTGCAAAGTAAGAAGGACTTGGTTGTCAAGAAGCCAGAGTACAAGGTGCCTACCTCTTTGAATTCTGGATTTCGCAACAGGTGGAACAAGAAGGTTAGGTCGTCTGGACTAGCCCCTCCTACCGTTACTTCTGGAGCTATATCGAGTTGAGGCTCATTTGCGTGTTATATATATGCCAAGGTGGGGCACTACGCCCGAGAGTAACGCAGTGGCCTGCCGAAGACTGAGAAGAAGATATGAGCATATTATGCTGAAAAGGGGAAAGCGGTGTAGTCATCAGCTTCCCATTATACTCCTGCATAGCCTCGAGTCTACAACCTTGGCCAACAGGAGGCAATAAAATAAAATGACGTGGTGATAGGTATGACATAGTATACAGTTTTTACTTCTTTATATACTTATTATCTTGTGTCTTCCTTAACTTATTTGAATTAGGTTTTGTCCTAATTTGGAACTATCCGGCGAGAGCACTGTTCTATACAGGCGCTTCTCACTCCTTTCTATCCAAGGACTTTGTATCGTGCATCAAAGTGCCTTCCATTTTATCAACTAATAGATTGGATGTTTTGCTACCAAACAGTTACTTGATGCGTGCAGATAGAACCTGCTGTGTTTGGGTGGGGATATGGAATCATGAGTTTAAGTTGGAAGCATCTATACTGCTGATATCCAAGTTCCACATTATCTTTGGCATGGACTGGCTTACGGAGCCATGTGCATGCATTGACTGCAACTCGAAGGAATCACACTGGGACAGGGTACTGAATGCGAGACCAAATTCGCTGGAATGCGAGGATCGAGCAAGACACTGACGTCTACTCTCCAAGTGGTCAAAGCGGTTCAGAAGGGCGTGAAGTTATTTTTCATGTTATTGGAGGCTATAGAGCCGAAGTCACGTTTGAGTGACATTCCTATCGTGTCAGTGTTCGCGGATGTGTTACTTATGGATCTCCCTATGATTCCACCCCAGCAAGAGATCGACATCCCTATTGATTTGGTGTCAGGTGCGAAATCTGTGTCTCGTGCACCATACAGAGTGACGCTAAAGGAGATGGAAAAGTTGAAGGTTCAGTTGCAGGAATTACTAGACCGAGGTTATATACGTCTAAGTGGTTCACCTTGGAGTGCGCAGGTCTTCTTCGTGAAAAAGAAGGATGGGAGCCTGCGTCTATGCATTGACTACCAAGAGCTGAACAAGCTGACAGAGAAGAACAAGTATCTGATTCTGAATATCGATGATTTGTTTGATCAGTTGGCTGGATCAATCGTGTACTCGAAGCTAGATCTGAAGTCTGACTACTATCATTTGTGTATAAGGGAGAGTGATATTCGCAAGACAGCGTTTGACACATGATATGGTCAGTATGAGTTCACCGTGATGTCGTTCGGGTTGACAAATGTGTCATCGGTATTCATGGATTTGATGAACAGAACCTTTCGGGAGTATTTGGACTGATTTGTCATAGTCGTCATAGATGACATATTGGTGTACTCGCAGTCAGAGGAGGATCATGTGAACCATTTGAGGTTAGTTTTGCACACCTTGAGGAGGAGTCAACTATATGCCAAGTTATCTAAGTGCGAGTTTTGGCTATCGTCTGTGGTGTTTCTCGGTCATGACATTAGTGGAGAGGGTATTGTTGTGGATCCGGCAAAGATAACAGTTATACAAGAGTGGCCTGTGTTGACTACAATGGGGGAAGTCCGGAGTTTCCTGGGACATGCTAGCAACTACAGGCGGTTCGTGGAGAACTTCTCGCGGATAGCTTTACCTCTCAATACCTTGATGAGAAAGGACCAGAAGTTTGTGTGGTCGCCGGAGTGCGCACGAGCTTTTGAGGAACTGAAGGGTCGTCTGACCACGACGCCTATTTTGAGTTCGCCATGTGGTACGGACGACTACGAGATCTATAACAATGCCTTAGGGAGAGGCTTAGACTACGTCCTACAATAGTTTGTAAAGGTTATAACGTACGGCTCATGCCAGCTGAAGGTGCATGAGAGAAACTATTCTGTCCACGACTTGGAGTTAGCGGCGATGATATTCTCCCTAAAGCTGTGTCGGCATTATTTATATGGCGTGAAGGTTGATATTTTACGGATCATAAGAGCCTTAAGTACCTGTTGAACCAGAAGGAGTTGAACATGTGGCAAAGAAGGTGGATGGAATTCCTCGGAGATTACACCTTCGAGATACATTACGCACCCAGGAAGGGGAATGTGGTCGTTGATGCTTTGAGTCACAAAACTCCAGCACGAGCAAACTGGTTATGCATGCATGATGAATGTTTAATCCAGGAATTGGAAGCCTTGGGTATCACCTGTGTCGACAGGAGTAATAGTGCAAACACATGCTTGAACTGGATGGAGGTGTAGTGTGACCTTACAGACCGAGTTCAGAGAGCGTTAGAGCTCGATGAGAACATGAAGCGCTATGCAGTGGAAGGGTCAAATTCCCAGTTCTTGGTTGAAGATGGTCTTCTGCGAAAAAGTGATCGCTTGTGCGTCCCAAAGTCTGACACTCTACAGGAAGAGTTGATGTATGAGGCTCACAATACCAAGTACTCAATCCACCCGGGGAGCACAAAGATGTATAAGGACAAGAAAACACTATTCTAGTGGCCAGTATGAAGAAGGACATAGCCCTCTATGTGGCAAAATGTTAAACGTGCGCTCTAGTGAAGGCCAAGTACCAATGACCAGGAGGCTTCTTGAAATCGTTGTTGATACCAGAGTGGAAATTTGATGATATTTCCATGGGTTTTATGCACGGTTTTCCAAAGTCGTTGCAGAAAAACGATTCTATATGGGTGATTGTTGATCGGTTGACCAAAGTTACACATTTTATCCCGAATCAGAAAAGCAATCCAGTGGAGAAGCCATCAAAGTTGTATGTGGAGAACACCATTCGATTAAATAGCATCCCTCGCAGCATAGTTAGCGACCGTGATGGGAGGTTTACGTCCGGTGATTAGAGGCACGTTCATCGGTTATTGGGCACAAAGCTCAAGTTTAGCACAACATTCCATCCGCAGACGGACGGGCAAACTGAGAGGACAAATTGTATGATGAAAGATATGCTGCGAATGTGCGTTCTGGATTTCATACAGCATTGGGAGGATCACCTTCACATGGTAGAGTTTGCCTATAACAACAGTTATCAGCCAAGTATTCAGATGGCCCCGTACGAGGAGTTATACGGTAGGAAGTGCCGCACTCCGTTAGCATGGGCAGAAACCGGTGATGCTAAGTGTAGAAACCGAAAAAAAAAACAAACCGAAATGGTTTGAACCGAAACTTTATTATCCAAAAAAGGTATCTATTACAATGGTATAGCCTCCCTTTTATAGAATGGAGGAGATGAGAGAGATTACAAATAATCAATGTGGGACTAAAAAATTACAAGTGTATGCGGCTTTACAAAAGACAAACCGGACAAGCCGTGCGGTTAGACAAACTGGCTAACCGCCCGACAACCAACAGGAGGAGAGATCATACCGCCACAAGAGACCGCTAGACCGCTCGGTCTCCTAGTCGCCTGAGACAAGCCGCCTGACCACTGGGATACCAAACAGCAACAGCCCGACACACAGACCGGCTAGGAGAAACTGCCAGACCGCCCGGTCTCTAACCTACAACACTCCCCCTCAAGCTGGAGCATAGATATCAATCATGCCTAGCTTGTCGCAGATGTGGAAAAAGGAAGCGGACACCGGCTTGGTGAAGACATCTGCCAACTCGTTGTCGGAAGTGACAAACGGAGTGCAAATCTGTTTCTTTAATATTTCTTCCCGAATAAAATGACAGTCGACTTCTATGTGTTTTGTTCTCTCATGAAAGACCGGATTTTTGGAAATGTATATCGTGGCCTTATTGTCACAGAACATAGGAAGAGGATAGTTGTAAACCTCTACTAAGTCAAGCATGAGAGCCCGCAACCACTTCAACTCACATGTAGTCGATGTCATGCTGCGATATTCTGCCTCTGCACTAGACCTGGAAACTATAGATTGTTTCTTGCTCTTCCAACTCGCAAGATTGCCTCCAATAAACGTGCAGAAACCTGATGTCGATTTACGGTCCCCTTTATCATCCTCATAACTTGAATCAGAGTAAGCTTCAACCCTTAGGTGACCATTCTTCTGAAAGAGGAGTGCTTTCCCTGGTGCAGCTTTAATATACTCTAATATCCTCAGTGCAGATTGTAGATGACACTCCCTCGGAGCTTGCATGAACTGACTCACCTTGCCAACAACATAAGAGATGCCGGGTCTGGTTACCGTGAGATATATGAGCTTGCCCACCAGACGCCGGTATCTCGTAAGATCGGAGAGAAGAGACGAGTCATCTGTCCAAGTTTTGTCTTCTCCAGCAGTCATAGGACAACGTGCAGGTTTAGCACCAGTCAGTCCTGCCTCCTTTAAAAGATCAAGAGCATACTTCCGTTGGGAAAGGACCATGAAGTTGGGCTTTCTAGAGATTTCAATCCCCAGAAAGTATTTCGGGGAGCCCATATCTTTTGTGACCAGATGTTGACGAAGGTATTTCTTGGTCATCAATACCCCATCCTGGTCATCGCCAGTAAGAAGAATGTCATCAACATAAACCGCAAGAACAATAAGACCAGAGGCGGTTTTCCGAACAAACAAGGAGTGATCTACTGAGCTTCTTGTAAAACTAATGGCCACAACAATGCTACTAAACTTGTCAAACCAGGCACGAGGACTCTGCTTGAGGCTATAGATAGCCTTCTTTAGCCGGCATACCCGTGTCTCCCCCTGAGCAACATACCCAGGAGGTTGCTCCATGTAAACATCTTCCTGCAGATCACCATAGAGGAAAGCATTCTTAACATCAAGCTGCGAGATGGGCCAATCCCTGTTGACAGCCACAGAGAGAAGAACCCTAATAGTGCTGAGACGAGCCACTGGAGAGAAAGTGTCAAAGTAATCAATGCCATAAGTTTGGGTAAAACCCTTGGCAACCAGACGAACCTTATAATGATCCACACTGCCATCCGGGAGAAACTTCACCACGAAGACCCATCGACAACCAACAACATCTGTGCCGAAAGGAGGAGGAACAAGGGTCCAGGTACCCCATTCAGTGAGAGTAGTTATCTCCTCTTCCATGGCAGCTTTCCAATGAGGAATAGTAAGGGCCTCCTGGTAGGAACGGGGGGTGGCAGTGGCCGAGATAGCCAGTGCAAAAGCTCTGCGAGAAGGGGTAAGACGAACGTAGGAAATAACTGCAGCAAGCGGGTGTTGGGTACATGCCCGAACCCCTTTGCGAAGAGCAATCGGGAGATCCAGGTCAGCAGGGGCCTCAGTATCCGGAGTATCCGTGGTGGAGAGAGCTGACCCGGGAGTAGAGAGAGATGGCAGCGGAGTGGAGGGAGAAAGCGGAGTAGAGGGTGGAGATGGTGGAGATGGTGAAGATGTTGGAGAGGGTGAAGATGTTGGAGAGGGTGGAGATGGCGGAACATCAGTGGGAGCAGAGAGAATGGATGAGTTGGTATGAGAAGTAGGATCAGGAGGAGAGGAGGAAGGGGGAGAGAAGTAAGTTGCATTGTCAAAGAAGGTGACATCTGCAGAGACAAATTGCTTGCGGGTAACGGGGTCAAAGCAACAATATCCTTTCTAAGTGGGAGAGTACCCTAGAAAGACACATTTAGTGGCACGTGGTGAGAGTTTGTCACGGGTGGCAGCGGGAGAGTGCACAAAGGCGGTGCACCCAAAGATGTGCAGAGGAAGAGGAAAGGGATCCTTGTTCAGATAAAGAATGGAGAAGGGGGTAGCACCGTGGACAACTGTGGAGGGAATGCGATTGATGAGATAGCAGGAGAGAATGACAACATAGCCCCAATAGGAGCGAGGAACATGCATTTGAGTTAGCAGAGTGCTAGCAACATCAAGGAGGTGACGGTTTTTGCGTTCCGCCACCCCATTTTGTTGGGAGGTGTAGACACAGCTTGTTTGACGAAGAACACCATGGTGAATACAAAAAGAGGAGAAGTCTTGGCTAAGATACTCCTTAGTATTGTCAGAACGAAGGATTTTAATAGACGTATCAAACTGAGTCTTAACCATAGAATAAAATGATGTCCAAACAGAGAACAGCTCGGAGCGATCCTTGAGAAGATACACCCATGTACACCGAGAGAAATCATCAATGAAGGTGACAAAATATGAACTACCCCGACCGATGGTGAGGGTAGGAGCGGGACCCCATATGTCAGAGTGAACGAGGTCGAACGGACGGGAAGAGGCCCGACTTTGCGTTGGTGGGAAGGACGAGCGGTGATGTTTGCCAAGTTGACATGCATCACAGTTGAGAGGAGGATGATGAGGAGGGAGGTGGGGCAGGAGCTGGCGCAGAATTCGGGGAGGAGCATGTCCAAGACGAAGATGCCATTGGAGAAGATCTGTAGAAGAGGAGGAGAAGGCGGATAGAGCAGAAACGTTGTCGAGGAAGTAGAGGCCACAACTCTCAGTCCCGGTAGCAATCGTCCGTTAGGAGTCCGGATCCTGAAAAGCACAAGAGGTAGGGGTGAATATGACAGAACACCGTAGTTGCTTGCATAAAGAAGTAACCGATAATAAATTGCACGGAAACTTGGGCACATAGAGGGTATCAACCAGGCAGAGAGATGGAGTGACTTGAACCAGGCCCGTCCCATGGACCGGTGAGGGAGATCCATCCGCAATAATGACCGGGGGCAACTGAGCATGTATATCAAGAAGAGAGAAACATTGAGGATTGCATGTCATATGATTTGTAGCACCAGAGTCGATGAGCCATCTTCCGCGAGTAACAACGTGAGCACTACCAGAAGAGGTGACCACGAAGGCGGACAGTCTGGAGAAGGGGGAAGCCATGGAAGCAAGAGAGGAGCAAACCGCGACGATAAGAACAAGCCGTGAGTACGAGAAAGAAGCCTAACGGTTAAGCGGAGAAGAGAAGAGAGAACTGAAAGAAATTGTACCCTAATCACCTAGAGGGGGGGGGTGAATAGGTGACTTAATCTTTTTTAAACTTTTAGGCAGATTATATCACGAATTTCACAGAACTATACACAGCATACACAGCATCAATCACATACACAGAGTACACACTGTTTTATAGTGGTTCCCCAAGGTTTGGATACATCCACTTTCCCCCTTCGCCTATCTAGTAGTGTACTAGATTCGGCCAAACTCCTCCACTATTCCTCAGATCCTCAGATCTTACACTCAGAACCCCAACCAGGTTCCTACAGCTCAGAGTGATCTCACTCCTACAACTCAGGCACAACAGCCCTACAACTCAGTCTTCTCCAAAGACCTACACTCAGCCTACAACAGGCCTACACTCAGAGAAATAGATCTCCTACACTCAGGCACACAGGCCCTACCACTCAGCCTTTATAATTTCAGGCTTACAACTCAGATCCTTAAGGATCCTACAAGAAATTAAAAATACAAAGTGTATAACCTCAACTCAGAATAAGAGAGAAGAGTTGACAGGTTTCTTGATGAGTTCTTGGAAGAACTCTGCTGAGATCAACCTCACTTGGCTTTCTTCAAAGCTTCTTGAATGTAGAACACAATAGGGTTGAGTCTCTCTACAGCTGATCTTCAATCACTACAACTTAAGTTTCAGATCCCAATCTGAAACCTTCTTCACAGCCTGGTTCCAACAGCTGTCTTCTTGGAAGGAGCTCTCTCTCTTCAACTACTTAGATCTTCAATTGAATCTTCAATGAATTACTTGATCTTCTTCTCAATCTCTTGTTGTTAATCTTCTTCTGCTGTTGATAGAATGAGCCTATATATAGGCCTTCTTCATGGTGACCGGCTGATCCGGTTTCTAACGACTTTCTGACAACTCTGACATTTGCAGTAGACCGGCTGAAATGGCAGCTGTCATGTCATCCAGTCACTTATTGAAATATCTGTAAATGTCTGAAAGTGTCGAGACAGTCTGTCTTTAAGTATCAACACTGATAGACTAAGTGTCGACACAAGTTGACTAAGTGTCGACACTAGCCTTCATGGTGTCGACACAACTTCTTGTGTTGTCGAAATTACTTCTCGACACAGCTTCTTCATCATGTGTCGACACTAATAATGTGTGTCGACACAACTCCTTGTTCTTCAGTACTTTGTTGATTTCTTGTAAGTGTCGACACAACTCCTTTGTGTCGACACATCTTCTTGTGTTGAACTTGTTAAGTGTCGACACATCTTCTTGGTGTCGACACATGTCTTCAGTGTTGATACTTTTGCTGAGTGTCGACACTGCTCCTTGTGTCGACACATTCTTCTTATGTTGAGACTTTGGCTGAGTGTTGACACATCTTCTTTGTGTCGACACTTGTACTTAGAATTTGTTGAACTTTGCTAAGTGTCGACACAGCCTCCTAGTGTCGACACTTTCTTCATGTGTTGAGTCTTCTGCTATGTGTCGACACATTCTTCAGTATGTCGACACTTGTACTTAAACTCTGTTGAAGTTTGCTGAGTGTCGACACAGCCTCATAGTGTCGACACTTTTTGATGTCGACAAAGTACCTCTGGGTGTCGACACTGCTCCACTGGACATTTCTTCATTGAGTGTCGACACAACCTGCATGTGTCGACACTTTCCTTCTGGTGTCGACTCTGCATTCCTGGTGTCGACACAAATACTCCAAGTGTCGACACTACTTCTCTAGATGTCGACACAAGTCTTCTTAAGTGTCGACATTTTTCTTCTGGGTGTCGACACATGGACTTAAAAACTTTTCAGCTTTCCCTGCAAATACTTAACATGCACAAGGTAACTCAAAATACATCAAATACATTTTGATGTATATCATTGAGTAGGGTGAGACTTCTTCAAATCAGGTACATTTATTCCAATGTACCCAACAATCTCCCCCTATTTGGAGAAGTCATAACCCTTAGTCAATGATATACACCATACATAACAAAGTCATAGTATGATGTAAAACAAGATTATATAACAGGATAAGTACATAAACATGTATTAATCAAAACATGTATACACAGATATCTCAGAACAATTAATGTAATAGAATTAGCATATATCACATTGTTCTTCAACATATTCATTATCCAAAAGTTTACAGACAGTTTAAAAATCAAAGGATTACAATTGTAAACTAAAGAAAAATTCTATCCTATTGCTGCTCAGTCTCCTTGATCACTATGCCCTTTCCAGACTGTATCTTTGCTTGGACTGGGGCTTCAGCATCTTCAGCAGCAGCATGCTTCTTGCCTTTAAGATCCTTCTTCTTTAACTCTTCAGCTTTGATCTTCTGTCTTTCAAAGTAATGATAAGGCTTGAGAAAGTACTTGCTAGGCTCCTGGGCAGTAGGAGGTAGCTTTCCCATCTTTGCCTTTCTTCTATACTGCACAATGGCTTCTTGCCTGTTCTCATGCTTCCTCCACTCCACATCAGAATACCATTTGCCTCTATCCACAATATTGTCTTTGGCAGCCTTCCATGCAGTTAGAATGATATTCCTGGAGGTGGGGCTCCATTGTTCAAAGTCAGGCCTCAATTCAGCTTGCTCCCTAAATCTCTTCTTAGACAATTAGGCTTCTTGTGCTTTCTGCAAAGCTTCTTGTATAGCCTCAGGCACTAGCTGAACTACTTTTTCTATGATGACATTTTGCTTTCCCTCAGATGGGCTATACATTGATTGTATATATGCATGTATCATATCAAAGTCTGGTGGAGGGTATATTACTTGAGCCACTTCAGCTTGCTCCCCTCCAAGATATGCAGGATTAATCCCAAACTCTGCAACATTATCATCATCACATAATGAAGGATATCCAAGGGTGGCTCTGATGGAATTAGAAATCCACTTGGCATGATCAGAGCTGGCTTTGACTAACACCCTCTCCCCCTTTATGACTTCTCTAATAATATGATCCCTCAGATCATCTTTCTGAAATCTTATTTGGGCATCCAAATAGTTTACTCCATCCTTAAAGAAAGGTTTCAACCTTTGTAGTCTGTCAGTTATAGCCTTTTGAGAGTCTGCAATAGCAGTTTTAACAACAGTTATTCCCTATTGTAATGCTTTATCAAATTCTGTCTTAGTTATAGCATTAGCAGTAGTCTGAGCAGTAGCTATATTCTTCATCTCTGTGACTATTGCATTGTGTGAAGCAGTTAAATTATCATTCATCCTTAGCTGGTTCTCCAGAACATAACATTGCTTCACTACAATATCATCTACTTGAGCTTTGATCTTTTCTTGATGTGTAGCTAAGTAGACCACTGCATTCCCTCACTTGTGGAAGCAGTCAGTCATCTCTTTCTTATTCAGATTCATTTCAAATCTGATGGACTTAATATCTTGGGCCAGATCAAACTGTAGAGACTTATGCCCTTCATCCATATAAGATTGCAAAGCCTGTCTTTGCTCATCCATCTTTATCTGCATGGCAACCATCAGAGAACTAAAATCTGCAGATGAGGCTGGCTGTGGTGCAGGCTGTGGTGCAATTGTTTGTAAAGCCTTTTTGTAAGTTTGGCTCATTCTCTTAAAGACTTGGAATTTCCTCTTTTTGGCTCTTGCAGCCTCTTCATCTTCTGAAGCAGATGTGCTATCAATAGTCACTCTGTCCGTTGGACTTGGAGGTATCTCCTTCTCAGTCCTTTGTAAGCCTTTATCAGCTTTTGGCACCTCAGTCTCTTTGCCTGCAGTTTTCTCTATATTGTCCACTTGCTCCCCCTCAACATGGGCCTTCTCCCCCTCAGCAACAACACTTTCTTTCTAAAAGTCTGTTTGTAGAAGATCTGGGAATAGCTCTTCTAGGGTAAATTCTTGTTGAGAATGGGGTGGAGATTCTATTATCTCATCAACCACTTGATCAGATACCACTTGAGAAGCAACAGCTGTGTCTTCCATGATAACATCTTGGGGTTGACTAGGAATGTGAGGTTGCTGATTAACATCAGACAATCTGTCAATCATATCTTCATTTTCAATAGAGAAATCTAATTGGTTGATTTCAGTTATTACCTCAAGGATTGTGTGGGTAGCTTGTTCACTTTCTAGTGGAGTTGGTTCTTCCACCAGTAGAGGCTCCCCCTGGATGGAATCCAGGTTAACTGTGTAACGCCCCGAAACTCAAAGGAGTGAAGGGGGGACGTTTTGGGCCAGTTTGGGTTCTGGCAGCGGGCACACGGCCTGGGACACGGGCGTGTCCCAGGGCGTGTCGAGCCTGTGTCGACACTGAGACGGGAAGTCGACACTTTGGTCTCGACATTGTGTCGAGACTGGGCACACGGCCTGCGACACGGGCGTGTCGACCCGTGTCGACACTTAGCCGCGAAGTCAACACTCTGCGGTCGACGAAGTGTCGAGACATGACATACGGCCTGCGACACGAGCATGTCGCAGGGCGTGTCGACCCGTGTCGACACTCGTCCCGGGAAGTCGACACTTTGGTGTCGACAATGTGTCGAGACAAGGCACACGGCCTAGGACACGGGCGTGTCCAAGTCCGTGTCGAGAGGTCGACAATCTTCGCTCGACAAAGTGTCGAGTGTCGAGACCGTGTATACGGCCTGGGGTCCAGGCGTGTTGAGGTGACACGGGTAAGGACACGGGCGTGTCCTAGAACCCGTGTAGTGCTCGGGTTGATTTTGGGGAAAAATGATGGGGTACACGGCCGACCACACGGCCGTGTCACATGGAACACAGGCGTGTCAGCTCGAACACGGGCGTGTTCGATACCCGTGTGAGGTTCCAGGCGAGCCGTTTTTGACGGCGAATGAGGCACACGGCCCTGGACACGGGCGTGTGCCAGGCCATGTTCGGTCTAGATTGGGCATTTCAGTCCCGAATCAAAGCCATTCGTTTCCTTATTTTGAGATCCAACGGCTGGGGGTTGTTCCTGAAGGGATATACCCGGGATTGGGCTTAGAAACCCTCACTTTTTCTTAAGTGTTATCTTTCTAAAACCTTAGAGAGAGAGGAGAGCTAAGGGAGGAAGAAGGAGCTAGATCCCGCCATTGGAGGAGCTTCAAAGCTCCGAATCGCAAGCCGACTCCGGATCCACGGAGGCAAAGCTAGTGCGGTGCTTTTCATCCGATTACTTTTCAATGGCGCCAAAGAGGAACGCTAGGGTAACGATCCTCATCTTGAGCATGAGTAGCTCTCTTTCTTTGCATAGGAAGCCCACTCTCGCGAGTTTGCGGAGAGTTGGAGGCGTTCCTTCGGGTAGATATGTGAAGTCCCCGTTGTTTAGAGTCCGTAAGCGAGAACGGACATAGGCATGATGTGTGAAGCTTACCCGGACATGTTGGTCTGGATCGGTGATGTTGCATTGCATAAAGCCGGAGAAGACTCCGTGCTATTGGTTGTTTTTCGGGTTTTCTACGCGGTAGATTGCAGCAGGGAGCCTTGGGGACTAACCCAAAGGTGCACCCGGAAAACTGGGCGGATACGAGATCTTGCCAACTTGGTGGCCTGAGCGCCAACTTGAACATAACCGGGTTATGTGACTTGTGATGGATATGGGACTCGGTGGAAGTTTGACCCGCGCAAATGACTTAAATTGTCATTGCGATGTGAGCACGGGTTAGATGGAACCGTACCCGTTCTATGTCATTCGGTTAAAGAGACCTAAAGGCACGTGGCACTTACCGTTGGCATAGATTAGGGTCTTTGGCGGTCGATGACTTAAATTGTCGTGACCCAGGCCAAGAAGACAAATTGCTCATAGTTTTGGCCGTCTAAGTGGCGGTGGTGAGTCCGGTATGTCGATGGCTTAAATTGACGTGACATCGACCGGTTCACCGAGAATGTGCCCTGAGAGCACGGGGCGTGTGGCCGTGCGAGCCAACGTCTGTGATGGAATGGCTATATATATACATTGCTCGCTTATGCTAATGAAATGCAGGGAAGGAGCATCGCCGCCCCGAGTTGGGGGCGGGATCGTTATAATTTGGTCAGCATAGCTGACCGTTGCCTTGTTTTGCCACCGTGCGGTGGTTTGTTGCTTGCAGGTGCAGCTGGACCAAGCGGTCAATAGCGGGCTAAAGCCCGAATGCGAAGCCGGCCCTTGAAGGCCTAATTGGAAGTGTTTACTGCTTTATTCATGTGTGACCGGCCTGCGTGTCGTGGTTTGTAAAACATGTAATTTGAAGCGAAACAGTTTGTAAGGCCTTAAGGCTTATTTTGGGTATTTTGTATAACATTACTATTATGTACTAGTGGACATTCATGCTCTAATGCTGGGTTCTTTATTGCAACTTTTGTATAATGCTTCCGCTAGAATGCTCTGTGTAGGACGTTTGAGATTGGTTGGATGGTTTCCATAAGTAACCATCCGGTCTGTCTGTAGTATATGGCGTCGGGCCCCGGCCGGACCTACTGCTATATGCTATGTGATGGATAGGGGGTGTTACAATTTGGTATCAGAGCCAGGTTTTGGTCGGGCTTAAAGTGAATTCGTGGGCGAATTCTTTTAAGGGGTGGTGAGCACATTGTGTGCGTCATCGTAATAACAGTAAAAAGAACCCATGAATGTCCACTTAGGAATGAAAATACTCGTGTTTGAGGAACCTGCGTGTTCCTATAATTGATGTTTGCAATTTATTTGGTCGCTTAACGGTGTTTTGTACCACTATAGGTGACCCGAAGTGGTGTTGGGCCGTCAGAACGCCGAGTTTCTGAGGCTAGTAGTGCACCGGATGTTGCTCTTGCAACACCTCTGTCGGCTGAAAATATTCGATTGGTGGCTGAAGCGGTGTTGACTGTGATAAATGCGCAGCCTGCAAGGCAAGCGCAGCAGCCCGCTCCTGTGATGGAGCAGGAACCTCTTCAAGAGGCTGAGCCGAGGAGAGTGGAGCAAGTGGTTGTGGAACCGGTGATGCCGAGGAGGGCAACTAAGAGGCAGCTTAAGCATGTAATGAGCTTTAACCCTCTGTTATTCTCGGGGTTGGGAACCCTATCTCAGGCTGAAGACTGGCTCTTCAGGGTGAAGAGAGTCATGACAGCGATGGAGACGGAGGAGTGGCAAATGACCACCATCGCTACGTTCCTTTTGGACGGTGAAGCGAGGATGTGGTGGGAAGGATTGGAGCTGCACTTACTGAGAGGTAGGCAACTTGGTGATGTCTCGATGGAGGAGTTCTCGAGATTATTTTTGGCTAGATACCTCCCTTCGACGCAGAAGATAGCGTTGGAGAATGAGTTCCTGAAGTTGGTACAGGGTGAGAGGAGCGTGGATGAATATCTCCACGAGTTTACTCGTCTGAGTCGTTATGCTAGCTCCACCATCATGGATGAGGAGCGCAAGACTAATCGCTTCTATGAAGGCTTGAGGGATGAGTTGAGACTACTACTTTCGGGGCCGATGACGCAGGGTTTCTTAACCTTGGTCAATACTGCCCGGTCCTTGGAGAAGGACATGAAGAATGTACAAGCAAAGAAAAGCTTGGGTGAGAAGAAATCTGAATTTAAAGTGCCGACTACTTCAAAGACCGGCTATCGGAGGTCTTTCAAGAAGCATAGGACTTCGGGTCCAGCTCCTTCTAGCGCTTCTGGGGCGACTACGAGTCGGACCCCGGGCGCATGTTTTATATGTGGAAAGACGGGGCACTTTGCCCGTGACTGTTGGAGCGGACGTCCTAAGTCCGAGAGGAAGCCGGGAGCTACCTATGAAGAGAAGGGAAAGGCGGTGGAGTCGACCGCATCCCATTATGCTCCGGCCCAACCAAGGGTCTACAATCTTGGCCGACAGGAGGCCATCAAACAGGCTGATGTGGTGACAGGTACGGTTTAATTTATAGCAAGTCAATTTCTTTAAATACTTGTTATGCACATGTTACCTTACCACTGCTTGTTTAAGATTTGTATTGATTTGTGAAAATCCGGCACGAGCACTCTTCGATACGGGAGCTTCACACTCCTTCTTGTCCGAAGGATTTATATCACGCATCGGAGTCCCTTCTTCGATGACGAAGGATAAGTTGGATGTGTTGTTGCCCAATGGGTGTTCGATGCGAGCGGATAGGATCTGCGATGTTAAGATTCGTATTGGGGAGCAGGAGTTCGACCTGCGGGCGTCTTTACTTCCGTTGGTGGAGTTCGACGTCATATTTGGCATGGACTGGCTCTCGGAGCAGCAGGCTCATATAGATTGCGGTAGCAAGGAAGTCAAGCTGGGAGCAAGTCGTGAGACGACTTTTACGGGCTTAAAGGGGTCGAGCAAGACATTGATGTCTGCTGTGCAGGTGGTGAAGGCGGTTCGTGCCGGAGCAGAACTGTTCTTTACACTAGTGGAGGTTGCAAAGCCGAAGCCCGCGTTGGATTGTATTTCAGTGGTATCGGAATACCCTGATGTGTTCCCCGCAGATCTTCCTGGAGCCCCGCCTCAGCGGGAGATAGATTTTACGATCGAGCTAGTGTCAGGTGCAAAGCTTGTGTCACGATCTCCTTATCGGCTAGCGCCTAAGGAAATGGCAGAGCTGAAAGTTCAACTGCAAGAGTTGTTGGAGCAAGGGTATGTGCGCCCGAGTTCTTCGCTTTGGAGCGCACCGGTCCTCTTTGTTAAGAAGAAGGACGGAAGCTTGAGGCTATGTATTGATTATCAGGAGCTCAACAAGTTGACTGAGAAGAACAAGTACCCGATCCCCCGGATTGATGATCTTTTTGATCAGTTAGTCGGGTCGACGGTGTACTCGAAGTTAGATCTCAAGGCTGGGTACTATCAGCTGCGAATAAGGGAGAGTGATATCCCAAAGACAACGTTTAGTACGAGATACGAGCATTATGAGTTTACGGTCATGCCGTTTGGGCTGACTAATGCGCCGTCAGTGTTCATGGATTTGATGAACAGGACTTTCAGGGAGTACTTGGACCATTTCGTGATCGTCTTCATCGACGATATTTTGGTGTACTCGCAAAGTGACGAAGATCACTTCAAGCATCTTCATTTGGTGTTGGAGACGCTAAGGAGAAATCAGTTGTATGCCAAGTTCTCGAAGTGCGAGTTTTGGCTATCCTCAGTGGCGTTCCTCGGGCATATAGTAAGTGGAGAGGGTATTGCTGTGGATCCGACAAAGATTGTTGCGATACGGGAGTGGCCTGAGCTCGCTACTGTAGCAGAAATCCGGAGTTTTTTGGGGCTTGCCGGCTATTATAGGCGCTTCGTAGAGAACTTCTCGCGGATAGCATTACCTCTCACTACATTGACGAGGAAGGAGCATAAGTTCGTTTGGACGTCGGAGTGCGCACAAGCTTTTGAGGAGTTGAAGTGTCGGTTGACCACGACGTCTGTGCTGAGTTCGCCATGTGGGACCGAAGACTATGAGATTTATAGCGATGCTTCAGGCATCGGTTTGGGTTGCGTGCTACTGCAACACGAAAGTGTAATAGCTTATGTCTCGAGACAGCTAAAAGTGCATGAAAGGAACTATCCGGTACATGACTTGGAGTTAGCGGCCGTGATTTTTGCCTTGAAGCTGTGGAGACACTACTTGTACGGTGTGAAGATTGATATCTACACCGATCACAAGAGTCTGAAGTATCTTATTGATCAGAAGGATCTGAATATGCGGCAGCGTAGATGGATGGAGTTCCTGGGGGACTATACGTTCAAGATCCACTATGTGCCTGGCAAAAGGAATGCGGTTGCGGATGCGCTGAGTCGCCGAGCCCCAGCTCAAGCCAATTGGCTATCGGTGCATGATGAGCGGTTGGTGCGGGAGTTGGAAGCGTTGGAGATTGTTTGTGTGGACAAGCAATCTGAAAGATATGGTACCTAAACACTTAGAGGGGGGGGGGTGAATAGGTGACCTAATCCTTTTTAAACTTTAATGGCAGCCAACAGTTTATAACACAGCTTTCTAACTTATTCTATCACAGCAAACACAGCAATAATCACAGCACAGCACAGCACAGCATACACAGTGGTTTATAGTGGTTCCCCAAGATATGGGTACATCCACTTTCCCCCTTCGCCTATCTAGCAGTGTACTAGATTCGGCCAAACTCCTCCACTGTCTCAGAACCCAAATTGGTTCCTACACCTCAGGCCCAAAGCCTTACAACTCAGCTTTATCCCAAAGCCTACACTCAGCCAATCAATGCCTACACTCAGCCAACCAAGGCCTACACTCAGCCAACCAAGGCCTACACTCAGCCAACAAGGCCTACACTCAGAGATCTCAATCTCCTACACTCAGGCTCTCAAGCCCTACCCTCAGCCTTTATAATTATAGGCTTACAATTCACTCAGATCCAAAGGATCCTACAAGATAAAAAATGTATTACAACTATTAACTCAACAACTCAGAAATAAAAGAGGGGAGTTGAGAATTTCTTGATGAGTTCTTGGAAGAACTCAGCTGGATTCAATCTGACTTAGCTTTCTTCAAAGCTTCTTGAGTAGAACTGAATAAGACTGAATCCTCCTGCAGTAGTTCCTTGACCTCTGCCACTTAAGATCCAGAATAAATCTGAATCCTTCTTCTCAGCCTAGTTCCAGAGGCTGATTTCTTGGATGGAGCCCTCTCTCTCCAACTTCTTAGATCTGCACTTGGACTGCAAGATCTTCTTGTGTTGATACTTTGTGTACCACTTCAATAATTTGTTCAACAATAATCTGAACCACTTGTTGATCACCGATCATCAACCACAGTTTCTGTAGACTGTATGTGCCTATTTATAGGCCTTCTTCATGGTAACTGGCTGATCCGGTTCATAACTGTCTTCTGACATCTCTGACAGGTGCTGTAGACCGGCTGGAACGGCAGCTGTCATGTCATCCAGTCATTTCTTGAAAATCTCTAAATGTCTGATAGTGTCGAGACTTTCTGTCTTTAAGTGTCGACACTTATAGATCAAGTGTCGACACATGCTGTGTAAGTGTCGACACAAGTCTACAAGGTGTCGACACAACTCCTTGTATGTCTCGACACAGATTCTTCTTCAGGTGTCGACACTGAAATTGAGTGTCGACACAAGTACTTGTTCTTCTTGCTTTTACTGAATTCTTCTAAGTGTCGACACATCTCTTTTGTGTCGACACAACTTCTTGTGTTGAATCTATTAAGTGTCGACACAACTTCTTGGTGTCGACACATAGTCTTCTATGTTGATTCTTGCTGAGTGTCGACACAGCTCCTTGTGTCGACACACCTTCTTCTTGTTGAGACTTCAGCTGAGTGTTGACACATTCCCTTAGTGTCGACACTTGTACTTAGAATAATTTTGTTGATCTTTCTGATCTTTGCTAAGTGTCGACACAGCTCCTTGTGTCGACACTTTCTTCAAGTGTAGAGTCTTTAGCTGAGTGTCGACACATTGTTCTAGGTGTCGACACATACTTCAAATGTTGACTCTTCTGTTGAGTGTCGACACATTGTGCTGGGTGTCGACACTTACTTCAAGTGCTGACTCTTCTGCTTAGTGTCGACACATTGTGTTGAGTGTCGACACTTGTACTTAGTCTCTGCAGACTTTTGCTGAGTGTCGACACAGCTCCAAGTGTCGACACTTTCTGGTGTAGACTCAGCTTCACTGGGTGTCGACACAGCTCCTTGTGTCGACACTTTCTGTCTGCACTTTTCTTCACTGAGTGTCGACACAGCTCCAAGTGTCGACACTTTCTGTCTGGTGTCGACTCTGCATCCCAGGTGTCGACACAATGACTCCAAGTGTCGACACTGCTTGTCTGGGTGTCGACACAAGCCTTCTTAAGTGTCGACACTTTCTCTCTGGGTGTCGACACATGGACTTAGAAACTTTTTGCTTCAGTCCAGTGATTACATAACCTGCACAAGTAAACTCAACATACATCAAATACATTATGATGTATATCATTGAGTTGGGTGAAGCTTCTTCAAATCAGGTACATTTAATCAATGTACCCAACAATCTCCCCCTATTTGGAGAAGTCATAACCCTTAGTCAATGATATACACCATTCATAATAAAAATTACAAAATGATGTAAAGTAGGATAATGTATAACAGGGTAAACATAACATGTATTAAATCACACATGTATATACAATCATCATTTCAGAACAAGTAAGAAATAGACACATTCACAGAACAATCATGAAATATATTGATCATATATTGTTCTAACATTTTTCTTATACATTTTCTGTAGTTTACAAAAATGCTTTTCATTTAAAAGATTACAAAATAATCTTCAAGTAAAATCTTAATCTATTTCTGATCAGGTTCCTTGATAATTATTCCCTTGCCAGCTTGAACTTGAGCTTTGATAGGGGCTTCAACAGTTTCAGCATCAGCATGCTTCTTTCCTTTCAAGTCCTTCTTCTTAAGCTCTTCAGCTTTGATCTTCTGCCTCTCAAAATAGTGATATGGCTTAGGAAAGTACTTGCTAGGCTCCATTGCAGTAGGAGGTAGCTTTCCCATCTTTTCCTTCCTTCTGAATTGAACAATGGCTTCTTGTCTTATTTCATGTTTTCTCCATTCAGCTTCAGAGAACCACTTGTTCCTTTCATGAGTATTGTCTTTGGCAGCTTTCCAGGCAGTTAAAATTATATTTCTAGAGGTAGGGCTCCACTGTTCAAAGTCTGGCCTTTGTTCTGCTTGTTCCCTAAACCTCTTTTTGGACAACCTTGTCTCTTCCTCTGCTTGTAGAGCTTCTTCTTCTTTCTGAAGAGCTGCTTGCATAGCTTCAGTCATAGGCTGAACCACTTTATCCAGAATAACATTAGACTTTCCCTCAGTTGGGCTATACATTGTGCTCACATCTGCTTGAATCATTTCAAAGTCTGGAGGTGGATAAATGACCTGAGCTACTTCTGGTTGCTCACCTCCAAAATAAGCAGGGTTAATGCCTGATTCAGCAACATCTTGGTCATCACACAGAGGAGGGTATCCAAGTGTAGCCCTGATTGAATTTGATATCCATTTTGCATGCTCAGAACTTACCTTGACTAACACTCTCTCCCCCTTTATGACTTCTCTAGCCATATGATCTCTGACATCATCCTTTTGAAATTTGATTTGACTATCCAAGTAAGGTTTTAGCTTTTGAAGTTGTTCAGATATGACCTTCTGGGAGGCTTGGATAACAGTCTTTACAGCAAAAATTTCCTCTTGGAGTACTTTATCAAAATCAGCTTTAGCAGCAGCAGTAGAGGTAGAAGGTTCAGCAGCCTTGTTCTTGAACTCAGTGACTATAGCATTATGGGAGGTAGTCAAATTATCATTCATTCTTAATTGATTCTCAAGAACATATCCTTGTTTCAATACTATATCATCCACCTGTGCCTTGATCTTCTCTTGGTGTGTTGCCAAATACACCACTGCATTTCCACCTTTGTGGAAGCAATCAGTCATTTCCTTCTTGTTAAGGTTCATTTCAAACCTTATAGATTTTATATCTTGGGCAAGATCAAACTGTAATGATCTGTGCCCTGCATCAACATAAGTCTCTATGGCTTTTCTTTGTTCATCCATTTTAATCTGTAGTGCAATCAGTAAAGCACTATAATCAGCAGTTGGAGCTTGCTGAACTACAGGCTGTGGTGCAATTGATTGCAGTGCCTTCTTATAACTTTGACTTCTTCTTTTAAAGACATACAATTTTTTCTTCTTTGCCCTAGCACTCTCCTCATCTTCAGAGGCAGAAGTGCTGACTATGTCAACCCTATCCTTAGGGCTTTGAGGCTTGTCAGCTTGCACATCTTGTGCCTTCTCAGATTCTTGCCTAATAGGCTCTTCCAGATCTTGTACTTGCTCCCCCTCAACAGCAGCATCAATTTCCTTGTCAAAATCTGCTTGATCTAGATTTAGAAATAAATCTTCCATTGTGTATTCTTGTGGTGAAGAAGCTGGAGAAGTTCTTGGTTCTTCAACCACAGGATCAGGAATTACTTCAACAGCAGATGTGTCTTCTATAACAACATCTGGAGCTTGACTAGGCAGCTGAGTTTGCTGAGAAACATCAGACATATCAGCATCTTCTATAAGATATTCTAAAGTTTTTAGGTCAGTGAGTACCTCTTGTATGATGGTGGTGGCTTGCTCACTGTCCAGTGTAGATGGTTCTTCTACAACTGGAGGCTCCCCCTGGCTTTGATCCTTGTGAATGGGGCTAGCTTGAGGCAGCTCCCCCTGGATCTCTGCATCAGCTGGAGGAGCAGGAGTCTTCACTACAGGCTCTTCCTCATGCTCATCTAGAGTGAAGAAAACATGTTCTTCACTCCCAGAACTGCTAGTGGATACTTGTTCCACAGGAGCTATCTTCCTTTTCTTCTTTGGAGGAGTATCTTTTTCAGTAACTGCCTTCTCAGGGGTTGGCACATCCTTGGACAACACCCTGTCCCATCTAGAAAAGATCCTTAGATCCATTTTCCTCATGTGATTTATCTTGCTGCCTGCAGCAGTACTCATTACTTCTGGTATCACACCAGCTAGATAGAGACTAATGATCCTGCCTAGATTGAGCTTCTTCAGGCTCTCCTTAATCTTCTCATAAACCACTATTGACCAGTCTGTTTTCAGAGTGAATATGATCCTTGTCATGATTCCAAACATATAGGCAGACACTCTGTCATGCCCTCCAGGTTTGCTGAGTAAGACTTTTCCCACTATCTCAGACATGAACTTCCCTTGATTATTCATGCCTTTTCTATTAAATACAGAACCTAGCTTCATCTTTGGATCAAGTCCACACCAGGTTAAAGCTTCCCCGGTCTTTAAAGCAGTAACCTCTTCTTCATCTTGAGTTTTTTGTAGCTGGAGTACCTTCCTCAAACTCTTTGGTGAAACCTTGACCTTAGTTCCATGAACTCTGGATTTGATTCTGTATCCAGAGTCATCTACTGCGGCTCCATTAAGGAATTCAAGTACCTCCTTCTTCCAAATCTTTGTAGGTTCTGACACTAGATATTCTAGTCCAGAATCGGCGACTAGGGTTACAACCGCCTTGAGTTCTGGATCAGCATCGTCGAACGCGCCGCGCACAAGCTCATAACCTTCGTTAACGTTCTCCTCAAGCTTAGGAGCCATTAGGGTTTGTAGAATTTGTCTTTAGAAAAGAGAGGTGTCGACACAGAAATTTTGGTCTCGAAACTTTGAAAGCGTGTCGACAAACAAAGACAGAACCCTATTTATACCTTTCTAATTTTGAAGATGAACAGGCGGGACAGCCAACTGAAAATGTGTCGACACTGGCTATAAGTGTCGACACTGACTTATAATGTCTCGACACACATGTGTCGACACAAGTTTAGTCAACAGATTTTATGTGTCGACACTTGGTTATGTGTCGACACAACATAACTCGACACATTGTCGAGACTTTACTTAGAAAAATTCTGAGTAAAACTTAAGTGTCGACACCATATTGGATGTGTCGACACCTACTTGACATGTGTCGACACTAACATTCTGAAGTGTCGACACCACATTCCTAGATGTGTCGACATATTTTTCCTGAAGTGTCGACACCACTATTCTGTGTCGACATAGACTTGTCTATGTGTCGACACCTTTTTACTTAGTCATTTTCATATCTGTAAACTTACTCTAAGTTTATCATTCCTAGTTCAATTTTGAATCTATTGAACTTAGCTTCTTCTAGTGGCTTAGTAAACATATCAGCTACTTGTTCATTTGTTTTAACATATTCTAATAAAATATCTTCTCTTTCTACATGCTCCCTAAGAAAATGATATTTAATCTCAATATGTTTTGTCCTACTATGGGATACAGGGTTATTAGCTATTGAAATAGCACTTGTAGAATCACAAAAAAGTGGAGTTCTACTTACCTGAAATCCATAGTCCTCTAGCTGATGTTGAATCCACAGAAGTTGAGCACATCAACTTCCTGCAGCCACATACTCTGACTCTGCTGTGGAGATAGCCACACTGGTTTGCTTCTTGCTACTCCATGAAATTAGTCTCCCACCTAGGAATTGACAGGTTCCAGTAGTGCTCTTTCTATCCTCTTTGCATCTTGCAAAGTCTGCATCTGAATAACCTGTTAGATCAAAATCTCCATTCCTAGGGTACCAGAGGCCTAGATAGGGAGTGCCCTTTAGATATCTCAATATTCTTTTGACTGCTGTCAAATGAGACTCTTTAGGGCAGGCTTGATACCTGGCACAAACACATGTAGCATACATGATGTCAGGTCTACTAGCAGTCAAGTATAATAGGGAGCCAACTATCCCTCTATACAAGGTTTCATCTACAGATTTCCCTGCATCATCCTTGCTAAGAGACATACTTGACCCCATAGGAGTCTTCATGGTGCTGTATGAATCCATACCATACTTCCTTATGAGTTCTAGGGTGAACTTGGACTGACAAATGGATAAACCACTCTCAGTCTGTTTAACTTGGAGACCCAAGAAAAACTTCAGCTCTCCCATACTACTCATCTCAAACTGACCTTGCATAAGTTTTGCAAACTTTTTGCAAAGGCTGCTTTCAGTAGACCCAAATATAATGTCATCTACATATATTTGGACTAGTATGACTTTGCCTCTAGATTCCCTAAGGAATAGAGTCTTATCTATTTTCCCCCTTAAGAACTTGTTCTCAATGAGGAAACTAGATAGGGTTTCATACCAAGCCCTAGGGGCTTGCTTTAACCCATATAAAGCTTTCCTAAGTCTATAGACATAATGAGGTAGAGTTGGATCAACAAAACCTGAAGGCTGCTCCACATAGACTTCTTCCTTAAGATTACCATTTAGGAATGCTGACTTGACATCCATCTGGTAAACCTTGAATCCTTGATAGGTTGCATAGGCCAAGAACATCCTTATGGCTTCCAGACTGGCTACTGGAGCAAAGGTTTGATCAAAGTCAATACCTTCTTCTTGCCTATATCCTTTAGCAACCAGTCTAGCCTTATTCTTAATGATGACCCCTTGTTCATCCATCTTATTTCTGTAGATCCACTTAGTTCCTATTACATTGTGGTCTTTAGGTTTAGGAACTAGTTCCCAAACCTTGCACCTCTTGAACTGATTAAGCTCTTCTTGCATTGCTTCAGTCCATTGTGGATCCAGTATTGCTTCTTCAAATTTCTTAGGTTCAACTTGTGACAGAAAGCTGGAGTAGATTGCTGCATTCATGTTTCTACTCCTGGTTTGTACTCCTTGTCTTGGATCTCCAATAATCAGCTCTACTGGATGATCTCTAAGATGCCTGTGAGCTGGAGGCATCCTAACTTCTGGTTGAACCATTTCAGCATCTGCATCATGCTGTATACCTTGGATTTCTTCAGCAATTGGCACATGTAGTTCTCCCCCTGGACAACAGCTACTCTCCTCTCCTTGCTGTCTTGCAGCAGGCACTTCTTCTATAGTAAGCTTGTCCATTTTCTTTGATAAACCTGTGGGGCTGCATACAGTACTAGACAACTCATTGTTAATAAGTTTAGTCTCATCAAAAACTACATGCACTGATTCTTCTACAACTTGTGTAGACAAGTTGTAGACTCTATAAGCCTTACTATTATTGCTGTACCCAACAAAAATTCCCTCTTGGGACTTGGCAGCAAACTTAGTTAAGTAAGACTTCCCATTGTTAAGTATGAAGCATTTGCAACCAAAGATCCTGAAGTAGGATAGGTTTGGTTTCCTGCCTTTCACAACTTCATAGGGGGTCTTGTTGAGCCCTTTAGTGATGGTAGCCCTATTTATAACATGACATGCAGTGTTGACTGCTTCAGCCCAGAAATACTCTGGCAGTGATGTATCACTTAATAGGGTCCTACCAGCCTCTATCAAGGTCCTATTCTTCCTCTCAGCAATGCCATTTTGCTGAGGTGTTCTAGGTGAAGAGAATTCTTGAAATATCTCAAAGTCTTCACATAGTTTTGTCATGCTTTCAGACTGAAACTCAGTACCATGGTCACTTCTAATCTTGACCACTGTACTATTTAGTTCATTCTGAATTTGCTTGACAAAGCCATAGAAGACACTAGGTGTTTCAGATTTCTGTCTTAAGAAGAACACCCAGGAAAATCTTGAGTAGTCATCTACAACTACAATGGTATAGACCTTCCTACCTAAGCTGTGAACTGACATTGGACCAAAGAGATCCAAATGCAAGAGGTACAAACACCTCACAGCATCTTTGTTTTCTATGCTTTTAAAGGTGGATTTAGTCTGCTTGCCCTTTTGACAAGCTGAGCAAATACCATCTTTGACACACTTAACTTGAGGACCATTCCTCACTAACTCTTTGCTAAAGAGTTTGCTAATAGTCTTGTAGTTAAGATGGGCTAGCCTCTTGTGCCATTTGACACAATGAGTGACTGTCTCATCAGCTACAAGACAAACTGGAGAACCATTGTTCTCAATCATAATGTCTAGGCAGTAGACATTCCTCTTCCTATAACCTATGAAAATGATCTTTTGATCACTTGACCTCTTGATATGACAACCATTTTTAACAAATGAGATGTCATACCCTACATCACTTAATTGACTTATACTTATTAGGTTGTGTTTCAACCCTTTAACATAAGCCACTTGAGTAATGGTAACCAAGTTTGTAGAAATGTTACCAAACCCTTTGATGATTCCTTTTTCAGAACCACCAAAGGTTACTTTTGGACCATCTTTTATTGGTATGTAGTCCTTTAGTAGTCCCCTTGTTCCAGTCATATGTCTGGAACATCCACTGTCCAAGTACCATGTTGGGGTATGACAACTTGGACTCACCTGCAAAACAGATTAATGAACCTTAGAACCCAAAGAATTCTTGGGTCCTTGGTACTTGTTAGTTTGCAATCTGACAAAGCTACCCACTGGCTTTCCAACAGGTAGTTTGGTACTCACTTTGGCACTGACATTGTGCCAACAGTCCACTGCAAAATGGTCAATCTTGCGACAGCACCAACATTCAAACTTGTTGTACCTTTGCTTAGGTACTGCCTTGGCTGTCTTGTCTACAGCAGGCTTGTTGAATATTGGGGCTTTGCCCTTGGAATTAGACTTGGACTGCTCAGTCCTTGCAGGTCTAATAAAGCCCAGTCCAGCCTTGCCTTTATGATGAACAAATTCATCAATTAAAGGTAGCACTGACTTAGGTTTAGAAAACCTAGCAACAAGCTCTCTCTCTTTCTGAAGATTGCTCTCCAGACTCTTGATTTGATCATTTTTAAATGATATAGTACCCATTTGAATCACTGTTATGTGCTTCAACCTGGCTATCTCATTCAGTTTTTGATCAAAAGACTTCTCAAAATCTGTTGCTGCAGCTTTAAGATCAGCAATTTCCTTTGCCTGACTTTTGGCAAGGGATTTGCTGTTCTTGTAAGCCTGCAATAGCACCTTATATTCATCTATAAGCTGATGAATATCATCCTCAGACTCTGATACATTCTCATCACTTGATGAAGAAGAATCTGAATCTGAACTAGAACAAGAAACTGAATTTAAACTTGAACTTTGTACCTGATTGGGTCCTGGCTGCTCCAGGATTTTGGCACTCTCTGTCAAAGCCATTAGCCCTTGGCAATAACTGTCTTCTTGTTCATAAATAGACTCCATAATCTGCATGAATTCTTCTTCTTCTTCTTCAGCAAACAGCCCTATGTAGGCTTCAGCATCAGACTCAGATTCTGAAGAAGAGATATCTGATAGAGTCTTCTCTTTCTTGGGTACAAAAGACTTCTCTTTCTTGCCTTTGAAGTGAGGCTTTTTCCTGTCACCAGATTCCTTTCTCTTTTCTGGACAATCTGCAATAACATGGCCCTGTCTATTGCAGCAATAGCACACTATCTTTGAACCAGTTGACTTGCTTGACTTTGTCCTTTTCTTGTCATTCTTTGAAGACCTCTTTTTCTGATAAGAGTCTTCCTTTCCTTGTGATGTAGAAGGCCTTGACCTCCACTGTTTCTTTTTCAAAAACTTCTGAAAGTGTCTAGTGAAAGCAGCAAAGTCTTCATCACTTTCACTGCTTTCTGACTTGGTGCTGACTGTTTCATCTGACTCTGATTCAGCAATCTTTGGAGGTGGAGTTGGTGATTTATTCCTGCACTTCCTAAGGACATCTGCCTTGAAAGCAACTGATCTTTCCTTGTGCTCAGTCCTTGTTGATTTCTCCTCCTCTTTTCTCACTGTCAACTGCATCTCATATGACAATAACTTGCCAAACAGTGTAGGAGGAGGAATTTCCCCCAACTTAGCCATTTCTCTAATGGCACAGATCTTGGTGTCCCAATCTTTGGTTAGAGACCTTAAGAACTTGTCATTTAGTTCATAGTTACTGAACTCTCTTCCATAAGACATGAGTTCATTAACTATTCTGTAGAACTTTTTGTAGCACTCAGTTATGCTATCACCTTTACCTTGTCTAAAGCTTTCATACTCCTGATTTAGCAAGGATTTTCTATCTTGTCTGACTTTTTCAGATCCTTCCATATACACTATAAGAGTGTCCCACATCTCCTTGGCTGTCTTACAATGTATAAGATTCTGAAAAGTTGCATCATCAATGGCACTCACTATTATGTTTTGTGCCCTCTTGTCCATGGTAGCTAGGACAATCTCATCCTTAGTCATCTCAGAGAAATCCTTTGGGGTTCTCTGATTTACATCTAGAACTGAAATCTTCATGGGCACATAAGACCCTTCTTTTACTGTGATGTAGATTCTAGGGTCTGAGGCCTCCATAAACAGCCTTACCCTTTCCTTCCAGATCCCAAAGATCTCTTTCCTGCATATAGGTAATTTCATGGAACCCAATTCCTTGTGATTCTCAGTAGAACCCATGTTTCTTGATTTTCTTGAATTTCTTGAATCTATATTTTGCCTTACACTGAATCTGCCACTCAGGATCTCCTCAGACTGTTAGTCCTTGTTTTGAGGAACCTCCCTCTGATACCACTTGAAAGATATGATACCTAAACACCTAGAGGGGGGGGGGTGAATAGGTGACCTAATCCTTTTTAAACTTTAATGGCAGCCAACAGTTTATAACACAGCTTTCTAACTTATTCTATCACAGCAAACACATCAATAATCACAGCACAGCACAGCACAACATACACAGTGGTTTATAGTGGTTTCCCAAGATATGGGTACATCCACTTTCCCCCTTCGCCTATCTAGCAGTGTACTAGATTCGGCCAAACTCCTCCACTGTCTCAGAACCCAAATTGGTTCCTACACCTCAGGCCCAAAGCCTTACAACTCAGCTTTATCCCAAAGCCTACACTCAGCCAATCAAGGCCTACACTCAGCCAACCAAGGCCTACACTCAGCCAACCAAGGCCTACACTCAGCCAACAAGGCCTACACTCAGAGATCTCAATCTCCTACACTCAGGCTCTCAAGCCCTACCCTCAGCCTTTATAATTATAGGCTTACAATTCACTCAGATCCAAAGGATCCTACAAGATAAAAAATGTATTACAACTATTAACTCAACAACTCAGAAATAAAAGAGGGGAGTTGAGAGTTTCTTGATGAGTTCTTAGAAGAACTCAGCTGGATTAAATCTGACTTAGCTTTCTTCAAAGCTTCTTGAGTAGAACTGAATAAGACTGAATCCTCCTGCAGTAGTTCCTTGACCTCTGCCACTTAAGATCCAGAATGAATCTGAATCCTTCTTCTCAGCCTAGTTCCAGAGGCTGATTTCTTGGATGGAGCCCTCTCTCTCCAACTTCTTAGATCTGCACTTGGACTGCAAGATCTTCTTGTGTTGATACTTTGTGTACCACTTCAATAATTTGTTCAATAATAATCTGAACCACTTGTTGATCACCGATCATCAACCACAGTTTCTGTAGACTGTATGTGCCTATTTATAGGCCTTCTTCATGGTAACTGGCTGATCCGGTTCATAACTGTCTTCTGACATCTCTGACAGGTGCTGTAGACCGGCTGGAACGGCAGCTGTCATGTCATCCAGTCATTTCTTGAAAATCTCTAAATGTCTGATAGTGTCGAGACTTTCTGTCTTTAAGTGTCGACACTTATAGATCAAGTGTCGACACATGCTGTGTAAGTGTCGACACAAGTCTACAAGGTGTCGACACAACTCCTTGTATGTCTCGACACAGATTCTTCTTCAGGTGTCGACACTGAAATTGAGTGTCGACACAAGTACTTGTTCTTCTTGCTTTTACTGAATTCTTCTAAGTGTCGACACATCTCTTTTGTGTCGACACAACTTCTTGTGTTGAATCTATTAAGTGTCGACACAACTTCTTGGTGTCGACACATAGTCTTCTATGTTGATTCTTGCTGAGTGTCGACACAGCTCCTTGTGTCGACACACCTTCTTCTTGTTGAGACTTCAGCTGAGTGTCGACACATTCCCTTAGTGTCGACACTTGTACTTAGAATAATTTTATTGATCTTTCTGATCTTTGCTAAGTGTCGACACAGCTCCTTGTGTCGACACTTTCTTCAAGTGTAGAGTCTTTAGCTGAGTGTCGACACATTGTTCTAGGTGTCGACACATACTTCAAATGCTGACTCTTCTGTTGAGTGTCGACACATTGTGCTGGGTGTCGACACTTACTTCAAGTGCTGACTCTTCTGCTTAGTGTCGACACATTGTGTTGAGTGTCGACACTTGTACTTAGTCTCTGCAGACTTTTGCTGAGTGTCGACACAGCTCCAAGTGTCGACACTTTCTGGTGTAGACTCAGCTTCACTGGGTGTCGACACAGCTCCTTGTGTCGACACTTTCTGTCTGCACTTTTCTTCACTGAGTGTCGACACAGCTCCAAGTGTCGACACTTTCTGTCTGGTGTCGACTCTGCATCCCAGGTGTCGACACAATGACTCCAAGTGTCGACACTGCTTGTCTGGGTGTCGACACAAGCCTTCTTAAGTGTCGACACTTTCTCTCTGGGTGTCGACACATGGACTTAGAAACTTTTTGCTTCAGTCCAGTGATTACATAACCTGCACAAGTAAACTCAACATACATCAAATACATTATGATGTATATCATTGAGTTGGGTGAGCCTTCTTCAAATCAGGTACATTTAATCAATGTACCCAACACAATCAAGTGCTGAAGCAGTTCTGAATTGGACTGAAGTCCAATATGACCTGGCTAATCGTATTCGGCAGGCTTTGGATATGGATGCTCATATGAAGCAATTCATGGTAGAGGCTCTGGATGGGTCAAATTCCCAATTCGTCGTGGAGGACGGATTGCTTTGGAAAGACGGTCGTTTGTGCGTCCCAAGTGTGGGCAATTTGCGGGTGGAGTTGTTGTACGAGGCACACCATACCAAGTACTCGATTCACCTGGGGAGCACAAAGATGTACCGTGATGTGAAGAAACTGTTTTGGTGGCCGGGTTTGAAAAAGGATGTGGCGCTATACGTAGCGAAGTGCCAAACTTGCGCCTTGGTAAAGGCGGAGTACCAAAAGCCGGGAGGATTTCTTAAGTCCTTGCCTATTCCGGAGTGGAAATTTGACGACATCTCTATGGACTTTGTGCACGGTTTGCCAAGGTCGCAAAAGGGAAACGACGCTATTTGGGTGGTTGTTGATCGATTAACGAAGGTGTCGCATTTTATTCCGCATAGGAAGGATGATCCGGTGGAGAAGTTGGCGAAGCTTTATGTGGATAACATAGTACGGCTTCATGGTGTGCCCCGCAGCATCGTGAGTGACCGAGATGGGCGGTTCACGTCCAATGATTGGAGGCTTGTGCAGCAAATGTTGGGAATGAAGCTGATGTTCAGCACAACCTTCCATCCGCAAACAGATGGGCAGACCGAGAGGGTCAATAGAACTATGGAAGACATGCTCCGCATGTGTGTCTTGGATTTCAGAAAGCAATGGGAAGACCACCTTTATTTGGTGGAGTTCACATACAACAATAGCTACCAAGCGAGTATTCAGATGGCGCCTTTCGAGGCCCTATATGGTAGAAAATGTCGCACGCCGTTGTCTTGGTTAGAAACGGGTGAGTCAAGGTTGTATAAGCGATCATAAGTGGAGGGTGCTACTTCTTTGGTGCGAACCATTCGGGAGAGGTTGCTTATCGCTCAGGACCGGCAAGCAAAGTACTATAATGTCAAGCACAGGAACGTGGAGTTCGCAGTGGGCGATTATGTATACTTAAAGATCAAGCCGTTCAAGGGTATCTCGCGGGTGCGGCGATTGAAAAAGCTAAGCCCGAGGTACCTTGGACCGTTTGAGGTCCTGGAGCGAGTTGGTGAAGCGGCATATCGGTTGAAGCTTTCAGTGGAGCTAAGTGGTTTACATGATGTATTCCACATTTCGGTGCTTCGGAAGGCGGTGCAAGAGCTTACGCAAGTGATCGCGGTTGATCAAGTACCGGTGGATTGTGGGCTGACGACAGAGGTCAAGCCCGTGCGGATTGAGGACTCAGAGGTCAAGCGGCTACGCAATAAAGGGATCAGGATGGTCAAAGTCCGGTGGGACAATTGCGGTCGTGAGGAGCTCTCTTGAGAGCGAGAGCAGACTATGCTTGACGAGTATCCGGAGTTGTTCCGCTCATGTACAAATTTTGGTTTTGTACATGTCTTTCCTTTATATAATTTCGTGGGCGAAATTCTTTTAAGAGGGGGAGAGTTGTAACGCCCCGAAACTCAAAGGAGCGAAGGGGGGACGTTTTGGGCCAGTTTGGGTTCTGGCAGTGGGCACACGGCCTGGGACACGGGCGTGTCCCAGGGCGTGTCGAGCCTGTGTCGACACTGAGACGGGAAGTCGACACTTTGGTCTCGACATTGTGTCGAGACTGGGCACACGGCCTGTGACACGGGCGTGTCGCAGGGCGTGTCGACCCGTGTCGACACTTAGCCGCGAAGTCGACACTCTGCGGTCGACGAAGTGTCGAGACATGGAACACGGCCTGCGACACGGGCGTGTCGCAGGGCGTGTCGACCCGTGTCGACACTCGTCCCGGGAAGTCGACACTTTGGTGTCGACAATGTGTCGAGACAAGGCACACGGCCTAGGACACGGGCGTGTCCAAGGCCGTGTCGAGAGGTCGACAATCTTCGCTCGACAAAGTGTCGAGTGTCGATACCGTGTACACGACCTGGGGTCCAGGCGTGTTGAGGTGACACGGGTAAGGACACAGGCGTGTCCTAGAACCCGTGCAGTGCTCGGGTTGATTTTGGGGAAAAATGATGGGGTACACGGCCGGCCACACGGCCGTGTCACATGGAACACGGGCGTGTCAGCTCGAACACGGGCGTGTTCGATACCCGTGTGAGGTTCCAGGCGAGCCGATTTTGACGGCGAATGAGGCACACGGCCCTGGATACGGGCGTGTGCCAGGCCGTGTTCGGTCCAGATTGGGCATTTCAGTCCCGAATCAAAGCCGTTTGTTTCCTTATTTTGAGATCCAACAGCTGGGGGTTGTTCCTGAAGGGATATACCCGGGATTGGGCTTAGAAACCCTCACTTTTTCTTAAGTGTTATCTTTCTAAAACCTTAGAGAGAGAGAAGAGCCAAGGGAGGAATAAGGAGCTAGATCCCGCCATTGGAGGAGCTTCGAAGCTCCGAATCGCAAGCCGACTCCGAATCCACGGAGGCAAAGCTAGTGCGGTGCTTTTCATCCGATTACTTTTCAATGGCGCCAAAGAGGAACGCTAGGGTAACGATCCTCATCTTGAGCATGAGTAGCTCTCTTTCTTTGCATAGGAAGCCCGCTCTCGCGAGTTTGCGGAGAGTTGGAGGCGTTCCTTCGGGTAGATATGTGAAGTCCCCGTTATTTAGAGTCCGTAAGCGAGAACGGACATAGGCATGATGTATGAAGCCTACCCGGACATGTTGGTCTGGATCGGTGATGTTGCATTGCATAAAGCCGGAGAAGACTCCGTGCTATTGGTTGTTTTTCGGGTTTTCTACGCGGTAGATTGCAGAAGGGAGCCTTGGGGACTAACCCAAAGGTGCACCCGCAAAACTGGGCGGATACGAGATCTTGCTAACTTGGTGGCCTGAGCGCCAACTTGAACATAACCGGGTTATGTGACTTGTGATGGATATGGGACTCGGTGGAAGTTTGACCCGCGCAAATGACTTAAATTGTCGTTGCAATGTGAGCACGGGTTAGATGGAACCGTACCCGTTCTATGTCGTTCGGTTAAAGAGACCTAAAGGCACGTGGCACTTACCGTTGGCATAGATTAGGGTCTTTGGCGGTCGATGACTTAAATTGTCGTGACCCAGGCCAAGAAGACAAATTGCTCATAGTTTTGGCCGTCTAAGTGGCGGTGGTGAGTCCGGTATGTCGATGGCTTAAATTGACGTGACATCGACCGGTTCACCGAGAATGTGCCCTGAGAGCACGGGGCATGTGGCCGTGCGAGCCAACGTCTGTGATGGAATGGCTATATATATACATTGCTCGCTTATGCTAATGAAATGCAGGGAAGGAGCATCGCCGCCCCGAGTTGGGGGCGGGATCGTTATAATTTGGTCAGCATAGCTGACCGTTGCCTTGTTTTGCCACCGTGCGGTGGTTTGTTGCTTGCAGGTGCAGCTGGACCAAGCGGTCAATAGCGGGCTAAAGCCCGAATGCGAAGTCGGCCCTTGAAGGCCTAATTGGAAGTGTTTACTGCTTTATTCATGTGTGACCGGCCTGCGTGCCGTGGTTTGTAAAACATGTAATTTGAAGCGAAACAGTTTGTAAGGCCTTAAGGCTTATTTTGGGTATTTTGTATAACATTCCTATTATGTACTAGTGGACATTCATGCTCTAATGCTGGGTTCTTTATTGCAACTTTTGTATAATGCTTCCGCTAGAATGCTCTGTGTAGGACGTTTGAGATTGGTTGGATGGTTTCCATAAGTAACCACCCGGTCTGTCTGTAGTATATGGTGTCGGGCCCCGGCCGGACCTACTGCTATATGCTATGTGACGGATAAGGGGTGTTACAAACTGGGCTAGCCTGTGGTAGCTCCCCCTGCCTCTCAGCATCTTCTTGTCTTGCTGGAGATTGTCCAGCAGTACCAGTGTCTTGTTCATCATCTGGAGTAAAGACAACTTGCTCCTCAGAACTGCTTGATGATTCTTGAGCCACAGGGGCTGACTTCTTCTTCCTTTTCTAGGGTGTTACCTTCTCAGGAGTTGGCATTTCCTTGGTCAAGACCCTATCCCACCTAGAGAAGATCCTCAAATCCATTCTTCTCATGTAGTTAATTTTGGATCCTGCAGCTTGGCTCATTACCTCTGGTATACTACCAGCCAGGTAAAGACTTAGTATTTTACCCAAATTGGGCTTCTTCATACTCTCTTTAATCTTATCAAACAAGACTGTAGACCAATCAGTACTCAGTTTGAATATGATCCTTGTCATTAGATTGAACATATGAGCTGAAATCCTGTCATGTCCTCCAGGCTTGCACAGGATAACCTTGCCCACAATCTCAGATAAGAATTTGCCTTGGCTGTTCATTCCCTTTCTGTTGAATACTGATCCAATTTTCATCTTGGAATCTAGTCCACACCATGTCAATGCTTCTCTAGTCTTAGAAGCAGAAACTTCATCTTCTTCCTTTGTCCTAGGTAGTTGTAGTACCTTTCTCAGACTCTTAGATGAGACCTTCACCTTAGCCCCATGAACCCTAGACTTTATCTTGAGTCCAGATTCATCTATTGTAGCTCCATTCAGGAATTCCAGAACTTCTTTCTTTCATATCTTGGTCGGCTCTGAAACAAGAAAATCTAACTATGTTTCTTCTATTAGGGTTATTACGCCTTTGATCTTTGGTTCCCCGTCATCAAAAGCATGTCGCACCAGTTCGTATTCTTCATTCACATTCTCTTCGAGCTTGGGCGCCATTAGGGTTTGAAGAAATTTGAATTGAGAGAAGAGAGGTGTCGACACACAAGTTTGGTCTCGAAACTTTGGTGAGTGTGTCGACAGACAATGGTGAAATCCTATTTATACCTTTCTAGAATTGAAGATGAAAGGGCGCGTCAAAATACTTAAATTGTGTCGACACTGTTAAAAAGTGTCTACACAGACTAATAATGTCTCGACAACTATGTGTCGACACAAGTATAGTCGACAGAATATATGTGTCGACACTTGTTTATGTGTCGACATCACTTAGCTCGACACTTAGTCGAGACTTTACTTGACTAATTTTGTAAAAATCCTAAGTGTCGACACCACCTTGGATGTGTCGACACCTACACTGCATGTGTCGACACTAATTTTCTGAAGTGTCGACACCAACTTCCTAGATGTGTCGACACCTTTTCTCTGAAGTGTCGACACCACTTTTCTGTCTCGACACAGACAACTCTGTGTGTCGACACTATTTTACTTAGCCATTTCTGTAAACTTATTCTAAGTTTATCATACCTAATTCAATTTTAAACATATTGAATTTAGTTTCTTCTAAAGGATTAGTATACATGTCAACTAGTTGATTATCTGTTTTAA
This sequence comes from Platanthera guangdongensis, assembly GCA_039583875.1. NCBI lineage: Eukaryota > Viridiplantae > Streptophyta > Magnoliopsida > Asparagales > Orchidaceae > Platanthera > Platanthera guangdongensis. Next base: position 119,726,666 of record CM077160.1, on the reverse strand, counting down.
CATACTCTAGTGAAATATCTTCTTTTTCAACATGTTCCCTTAGAAAATGATATTTTATCTCTATGTGCTTAGTCCTACTATGGGAAACAGGATTGTTTGCAATAGATATAGCACTAGTAGAATCACAAAATAGTAGTGTTCTACTTACTTGAATACCATAATCCTCAAGCTGATGTTGTATCCATAGAAGTTGAGCACAACAACTTCCTGCAGCCACATACTCTGATTCTGCTGTGGAGATAGCCACACTTGTTTGCTTCTTGCTACTCCATGAAATCAATCTTCCACCTAGGAATTGACAGGTACCAGTTGTACTTTTCCTATCTTCTTTGCAGCCTGTAAAATCTGCATCTGAATAACCTGTCAGTTCAAAGTCTCCATTCCTAGGGTATCAAAGGCCTAGATAAGGAGTGCCCTTTAGATATCTCAGAATTCTTTTGACTGCTGTCAAATGAGATTCTTTAGGGCAAGCTTGGTACCTAGCACAGACACATGTAGCATACATGATATCTGGTCTACTTGCAGTCAAATAGAGTAGGGAGCCAACTATCCCTCTATATAAAGTCTCATATACAGGTTTCCCTGCATCATCTTTGCTAAGAGACATACTTGACCCCATAGGAGTTTTCATGGTACTGGATGAATCCATACCATACTTCCTTATCCATTCTAGGGTGAACTTAGACTGGCATATGGATAAACCATTCTCAGTCTGTCTAACTTGGAGACCCAAGAAGAACTTAAGTTCCCCCATACTGCTCATTTCAAATTGTCCTTGCATAAGTTTTGCAAACTTTTTGTAAAGACTACTTTCAGTAGACCCAAATATGATGTCATCTACATATATTTGGACTAGTATGATCTTGCCTCTAGATTCCCTAAGGAATAGAGTCTTGTATATTTTACCCCTTGTGAATTTATTCTCAATGAGGAAACTAGACAAGGTTTCATACCAAGCCCTAGGGGCTTGTTTTAACCCATACAAAGCCTTCCTAAGTCTATAAACAAAATTAGGTTTAGTTGAATCAACAAAACCTGATGGTTGTTCCACATAGACCTCTTCCTTCAGATTGCCATTCAAAAAGGCTGACTTAACATCCATTTGGTATACTTTAAACCCTTGATAGGTTGCATAGGCCAAGAACATTCTTATTGCCTCTAGTCTGGCTACTGGAGCAAAGGTCTGATCAAAGTCAATACCTTCTTCCTGCCTATATCCCTTAGCAACCAGTCTTGCTTTGTTCTTGATAATCACTCCATGTTCATCCATCTTGTTCCTGAAGATCCACTTAGTCCCAATTATGTTGTGGTATTTTGGTTTAGGAACAAGCTCCCAGACATTGCATCTCTTGAATTGATTCAGCTCCTCTTGCATTGCCTCAATCCAATGAGGGTCTAGGATGGCTTCTTCAAATTTCTTTGGCTCAACTTGGGATAGAAAACTGGAGTAGAGTACTGAACTTAGATTTTTGCTCCTTGTTTGTACCCTTTGTCTTAGATCACCAATAATTTGATCTGCTGGATGATCTCTTAGATGTCTATTAGCTGGTGGAAGCCTGGCTTCAGGTTGAACTCCTTCAGCTTCTTCAATTTGCTGCACTCCATGGTCTTCTTCTGCATCAGGTGCATGTAGTACTCCCCCTGGACAACAGCCACTATCTTCTACTTGCTGTCTTGCAGTAGGTCCTTCTTCTATAGTGAGCTTGTCCATCTTCTCAGTCACACCTGTGGAGCTGCAATTACTACTAGACAATTCATTGTTAATAAGTCTATCTTCATCAAATACTACATGTACTGACTCTTCTACAACTTGAGTAGTCAAGTTGTAGACCCTATAAGCCTTACTGTTGTTGCTGTACCCAACAAAGATCCCCTCTTGGGATTTGGCAGCAAACTTGGTTAAGTAAGACTTACCATTGTTAAGTATATAACATTTACAACCAAAGATCCTAAAATAGGATATGTTTGGTTTTCTGTCTTTCACAATCTCATAGGGGGTCTTATTGTGGCTCTTGTTGATAGAAGCCCTATTAATTACATGTCATGTAGTGTTAACTGCCTCAGCCCAGAAATATTCTGGGAGAGATGTGTCACTTAATAGGGTTCTACCAGCCTCAATCAAGCTTCTATTTTTCCTCTCAACAATGCCATTTTGCTGAGGTGTTCTTGGTGAAGAAAATTCCTGAAATATCCCAAACTCTTCACATAGCTTTGTCATACTATCAGACTGGAATTCAGTACCATGGTCACTTCTCACTTTGACCACTGTACTATCTAACTCATTCTGAATTTGTTTGACAAAACTATAGAAGATACTAGGTGTTTCAGATTTCTGTCTAAGGAAGAACACCCAGGAAAACCTTGAGTAGTCATCTACAACCACAAATGTGTAGACCTTCCTACCTAGGCTGTGAACTGGCATAGGACCAAAGAGATCCATATGCAAGAGGTATAAGCACCTCACAGCATCTTTGTACTCAATGCTATTAAAGGTGGATCTAGTCTGCTTGCCCTTTTGACAAGCTGAACATATCTCATCTTTAATACACTTAACCTGAGGACCATTCCTCACTAACTCTTTGCTATAGAGTTGGCCAATTGTCTTGTAGTTAAGATGGGCTAGCCTCTTGTGCCATTTGACACAATGAGAGACTTTCTCATCAGCTACAAGACACACTGGAGAAACATTATTCTCACACATAATGTCTAAGCAATAGACATTTCTCTTTCTATAACCTGTCAGAATGATCTCTTGATCATTTGACCTCCTGATATGACAGTCATCTTTGACAAATGAGATGTCATATCCTAAATCACTCAGTTGACTTATACTAATAAGATTGTGTTTCAAACCTTTAACATAAGACACTTGAGTAATTGATATAAGGTTGCTAGAGATGTTACCAAAACCTTTGATGATTCCTTTTTCAGAACCACCAAAGGTGACTTTAGGATCATCCTTGATTGGTGTGTAGTCCTTTAGTAATCCCCTAGTTCCAGTCATGTGCCTGGAACATCCACTGTCCAAGTACCATATTGGGGCATGGTCACTTGGACTCACCTGCAAAACAGATTAGTTAACCTTAGAACCCAAAGAATTCTTGGGTCCTTGGTGCTGGTTAGTTTGCCTCTTAACAAAGCTACCTGCAGATCTTCCAGCAGGCAGTTTGCTACTCACTTTGACACTTGAATTGTGCCAACAGTCCATGGCAAAGTGGCCCACCTTGCCACAACACCAGCACTCAAATTTGTTGTACCTTTGCTTAGCTACAACCCTAGCTGTTTTATCTACAGCAGGCTTGTTGAGTACTGGGGATTTGCCCTTAGACTTGGACTTTCCAGTCCTAGCAGGTTGTGTAAACCCTAAACCAGTTTTACCCTTCCGATGAACAAATTCATCTATCAAAGGTAAAATAGATTTTGGTTTAGAAAACCTTGCAACTATATCTCTCTCCTTCTGAAGACTAATCTCCAGATTTCTGATTTGATCATTCTTGAATGTTATAGTCCCCATCTGAATAACAGTTATGTTCTTCAGCCTGGCTATTTCATTTAGTTTTTGATCCATCAACTTATCAAAATCTGTTGCAGCCTCTTTGAGATTATCAATCTCCTTAGCCTGACTCTTGGCCAAGGATTTTCTTTTCTTAAAAGATTGCAACAGTACTCTATATTCATCAATCAACTGATGAATATCCCCTTCAGATTCAGATCCACTGGCATCACTTGATGCTGATGTAACTGAGTCTGAACTAGCACTAGAAATTGAACTTAAAGAACAATTTTGTACCTGACTAGGTCCAGGCTGCTCCTGGATTTTGTCACCTTCAGATAAGGCCATCAGTCCCTGGCACTGATTGTCCTCTTGCTCATATATAGAGTTCATTAACTGGATGAACTCCTCTTCCTCTTCTTCAGCAAACAGTCCAATGTAAGCTTCTGCTTCTGAATCAGTTTCTGAAGATGATATGTCTGATAGGCTTTTGTCCTTCTTGGCAACAAAGGACCTTTCCTTTTTGCCCTTGATTTGAGTCTTCTTCTTATCAGTAGACTCTTTCCTTTTCTCTGGACAGTCAGCAACAACATGTCCTTGTCTGTTACAACAATAACATACAATTTTTGATAAAGTTGCTTTGCTTGACTTGAGCTTTCTCCTGTCTTTCTTTGATGACTTCTTGTTCTGATAATAGTCATCTTTTCCCTGTGAAGTGGATGGCTTTGACCTCCACTGTTTCTTCTTTAGAAACTTCTGAAAGTGTCTTGTGAAAGCTGCAAAATCCTCATCACTCTCACTGCTTTCAGAATCCCTGCATTCTGTCTCATCTGACTCAGTCCCAGCAACTTTTGGGGGTGGAGATGGAGACTTACTTCTATATTTCTTAGTGGCTTCTGTCTTGAATGCCACTGCTCTTTCTTTGTGCTCAATTCTTGTAGTCTTCTCCTCCTCTTTCCTTACCATTAGCTGCATTTCATAGGATAACAGCTTTCCAAACAATGTTGGAGGAGGAATATCTACTAACTTGGCCATTTCCCTTATGGCACAGATCTTGGTGTCCCAGCCCTTTGTTAGGGACCTCAAGAACTTATCATTCAGTTCATAATTGCTGAATTCTCTTCCATAGGACATCAACTCATTGACAATCCTATAGAATTTCTTGTAGCATTCTGTTATACTATCAGACCTGCCTTGTCTGAAGCTCTCATATTCTTGGTTTAACAAAGACTTCATGTCTTGTCTAACTTCTTCTGAACCCTCCATGTACACTATCAGAGTATCCCATATCTCCTTTGATGTTTTACAGTGTATCAAGTTCTGAAATGTAGCATCATCTATGACACTTACAATGATATTCTGAGCCCTTTTGTCCATTGTAGCTAGAATAATCTCATCTTTTGTCATTTCAGAAAAGTCCTTAGGTGTTCTCTGATTTGCATCCAGGACTGATACTTTCATAGGCACATATGACCCTTCTTTAACTGTGATGTAGATTCTAGGGTCAGAGGCTTCCATAAACAGTCTAACCCTTTCTTTCCAGATGCCAAAAATTTCCTTTTTGCAAATTGGCAACTTCATGGATCCAAGTTCTTTATGATTCTCTTTTGAACCCATTTTCTTGATTTTCTTGTTTATGCTGAATTTGTCCTTGATTTCACTGAATCTGCCAACAGGATCTATTACTCAGACAGTTAAGTCCTTTTTGAGTAACCTCGCCTTGATACCACTTGAAAGAAATTGTACCCTAATCACCTAGAGGGGGGGGGGGGGTGAATAGGTGACTTAATCTTTTTTAAATTTTTAGGCAGATTATATCACAAATTTCACAGAACTATACACAGCATACACAGCATCAATCATATACACAGAGTACACACTGTTTTATAGTGGTTCCCCAAGGTTTGGGTACATCCACTTTCCCCCTTCGCTTATCTAGTAGTGTACTAGATTCGGCCAAACTCCTCCACTATTCCTCAGATCCTCAGATCTTACACTCAGAACCCCAACCAGGTTCCTACAGCTCAGAGTGATCCCACTCCTACAACTAAGGCACAACAGCCCTACAACTCAGTCTTCTCCAAAGACCTACACTCAGCCACAAGGCCTACACTCAGCCTACAACAGGCCTACACTCAGAGAAATAGATCTCCTACACTCAAGCACACAGGCCCTACCACTCAGCCTTTATAATTTCAGGCTTACAACTCAGATCCTTAAGGATCCTACAAGAAATTAAAAATACAAAGTGTATAACCTCAACTCAGAATAAGAGAGAAGAGTTGACAGGTTTCTTGATGAGTTCTTGGAAGAACTCTGCTGAGATTAACCTCACTTGGCTTTCTTCAAAGCTTCTTGAATGTAGAACACAATAGGGTTGAGTTTCTCTGCAGCTGATCTTCAATCACTGCAACTTAAGTTTCAGATCCCAATCTGAAACCTTCTTCACAGCCTGGTTCCAACGGCTGTCTTCTTGGAAGGAGCTCTCTCTCTCCAACTACTTAGATCTTCAATTGAATCTTCAATGAATTACTTGATCTTCTTCTCAATCTCTTGTTGTTAATCTTCTTCTGCTGTTGACAGAATGAGCCTATATATAGGTCTTCTTCATGGTGACCGGCTGATCTGGTTTTTAACGACTTTCTGACAACTCTGACAGTTGCAGTAGACCGGCTGGAATGGCAGCTGTCATGTCATCCAGTCACTTCTTGAAATATCTATAACTGTCTGAAAGTTTCGAGACAGTCTGTCTTTAAGTGTCGACACTGATAGACTAAGTGTCGACACAAGTTGACTAAGTGTCGACACTAGCCTTCATGGTGTCGACACAACTTCTTGTATTGTAGAAATTACTTCTCGACACAGCTTCTTCATCATGTGTCGACACTGATAATGTGTGTCGACACAACTCCTTGTTCTTCAGTACTTTGTTGATTTCTTGTAAGTGTCGACACAACTCCTTTGTGTCGACACATCTTCTTGTGTTGAACTTGTTAAGTATCGACACATCTTCTTGGTGTCGACACATGTCTTCAGTGTTGATACTTTTGTTGAGTGTCGACACTGCTCCTTGTGTCGACACATTCTTCTTATGTTGAGACTTTGGCTGAGTGTCGACACATCTTCTTTGTGTCGACACTTGTACTTAGAATTTGTTGGACTTTGCTAAGTGTCGACACAGCCTCCTAGTGTCGACATTTTCTTCATGTGTTGAGTCTTCTGCTATGTGTCGACACATTCTTCAATATGTCGACACTTGTACTTAAACTCTGTTGAAGTTTGCTGAGTGTCGACACAGCCTCCTAGTGTCGACACTTTCTGATGTCGACAAAGTACCTCTGGGTGTCGACACTGCTTCTAAGTGTCGACACTACTCCACTGGACATTTCTTCATTGAGTGTCGACACAACCTGCATGTGTCGACACTTTCCTTCTGGTGTCGACTCTGCATTCCTGGTGTCGACACAAATACTCCAAGTGTCGACACTGCTTCTCTGGATGTCGACACAAGTCTTCTTAAGTGTCGACACTTTTCTTCTGGGTGTCGACACATGGACTTAGAAACTTTTCAGCTTTCCCTGCAAATACTTAACCTGCACAAGGTAACTCAAAATACATCAAATACATTTTGATGTATATCATTGAGTAGGGTGAGGCTTCTTCAAATCAGGTACATTTATTCCAATGTACCCAACAAGAACCAAGCCGGGCGAACAGAAAACAGGTCGTGCGGCTAGGAAGGCCACGACAAAGAAGCAGAGCAAAGCAAAGGGAAAGAAGTCGCACGGCTTGAAAAAGTCGGGCGAACAGAGGAGAACAAGTCGCACGGCTAAAGATGAGGCCGGGGAGACTAGCAAGTAGGAGCGGGTAGAAGGTAACAGTCGCGGCGACTTAGAAGTAGATCGCTGCGAATAGAGGAGATTGCGAAAATAGGTCGCGAAAAAGGAGCAAACCGCGCCGACAGGTCGCGCGGATAGACGGGGAGTCAAGCCGCGAAAGCAGTGAGAGCGCACACAATCAGGAGGAATAGATCGAGTCCTCTGATACCATGTAGAAACCGAACAAAAAACAAACCGAAATGGTTTGAACTGAAACTTTATTATCCGAAAAAGGAATCTATTACAATGGTATAGCCTCCCTTTTATAGAATGGAGGAGATGAGAGAGATTACAAATAATCAATGTGGGACTAAAAAATTACAAGTGTATGCGGCTTTACAAAAGACAAACCGGACAAGCCGTGCGGTTAGACAAACCGGCTAACCGCCCGACAACCAATAGGAGGAGAGATCAAACCGCCACAAGAGACCGCTAGACCGCTCGGTCTCCTAGTCGCCTGAGACAAGCCGCCTGACCGCTGGGATACCAAACAGCAACAGCCCGGCACACAGACCGGCTAGGAGAAACCGCCAGACCGCCCGGTCTCTAACCTGCAACACTAAGTTATTGAAGTGCAAAGATGTTAATGAGGCAAATGAGTCTATACAGATCATTCGAGAGCGGTTGTTGACCGTCCAAGATCGTCTGACGAAGTACTACAACGCCAAACACAGGAACGTGGAGTTCGCGGTTGGAGATTGGGTGTACTTTAAGATGAAACCTTTCAAAGGAGTGTCGAGAGTTCGACGCATGAAGAAGCTAAGTCTCAGGTATTTAGGGCCATTTGAGATCACCGAGTGCATCGGTGAGGCAGCTTACCGACTTGCTTTGTCGACGGAGCTAAGTGGGTTGCACGACGTCTCCCATATTTCTATGTTGAGGAAGGCGGTGCGGGAGCCCGATTCTGTGTTGGAGTCTAATAGTGTGCCGGTGGATAGTGGCCTATCTACCAGAGTGGCCCCAGTTTGCATTGTCGATAGTGACATACGAAAGTTGCGGAGAAAGGCAATCAAGATGGTGAGAGTCCGTTGGGACAATTATGGCCGCGAGGAGCTCTCTTGGCAGCCAGAAGGGGTCATGCGCGAGGAGTACCCCGATCTATTTTACTCAGGTATGACAAATTTCATTTCATTATTCGTATTTTAAATTTCGGGATGAAATTTCATTAAGGAGGAGAGAATTGTAACGCCCCGAAATCGCGTCGCGAGGTTATATGGGTTTGGTGTGCGGTTAACACCTTGGGCTAGGGTTTTAATATAAAAATCTAAACCTAACCCTCCCCCTCTCTCAGTCGTATTCCCCCCTCTCCCGATCCTGCTCTCTCTCTCTCTCCTGATTCCTTCTGCGTCATCCTACAGGAAGGAGGAGCCGAGCCCGATCCTCTTCCCCTCCTCTATCGCCGACTAGAAGGAGGAGGAAGCCTGATCCCTCTTCCCCTCTCTCTCACGCGCAAAACGAGCCCGACATCCCTCCTCTCTCGTCACCGCTTGAAGGAGGACCCGCGCCCAACTCTCGGGCTACCGCCATTGGAAGGAGCCGAGCCCGAGCCTCCCTCTCCTTCACCTGACATCCCTCCCTCTTCCTTGTCCCGACCGCCACAGACTAGGGTTAAGGCCGTGACCAACCTCCCTCTCCTCTTGTCCGACCAAGAGGGTTGGTCTTGCACTTGCTAGAGGTGGCCGATCGATGGCGGTAGAAGTAGGTCAACTCGTGTTGGAGCTCGAATCGGCGTGTGCAAGCCATATTCGTGTGTGGACAGCCGCTGCGAAGGTTATTCGTGACCGAGCCATGCCCCAGAAATGCGTGTCAAGGGTAACGACTTTTCTTCTTGGGCAAGTGAAGCCCTTAATTAGCATATTTGTATGGAAGCCCCTCTCCACCGACGGGTGGGGGAAGGGTGCTCTCCGACGGGTCGATGTTTACAACAGCGCTATTAATTACATTAGCACCCGGAAGCGCGAGTATAGTTTAGGAATGTTGTGTGAAGCCCATTCGGACATGTTGGTCTGGATTGGTGATGTTCTGGGGTTCCCGGAGAAGACTCCATGAAAGTTGAATATTTCAGAATGGGGGTCTGCCCGGGGCGGCAGTTAGTACTGGAGGTGTGCTCCAGAAAACACCCTAATAATTGCACGAAGTCGTTGGATCGTCAGCATTAACTCCCGGGGAGTTTTTTCGTGTTTGTGTGAAGCCCGACTCTCAGAGACCGTAGGATAGTGTGTGGAGTTGTGTTCCTTCAGTGCGCAACTCAGGTGGTCGCAAGTGCCGCCCTTGTAACATAACAATCGGCTATGTAAGCGATAACAAGCAATGGGAGGTTGACCCGCGCCGTGTGTGTTGGGTACGGCGATTTGGGCAACGGGCTTGACTGAACTTTACCTACACTATGTGATGTAGTTTGTCTACCTAAGGGAATTGGTGTGCTGCTACAGGCATAGGAGAGAGCCGAGGACCTTGAGTCACGGCTAGCAAATGCTCAATGTGTTGCCATTCAGTGTAGGACTGAGAATTGTGGTGGGACCCGGGGAAGTCTGGTACACCGTTAAGGTGCCCTGAGTGCACGAGAAATTGGGCCAGTCACGTCAACGTTTGTGATGATTGGTGCTTATATGACACATTCTATCTTTATGTAATTATGTTAATCCGCTTGCAGGTAAAAGGCACCGCCACCCCGAGAAAGGGGTGGGATCGTTATAATATTTGGTCAGCCTTTGCTAACCGGTGCTTTGTTTGTCACCACTTGGTGAAATGTTTTCTTGCAGGTGCTGCGGAGCCTAGCGGGAAATAGCGGTCTGAAGCCCTTCTTGCTGAGCTGGCCCTCGAAGGCCCAATTGTTTATTTTGTTGTTTCTCATGTGTTGTCGGCATGCGTGTCGATGTATGCAAACTATTTTATTTGGTTAAACATTATTGATGTAAGCCTTGAGGCCAAATCTGTGGTTGTTGTATTTCATTGCTATTGTGGTTAGTGGACATTCGCCTTTGGACGTGATTTTTATTTAACTTCTATTATTCTTCCGCTTGAATGCAATTCTGTGTTGGGATGCGTTTTCAAAATGTTAAGGGTTTTTGGTTTCATTTAGTAGCTCTTCCGTCGGTCCGTTTCATACAACGTGGGGCCCCAACCAAACCTTCTGTTATATTATTCGTGACGGATGAGGGGTGTTACATTATGTCCAAGCATTCATAAACTTGTGCAAATTGCCAACCTTTCTTTACTAAGTCCTCTTCTTTAATGAATTGTAATGCTTGTGTAGAATCTTTCCCCACTAGCTCTTGATATAAGGAGCTCATGAAATCATTTCTAATTTTGATACAACTCTCGCCAAAGGGTATTTTAATATCGGTATGTTGGAGATTTATCATTTGATCGAACGTTTTTCATACAGTAGTCAAATTACTAATTAAGACCTCCAAGAATTTTTTTTAATTGACTATGACTACGCTCAAAACGGTTAGTGCAAGAACTACCCAAATGTAAGTACTTATCAATCCATGCTGAAATAAAACGATCTTGCTTTGAACTAAAAATTGTATCAATTTTAAAATGTATGCTCACATTCACTTCTATTTTTTCAACCTTTTCATCATGTTCCAATGTGTTCATGATAGTAAAACATGAAACATTTTCAATGGACTTGTCCACCCCCCCCCCCCCCCCCCCCCAAAACAAATGCCTAGAAGCAAACAAAGAAAAATATAAACCACTGAAATTGCAAAACAAAACTGACACTAAGAATTACACATAAGCAACATTACAAATGAGCATTGAAAAAAGGCTAAAGCATTACACATAAGCAAAATTACAAATGAGCAATGAAAAAAAGGCTAAACTGGTGAACTTAAACAAGCAAAACCAGTGAAAAAAAGGAAAACCAGTAAAATAGAACAATCCTAAACCAGTGAAATAGGGGAGAAGAGGAAAGAAGTGAAATATGGAGGAAGAACACAGTTTTATCTTGGGTCGGAGTGAGCTACGACCGACGATTTAAGGGGTGCCCGGGCAGAAACACCAACAAAATTGGAGGAACAGTCGACTGTGAAATAAGGGGAAGAGCAAGGTGGAATCACAGACGACCTGTGTGGAATCACCGGAGAATTGTGCGAGAGCTAATTGTCGGCGAAATCAGAGGGTAGGGAGGTGAACAGGGGAGCGAATTTTCGATCGCGAAAAGAGATGGAGTCGGCTCGGAGGGGAAGTGTGTGGGCGTAGGGTTTTTTAGAAAGATCTAAAAACCTAAAAATTGAGTGTTAATAGCCAAAAGTTGAGTGCTAATATCAACTGCCTTTAAAAATTAGCTGGGCTAGCACAAGGTTTTTCATACACAATAAAAATTAAAAGGTTAGCGTCAGCAATATTTTGATCGATGACAGCTTATGTTGTAGTGTCAAAAAATATTATTGATTTTTTTTCTCTCAGATTGTTTCAATAAAGTATATACAAAAATATATTTTATCAAAAAAGAATACCAAAGCAAGCTTTAGAAAATCGGAGTGGTCGGACCATCGACTGGACCCTCAGCCAGTTTGATCACATTGTTGTGTTTGTTTATCTATTGAACTGTCTTGTAATCGGGTTTTGAACCTGACAGTTTGACTGGGAAACCGAGAACTGTGGCCAGTTTCACTGGGAAACCGAGAACCGTGGCCAGTTTGCCATAACCGGGGGGCGAATGTTGGTCCTCCAATTTAATCTAACGGTGCTAGGGAGACAGATAACCTTGGGTTATTATCTGACAGTTTGACAGATAACCTCGGTGACAGCTGCATTTGGTTCGGCGGTGGCGGATTGATTCGGCGGGTCGAAACGGAGAGTTCGAACCGGAGGGGGGGGGGGGGTGGCTGCTCCAAACGGAGCTTTTTGGGGCGTTTCTCAAGGCGGGTGGGTGAAAATGGAGTAAACGCAGCAGGAGGTTCATTTGTTTACCCTCATTCCGGCAGCGTTTTCCCAAAATGGAGAAGCGAAACACCCAAACAAATAGAGCCTAAGGCTCCATTTGGTTCGGCGGTGGCAGGTGGATCTGGCGGGTGGAAACAAAGAGTTTGAACTGGAGGGGGAGGTGGCTACTCCAAACAGAGCTTTTTAAGGTGTTTCTCAAGGCGGGCAGGTGGAAACTGAGCAAACGCCGCCGGAGGTTCATTTGTTTACCCTACTTCCGACGGTGTTTGCCCAAAACGGAGCTGCGAAACGCCCAAACAAATAGAGCCTAAATCAGCGGGTTGTGGCTCTGCGGCGAAACGCAAAACTCCTTCCTCACAGAGCACCGATAGGCTCCATGCCCCTATCGCTCCAGTTCGTTCTTTCTTGTAGAGCACCGATAGTTTCTTCTTCATTTGGGCTAGAGATACCTAAATAGCGGCTTTGTAATTCCTCTTCCCCTGTGAGAGATCCTTGACTATGGCTTTATTCTTCGTGTTCGAGTTCATAGGAGAATAACTAAAGTTTTCTTTGAGCTCACAGGTACACTGTCGAAGGCTTTCAAGCTCTCAGGAACATCGTAGAAAGCTTTCGAGCTCTCAGGAACATCATTTTCTTTCTCTACAATCAATCTACTGGTTCTCAGGAAGCTCAAGCTCATGATCGATTCTGGGTTATGTTCTCATGTTCCAAGTGGTTTCTTTCTCTGGAGGTTCTTTTAATTATTAATTTAGTATAACAATTTGGATTATTGAGTTGTCATTTAGGCATTTGGGTATGTGGTTAGACTTGATTTTTTACTTGGGTTATATATTTTTGGTTGATACTTATTGTGGTCTGCTTAAAGCTCCTGGCAGATCGGACTAAACTCAACCATCTTAGCCTGTAGTGCGGTCAAGGGCGCACACACTTACATAATAAGAGAGGTAGTTGTAAAGTGTTTGTTTAGTATTGAGAGTGACCTAGAGGGGGGGGGGGGTGAATAGGTCCAATTTAAATTTGACTACTTAAGTCACATAAATTTCTTAGTGTGTTTATTAACACAGGCATAGTATTCAAGAACACAGTTGATCTACTAAATACAGCACATAACTAATTTAACAATCACAGTACAAATCACAACACAACACACAGTAGTTTTATAGTGATTCCCTAATTTATGGGTACATCCACTTTCCCACTTCGTCTATTTAGCAATGAACCAGATTCGACCAAACTCCTTTTTACTTTTCCTCAGATCCTCAGATCTTACACCTCAGAGCACAACTGACTCCTACAACTCAGACAAAACAATGTCCTACCTCAGATCCTCAAGATCGTACAACTCAGGTTCCTCTTCAAGAACCCTACCTCAGTGTGCACCTCCACTCCTACTCCTCAGACAAAACCTTGTCCTACAACCTCAAAACCTTCCAGTTCCTACAACTTAGAAAAATAGCCCCGTCACCTACCTCGGGCTCACAACCCTACATCATTCTATATAATTTTGGATTACAACTCAAAGAAATCAATCTCCTACACCTCAGATCTAATAATAGATCTTACAATATTATTATAATAAAAAGAATTTGAGTTTTGAAGTGTCACCCAGGAAGAAAGAGACTGGTGACTTCTTCTTGATCAGATCTTGATGTGAAATCTTCTCCCATAATCTTGGCTGTGAAGAAAAATGTTCAACCCTTCTTAGCTTTTTAAAAGCTTCTTGAAGGAGAAAGTAGGGTTGAACTTGGCTGGAGAAGATTGAAGTTGATCCACGATCTGCTACCTCTCCACCTTCAGAATTCTATTGAATTGTTCTGATAGACTTAGATGAGAATAATATGAATGATCGCTCTTCTGTTTATGTTGTGTTGGTCTCCTTATATAGGTTTTGACAAGAGTGACCAGCTGCCCCAGTTAATCCACTGACATCTGACAGTTCTGACAGTTGTCAGAACTTCAGGCTTTGAATTCTGGACTTAAAAGAATTTATATCTTTAGAACTTCTGCATGAAGGTATTGATATCAGTTCTGAGTGTTGACACTTCTGTACTTTAATTCTATCGATACCAGTCATGGGTGTCGACACTTCTCTTACAGGGATGTCGACAACAATCGAGTGTGTTGATACTGCTAGCTTCTTGTCTCAACACAACTTGTGTAAAATGTGTCGACACAAGTCCTGAGTGTCGACACAACTGATTTCTTGACTAATGATGTCGACCCAAGTCCTGGGTGTCGACACAACTTGCTTCCAGTCTCGACATAACTTGTGTAAAATGTGTCGGAACGAGTCCTGAGTGTCGACACAGCTTGCTTCTTGACTAATGGTGTCGACCCAAGTCCTAGGTGTCGACACAACTTGCTTCCAGTCTCGACATTACTTGAATAAGGGTGTCGACACTAATCCTGAGTGTCGACACAACTTGATTCCTTGTCTCAGCACTGCTTTTACAAAAGATGTCAACACTTGTCTAGTGTTTCGACACTTTTGTACTTAGTTTATTTTTTTTCTTCAACATAGAAACTACACAAGTAAACTCAATATACATCAAATACAAATTTGTGTATATCATTAAGTTGAAAGAGCTTCTTCAAATCAGGTACACAATTCCCAATATACCCAACAATCTCTTCCTATTTGAAGAAGTCATAACCTCAATTCAATGATAAACACCATGATACCAAAATATGATGATAAAGATATATATTAAAAGTGTTGAACAAAAATATAAAGAACATAAGAATGAACACACGAATATAACCAAGTTCAAACAGACTTTTCATTCCAATTTGTTATCAGTTTACACTTTTTAGTTTGTTACAAAATTCTTAAAAACAAAATTACAAATGTTCAAAAATATTATAGGAAAGAATTGGCTCTTTGATGACAATGCCTTTTCCTGATTATATATTGGCTTTAACTTCAAGCACTTTGTCATTAACTATCTTTTTTGTCTTTGTCATTCTTGGCTTCAGAGATCTTTTCCTCCTTAAGCATCTGCCTTTAAAAATAGTGATATGACTTGCGGAAGTATTTGCTGGGCTCTATAGAATTTGCTGGGATCTTCTCTGCCTTCAGTTTTCATTTGAACTTATAGATGACTTCCTGCTGTTTAATATGCTTCTCCCATTATTGTTTTGAAAATCATTTGCCCCTGTCAAATTTATTGGTATTAACAGCTTGTCATGTAGTGAGTATAATATTTCTAGAAGTTGGACTCCACTGCTCAAAATCTGGCTTAGCCTCAGCCTGCTCCCTGAATCTTTTCTTGTATAATTGAGCTTCCCTCTCTTTGAGCAAGGCAGTATTAGTCATCTCCACCTCTTCACATACAACATTCTGAACTTGTGGTGGAGGACTATACATTGTATGTACTGTAGTATGAATGTCCTCAAACTGTGGTGGAGGGTATATGGTCTGTATTGCTGCAGGTTGAATAGGCTCTAACTGAGCTGGTTGGCAGCCAGACTCAGCTGTTTGATCATTATCATTAACACGAGGAAGTCCTAGAGTAGCCCTGATGTTGTTGGAGGTCCACACTGCATGCTCAGAACTAGATTTTATCATTACTCTCTCCCCTTTTATGACTTCTCTTTCTATATAATCTCTCAAGTCATTCTTTTGAAACCTAACTTGGTCAATAACATGATGAAGCCCAGAAGTTAGATTGTTCTTCATTTTGAGCAAATTATCATTTATTTCTTTGCAATAAGTCCTGACAGTTTGGTCCATATAAGCAGAATGAGTTGAGATCCTAGTGTCAACATCAGTAGAGGTAGAATTTAGCTTTGCTTCCAGAGCTGTAGTTTGCTCTGCTAGCTTTAACAATGTAGTATCATGCATAACTATCATATTATCATTAATTCTAGTTTGATTTTTTTTGGCATAGCCTTGTTTTACAACTATATCATCTTTAGTTTTCTTTCTTTCCTCTTGTTGTTTAGCAAGGAACACTACTGCATGTGCACCTCTCTGAAAGAAATCTGTCATGTATATCTTCAGTAGATTTACTTCAAATCTAATAGATTTGATATCCTGAGTCAGCTGGAATTGCAAGTCCTTTTTGCTTTCATCAACATATAGTTCCAGGGCTTTCCTTTGCTCATCTAACATGATTTGCATTTGAATTAATAAAGAGATGAAATCTACAGGAGGAGAAGGTGTTGTTCCAGATTAAACTGTCTTCTTATAGCTTCTACTCATTTTCCTGATTTCTTCCAATTTTCTTTTCTTGAGCAGAGTAGCTTCCTGCTCACCAGATTATGAAGAACTAACAACCTCAACTGTTGGCTTTTGATCTCCTTTAGTGTGTGGTGTTAGAACTGCTTTCACCCCCTCAACCCTTGCATTATCTTCATCAAGGTTGTGTCCCTTCCTGAGTTCATCCTCTTGTTGTGCTAAGACAACAGAAACAAGATTCTCTGGGAATATATCTTGCAACTCCCCTGGATATATGATTCTTTATTCATAGGAATTTCTTCCTTAGTCTCCTTAGAGACTGTATTCTCATTCTCTTTCTCAGAAATATGCACATCTTGTGCAACATATTCAGCTTCTCCTACAACTGTATTCAGTCCTTGTAGAACTTCCATCACAGTGTTATTAACAATTTCACTTTCCAGGTCATGAAGAACAGTGATATTCTCCCCCTCAATGTGTTTGTTTTCTTATACTGTCTCCCACTGCATCTGATCCCCATTACTAGTAAAGGGTCTTGGAGAACTCTCTTGTTCTCCATTATCATTTTTATCTGAGCTGGAACTATCTTGTGCTTTAGAATTACTGGAAGAATCTTCTTCCTAAACTACTACTTTCTTCTTCTTTTTTATCTTCTTCTCAAGTTGTGGTGTCTCGACAGTTCCTTATAGACTTAGCCAAATTTATTTTCGAATTGTCTAATTAATGATATTTGACCTTTTTAATGTCTTACTTGTTTATTTAAGTAGGTAGACTTTTTTACTTAACTTATACAAGTTGAGCAGAGATTTTTTTTAGGTACCAATGAAAATGGTTATTCTTATCCTGAATTCGTGTGTACCCTAACAACAGGATTGACTCTATGTTTAACATTCCTAGTTCAAACTTGAAGAAATTGAACATGTTTTCATCTAAGGGTTTTGTGAATATGTCAGCAATTTGATTTTCAGTTGGAGTATAATGTAAACAAATATTGCCTTTTTCAACGTGTTCTCTAAGAAAGTAATACCTAATTTCTATGTGTTTGGTTCTACTGTGAGAAACATGATTATTAACAATTGAGATTGCACTAGTAAAATCATAATACATAACAAATTTACTTAGATGTACACTGTAGTCCAAGAGTTGATGATGAATCCATAGTAACTGTGCACAATAGTTCACAACTGATATTTACTTAGACTCCGCTATTGAAATAACTACACTTGTTTGCTTCTTACTGCTCAAACTGATGAGTCTTCTCACAAAAAATTGACAAGTTCCTGATGTACTCTTTCTATCCTCTTTACATCCTGCAAAATCTGTATCTGTGTATCAAGTTAGATCAAAATCACCATTTCTAGGAAACCAAAGCCCAAGATTGGGTGTGCCCTTTAGATATCTCAGTATTCTTTTAGCAGCTGTCTAATGAGACTCTTTAGGGCATGCTTGACTCCTAGCACAGACACATATTGAGAACATGATATCTGGTCTATTAGCTATCGAGTAAAGGAGTGATCCAATAATGCCTCTATACAAGGATTCATCCACTGGTTTCCCAGATTCATCCTTGTGTAGTGATACTGAGGAACCCATTGGGATTCTTATGGTAGAAGAATTTTCCATACCATACTTCTTAATCAACTCCTTTGTGAACTTAGACTGAGAGATGTATATACCATCTTCAGATTATCTAACTTGGAATCCCAAGAATAACTTCAGCTCACCCATGCTGCTCATTTCAAACCTGTCATGTATAAGCTTGACAAATTTTCTATATAGTAGCTTATTAGTATAACCAAAAATGATGTCATCTACATAAATCTAGACTAGGATGCCTGAACCTTTGATGTCCCTTAGGAATAGTGTCTTATCTATCTTCCCCTAGAAAAATTGTTATTTATGAGAAAGGTAGATAGGGTCTCATGCTAGGCTCTAGGTATCTATTTTAACCCATACAATGTTTTGTGTAATCTGAAGACATGAGAGCAAAGTTTAGGATTTACAAAACCTGGTGGCTGTTCTACATAGACCTCTTCCTTCAATATACCATTTAGGAATGCTGATTTAACATCTATCTGATAGAATTTATATCCTTTGTAAGCTGCATGTGCTAAAAACAATCTAATGGCTTCTATCTTAGCTACAAGTGTAAATGTTTGGTCAAAGTTTATTCCTTCCTCTTGTCTATACCCTTTAGCCACAAGTCTTGCCTTATTTTTGACTATGACCGCATTCTCATCTAATTTATTCATATATATCCACTTAGTTCCTATAACATTGTGATTTCTAGGTCTAGGAACTAGACTCCAGACCTTATATCTCTCAAATTGATTAATCTCTTCTTGTATTGCCATAATCCAGTTGGGGTCTGAAATGACTTCTTTATACTTCTTAGGTTCCATCTGAGAGAGAAAGCTAGAGAACAAAACCTCATTATGATGTCTACTCCTAGTGATCACTCCTAACCTGATATCACCTATTATTTGATCAATAGGATGATCTCTAAGGTGTTTAACAACACAGGCAGATTCCTACCATCACCTAGTTCTTCAGGTTGAGAAGGATGAATCTCTTCCTCCCCCTGGGCAGTGATTGTGTCTTCTATATGAACTACACAAATGTTTCTAGCCTCTAATTCTATATAAGATGAATCTCCTATATTTAATTTTTTTTATCTTAAAGTTAACATCTCTTAGCCTAGAATTGTTAGATAATATATTATGTAAAATAGAAGTTTCATCAAAAACAACATTAATTGATTCTTCTACCACTTGATGTTTCAAGTTGTTGATCCTATATGTCTTGTTATGATTACTATAGCCTATAAAAAAAATCTTTATAAGACTTCTCTGAAAACTTAGTTAGGTAAGTCTTCACATTGTCTAAGACATAACACTTACTTCCAAAGATCTTGAAATAGGACAGACTTAGTTTTTTGCCTTTCATTAGTTCATAGAGAGTCTTGTTGTGACTTTTGTTGATCAAGGCCCTATTCTGAACATAAAAAGCAGTGTTTACAGCCTCAGCCTAGAAATATTCTGGGAGAGATGTGTCATTTAACATAGTTCTAGTAAACTCAATGAGAGTTCTATTTTTTCTCTCAGCAATCCCATTTTGCTGGGGAATTCTACGAGAGGAGATTTCCTAAAGGATCCTTAGTTCTTTACAGAAATTTGTCATTCTTTCTGATTAAAATTCTGTACCATGGTCACTTCTGAACTTGACTACAAAACAACCCTTTTCATTTTGAATTTGTTTGACAAAATCAGCAAGAATGTCCAGAGTTTCAAACTTTCTCCTTAGGAAGAATACTCATGCAAATCTAGAGTGATCATCTACAATCACATAGTTGTAAGACTTTATACCTAAACTAAGAATTTACATAGGACCAAATAGGTCTATATGAAGTAAGTACAGACACCTCTCAGTGTCTTTGGACTGAATGCTCTTAAAGGAGACTTTTGTCTGTTTGCATCTTTGACATGCTGAACACATGTCTTATTTGGAGCATTTTAGCTGGGGTCCATTTCTAACTAAGTCCATAGAAAACAACTTGATCATAGCTCTATAATTTAAGTGAGCTAGCCTCTTATGCCATTACACACACAAAAAGTCTTTCTCACTTGCTACTAGGCATACCGGAGAATCCTCATTTATACTTAAGAAATTTAGACAATAACTGTTGCCACTCCTAGTGCCTGACAAGATGATCTCTTGATCACTTGCATTCCTTATCAGACACTTATCATTGTGGAATATGATTTCAAAACCTATATCCCAAAGCTGACTTATGCTTATTAGATTGTGGTTCAATCCTTCCACATAAGCCACTTTTGTGATATTCACTAGACCATTAGAAATGTTACCATATCCCTTGATGAGTCCTTTTTTTGAATCTCCAAAGATTACTTTTGGTTCATTCTTTACTGAAGTATAGTCCCTTTACAGGCTTCTTGTTCCAGTCATGTGCCTGAAACAGCCACTGTACAAGTACCATATTGGCATTTCTGTGGTACTTGGATCCACCTGCAATCACAGAATTAATTAACTTTAGGTACCCAAATAGTTTTGGGGCCTTGATTCCTATTAGACTTAGCTGTGTGAAGCACAACAGGCTTTCTGAACAGATGAGTCTGTGACTTAAATGAGGGTGCTGTTGGATTGTACCAACAATCTAGAGCAAAATGTCAAACCTTCCCACAACACCAACATTCAAATCTGTTATATCTTCTCTTAGGCTATACCTTTGAAGTTGTACTTCTGGGCAACTTATAGTTGACATTCAGATTCCATGGTAGAGGTGCAACATTGATACCCTTACCTTTCAGGTTTAAGTGTTGTGCACTGGGACCAGATCCAAGAATTCCTTTGCTCCTTGGATTGATCACTCCTTGTGGTGATCTATGGGCCTTATAGCCATTAGATTTTTGTCCTTTCCAGCATTACTCTTTATTGACCTTGCTGGTGGTGCACTCAGAACTCATGTGTCCAGGAACACATGATCCCTTATATCTGTTAGAAGTCAGATGCTTGGCTGGTTGCTTAGCTGGACCCATTGGGGCTTTACCCTTAGGCGCAGGTTTCTTATTGATCTAATTATCCTCAATATATCGTACACTGCTTCTAAATGGTGCAAAAAATATATCAATAATAGGTAGCACAGAGTTAGGTCTTGAGAACTGTTTCAGTAGTTGTCTTTCCTGAAAATCTTTGCCTCCCGGTCCTTGACAATCTTGGCTTGTTCTGCAATAGTTTCAGTCTGACTATCTATTTTATTGGTTAATTCTATGAGCTTCAGTCTTTGAAGGTCCAACTTAATGTTGGCCCTCGCCAAATGAAAAGGTACCGCTCTCAGAGACTCTAGTTCTTTGAATTATTTCTTAACTAGCTCTTTGCTTGTAATCAAAGCCTTCAACAACTGACCATATCTGTCGATGAGTGTGTTGAAATCTGCTTCTGAATCTAAACCATGTTTACTATTATTGGAAGAGTGTGAACATGATTCATTCTCTGATGCCGATCTAGAGCCTGAGGTAAAACTAGTAGTAAGAGGTTTTACCTTGGCAGAATTTGAATAATCCTGATCTTCTTCTTCTTCTGCTAGGGTCATCAGCCCTTGATCTGTACATTCTTCAATGTCACTGGATGACAGTGTGGTTCTTCTTCTATTGATGGTCTCCTTAATGGCCATTAAACCCATAAGAGTCACCTCCTCTTCTGATTCAGATGAATCTGTCTCAATGTCTGAAAGAGTGGACTGCTTCTTGGCCAAGAGGCTTTTGTCAAACTTCTTATGCTGTCAAGTATTCCAATTTTCAGACTTTTTCTCCTTTCTTTTTACTGGGCAGTCAACAATGACATGCCCTTGCCTGTTACAGCAATATCAAACAAGATTAGTCTTAATGTACTTATTCTGAGAAGAACCATACCTGTCCCCAGATTTCTTTTTCCTGGGTTTCTCTGAGTGATCTGTCTTCTTGTGAGAAGAGTCTCCAACTGGACCCTTTTAGCTACCCTGCCGTCTTCTCCTCAACATCTTCTTGAATTGTCTTGAGAAGAGTGACATTTCTTCTTCAGTCATGTCCCCTCCTGATGAGGAAGATTCTGTGAATTCTGAGACTACATCCTGTCTTTCCAAGGGAGCAGATTTCTCCCTGACTTTCCTGGATGTCTCCACATGTAGGGCCACAGACTTTTCTCTATTGAGTGCTCTTGCTGAGTCTTCTTCAGACATCATGAGATTCAGTTGTAGCTCATGAGACAACAACTTGCCAAATCGAGCCTGGGGGTCTATATTGGCTAAGTTGCCCATTTCTCTAATAGCACAAATCTTGATGTCTCATTCCTTATTCAGGGACCTCAAGAACTTGTCATTGAGTTCATAATTGGTGAAGCTCCTGCCATATGTTCTCAAGTTGTTCACTATTCTGAAAAATTTCTCAAAGCTCTCAGCCACTGTATCTTTCTTGTCTTGCCTGAAGGCTCCATACTGCTGGTTTAATAGAAATTTTCAGTCATCTCTAACCTCATCAGTGCCTTCCATATATACAATCAATGATTCCCACATTTCTTTGGATGTTTTGCAATGAATCAAGTTTTGGAATGTGGAGTCATCTATAGTACTGATAATTATGTTCTGAGCCTTCTTGTCCATAGATGCCAGAATTATCTCGCCCTTGTCCATCTCCATATAGGTCTTAGGTGTCCTTATGTTGGCATTAAGAATTGACACTTTCATAGGTATGGAAGGTCCTTCCAATACATTGATGTATATTATTGTATCTGCAGCCTCCATGAAAAGTCTAATCCTTTCCTTCTAAATACCAAAGTTTTCTTTAGAGCAGACTGAGAGTTTGATGGAATGGTTTTCTCTTTGAGCCATGATTTGATCTTAGTTAATCCTTAGGATTCTCACTAGGATGTTATGCCTTCAGAGTAAACCTCCCTCTGATACCAATTATAAAGTGTTTGTTTAGGATTAAGAGTGACCTAGGGAGGGGGGGGGGGGGGTGAATAGGTACAATTTAAATCTTGGCTACTTTAAGTTACAGATATTTCTTAGTATGTTTATTAACACAACCACAGTATTCAAGAACACAGTTGATCTACTAAATACAGCACATAACTAATTTAACAATAACATCACAAATCACAACACATCACACATTAGTTTTATAGTGGTTCCCCACTTTATGAGTACATCCACTTTCTCTCTTAGCCTATCTAGCAATGAACCAGATTCGACCAAACTCCTCCTTACTTTTCCTCGGATCCTCAGATCTTACACATCAGAGCCCAGCTGGCTCATACAACTCAGACAAAATAATGTCTTATCTCAGATCCTCAAGATCTTGCAACTCAGGTTCCTCTTCAAGAACCCTACCTCAGAGTGCACCTCCACTCCTACTCCTTAGGCAAACCCTTGCCCTACAATCTCAGAACCTTCCAGTTCCTACAACTCAGAGAAATATCCCCTTCTCCCACCTTGGGCTCACAGCCCTACCTCAGCCTTTATAATTTAGGTTTACAACTCAGAGAAATCAATCTCCTACACCTCAGATTTAATAATAGATCTTACAAAATTATTATAACAGAAAGAATTTGAGTTTTTAAGTGTCACCCAGGAAGAAAGAGACTAGTGACTTCTTCTTGATTATATCTTGATGTGAAATCTTCTTCAGTAATCTTGGCTATGAATAAAAAGGTTCAACTCTTCTTAGCTTTTTCAAAGCTTCTTGAAGGAGAAGGTTGGGTTGAACTTGGCTGGAGAAGATTGAAGTTGATCCACGATCTGCCTCCTCTCTACCTTCAGAATTCTATTGAATTGTTCTGACAGACTTAGATAAGAAAAATATTAATGATCGCTCTTCTGTTTCTATTGTGCTGGTCTCCTTATATAGGTTTTGACAAGAGTGACCGTCTGCCCAAGTTAATCCACTAACATCTGACAGTTCTGAAGGTTGTCAGAACTTCAGGCTTCGAATTCTGGACTTAGAATAATTTCTGTCTTGAGAGCTTCTGCATGAAGGTGTTCACACCAGTTCTGAGTGTTGACACTTATGTACTTAAATTCTGTCGACACCAGTACACTTCTCTTATAGGGATGTCGACAACAATCGAGTGTGTCGACACTGCTAGTTTCTTGTCTCAATACAACTTGTGTAAAATGTGTCGACATTAGTCCTAAGTGTCGACACAACTGGTTTCTTAACTAATGGTGTCGACCCAAGTCCTGGGTGTCGACACAGCTTGCTTCCAGTCTCGACATAACTTGTGTAAAATATGTCGACACTAGTCCCGAGTGTCGACACAACTTGCTTCTTGACTAATGATGTCGACCCAAGTCCTGGGTGTCGACACAGCTTGCTTCCAGTCTCGACATTACTTGAAAAGGGTGTCGACACTACTCCTGAGTGTTGACACAACTTGATTCCTTGTCTCAGCACTGCTTTTACAAAGGTGTCGACACTTGTCTAGTGTCTCGACACTTTTGTTCTTAGTTTATTTTTTCTTCAATATAGAAACTGCACAAGTAAACTCAACATACTTCAAATACAAATTTGTGTATATCATTGAGTTGAATGAGCTTCTTCAAATCAGGTACACAATTCTAAATGTACCCAACAGTAGAAAATACGATGACTTTAGCGTGAAAACTCCCTCAACTGGGTAAAAAATCGCGTGATCGGATCTGTGCCGGTCAAACTCAACTGTGAGCTTCGGGATACAAATTTGTTGTATAATCGAGGGCGACAGGCCGTTCCTCGTTATAAATGGGGATGAGAGAGAGTACACTTATGCTTGGTAGGCGACAGACCGCCTCACATGAAGCTTAAAGTTAGTGACCTTTGGCAATGAAGAGCGCTTCTGGGCAACATGCGGGAGCTGATCTTGGTCGCGGAGCGTGCAGAGTAATGTTGGCGAGGACTTGAGGGAGGTTGCGCGCAAGGAGGCTTCCCTGATCGACTCGCAAAATAGGATCTTGGCGGTGGACTTAGTCGAATATCTGGTGGAGAGATGATGACTTGTAGGAGAAATCTGGCAAAGCTCTTGCCTGAGCAGGAAAAAAACAAGGAGGAGAAAGATGAGAAATGAGGAGACATGGAGCTCCTTTTATAGTCTCCGGGAGGTGGTTACTGTAGTTATGCGACTATCTGCATGCCTTAACCACCAATAATAATATTTTCTAGCATAGTTTGAAATGTGCATTATTCGCATAATATTTACTAAATGCAAGCTATTTATTTTATTAATGGCACACCTCCACTAACCATGGTGGTTAGTGTGTGGTTATCCATAAAATGGATGGCGGCGATCATGGCAAAGGGATCGGACTGCGTGGAAGGCCCGCCATGCATGGGCGGCCACCTTGACGGCGGACGACTGCCAGCGAAGGAGGACCGCGACCGGGGGGGGGGGCGACCGTGGGGAGGGGAGGCTGGGGTGCGGCCACCCCTTGCGGGCAGTGCCCCGCGGCCGGGAGGCGACTGAGGGGAGGGGTAGCCGCCCTTGCGGGTGGCGCTCCATGGTCGGGAGGCGGCTTTGAGGAGGGACAGCCGGGGTGCGGCCTCCCCTTGCGGGTGGAGCTTTGCGGCCAGGAGGTGGCCGCGAGAAGGGGAGGCCAGGGTGCGGCCGCCCCTTGCGGGCGACTTCTTGTGGTCGGGGATGCCCTGTGGCCGAGGTGTGGCCGGGGTGGGGCGGCCGGGGTGTGGTCGCACCTTGCGGGTGGCGCCATGCGGCCGGGCGCGGGTAGCTCGACACCGACGATGGCAGTGCCGCTAGCCGGTTGCGGTGGTGGCTCAAATGATGCATATAGTGGGATCTATTCCCGGGGGATCACATGTGGCGATCGCGTGTGCGACGATCAAATCTATGATCCCACTAAGTTAGTGGGGATCATGAGGAGTGGACTATTTTCACCCCCAATCCCTTATAAAAATTTTGACAGCCTCATCACATGTGCCCAAAATTCTCGGTTCTTACAACCGAAGTGCGAGTAAATCGAGGATTTTCATGTGCCTTCACTTGCGATGATCATGACGGTGGTGAACGAAAAGGTGCTAGCATGAGCGATGGGTGGCGATGCGCACGCCAAGGTACGTAGTTGATTATTTGAACAAAAAGAGGTGCTCGGTGGTGGTGAAGTGTTGAGGCGAAGATGCGCGAAGGCACACGCGCAAAGTGCGACGGCTAAGGCGCACGGAGAAGGAGGTGCACGAGGTGCGGATCCGCGCGGGCACCCGCGCGCACGCTCCGGCACCCGACCGGGCTCGGGCACCGGCGCGTGCCTGGCTGTGCGGCACGCAGCGGTGCGCGCGCACCCGATGCAGCGCGTGGTTCGCGAGCGCGGCGGTACGCGCGCTGTGGTGCTCGTGCGCCCCCACGCGCACATGAGCACGCACGAGCGCACTTGGGCGTGCATGCACTCACGTGTGTTGCTGTGCGCGCACCCGCACGCTCTTGGGTGCGCGCGCGCGCGGCGCTGCACACGCACCGGACCGTGCTGCAGCGGCCAGAAGCACCCAGACGGAGGTTAATTTCGCCACTGGTGAGAAGGTATCTGTGAAATCAATACCGGCCTGTAGTGTGTATCCTTTTGCAACCTAACATGATTTTTACCGATCAACGGATCCATCAAATTTATACTTGACATGATAGAGCCAACGTTTTCCAACACACCGCTGATTAGGAGGTAAAGAGACTAAACTCCAAGTTTTGTTCAATTTCATAGCCTGAAGTTCCTCATTCATGGAATTGCACCATTCTGGTAATTGGATAGCCTGATGGTAAAAGCGCGGTTCAGATGTGGCAGCAACTTGAAGAACAAATTCTTTGTAAGGTGAACAAAGTTTATCATAAGTGAGATATGGATGTATGGGATGAGTAGAGCAGGCATACTCGTCAAGATATGCTGGTCATTTAACAATTTTTTGGGATCTGCGAGGTTGTTGACCATGATGCTGAATATTAGGTAATGTGGAAGGTTCAGATTGAGATGAAGTATCAGTTTGAATTGAAATAGGTGAATGATTCTGAGGTACTTCAACTAGAGGTAGAGGAAGTATTAAATCAGAGAATGCATCAATAGAACCAGAAGAGGAAGTTATGGCATGAAATGGGAATTGTGATTTATAGAATGTGACATCCCGAGAAATAAAAAATTTCAAGTTCGAAGATTATACAACTTGTAACCTTTATATCCCAAAGAATATCGCACAAAAACAGCAGGAATAGCTTTAGGCTGAAATTTAGTTCGATGAGCATGAAGGGTAGCAGCAGAGACCAAACAACCAAAAACTTTAATGTTTGAATGGTTTGGTTATGGTTGAAAAGAGTCTGAAAAGGGGATTTGTCTTGCAAGATTGGAGGAGGCAATCTGTTAATAAGATAAACAGAAGTGGCAATACAATCCCCACAAAAAGAAATGAACACTTTAGATTGGAACAACAGAGCCCGAACAACATTTAATAAGCGTTGGTGTTTGCGTTCAGCGACAGAATTTTGTTCAGGCCTTTCGACACAGAAAAACGGGCGGCCGGTGCCTTGTTTTGCAAAAAAATGTGAGATTAAGCTCCCTAGCATTATTAGTTCATAAGCATTTTATTATCTTCCCAAATTGTGTTCGAATGACGCAGAAAAAATTTATTATAGCAGCTAGTACCTCAGATTTGTGCTTAATAAGATATATCCATATATATCTAGAACAATTGTCAACTAGTGTAACAAAGAATCAATGACCACCATAAGTAGGATGAACATGAGGGCCCCAAACATCACAATGTAATAAATCAAAAAGATGAGTAGATAGATGATTTTTAGAAACAAAAGATAAGCGACAAAGTTTTGCTAAAGGGCATATATTGCATTGAGAAGAAGAAAAGGATTTAGGCAAGGAAAATGGAACTTTATTGCTAAGAAGTTGTAAAACCTTATCTGACAAATGTCTAAATTGATTATGCCATAGAGTGGCAGTACAATTATGAGAAATATTATTGAAAAAAGCAGGAGGAATAGGTTTGCTGGCAGGCATAATGTTCGATTGTAGTGGCTTGGAGGGCATTTGAAGCACGTACAATCCAGCAAGAAGATTACCCTTGCCAATTATCCTGGAAAGCTTGGTCTCCTGAATCAAGAACCAATCCGTAAAAAAGAATATGGGGAAGTTAGTGTTTTGTAACAAAGCACTAACGGATAACAGGTTAAATCGAAAACCAGGAACATAAAAAACATCATGAAGAATCAGATCTGCAGTTAGGTGGACAGAGCCAATGGCTTTAACCCGAATGATACAGTTGTCAGGTAGAGTAATGAATCTATTGTGAACCATTTTATAGGAAGTTAAACAAGCTATATCATATGTGATATGAGAGCTAACACCAGAATCAATAATCCAGGTAGAAGGAGAAATGTACAAAGTAGAAGAACCGGTGGTAAGGACTAAACCCGGAGTATTGTTTTGGGGGGTAACTGCAGTAGAAAGTTGATTTTGTAATAGAGAAAGAAGTTGCTAGTATTGTTGGTGTGTGAAGTCCATACTGGAGCTTTTGGAAGATTGAGAAGCAACATTAGATACTTGATTTACATGAAGAACCGAGGTTGGTGGTTGGTTTTTTTGTATCCAGGAGGATATCCATGAAGTTTGTAGCACCTATCCTTGTAATGTCCCAATACTCTACGCACATATGGGTCAATCCTTTTTGACATATTTTGATTTGTTGTCAGTAACCTGTTTTTGAGAGAAGGCTCCATAGGGGAAGTGAAAGAGATTTCACACTATTTTTCTTCCTGTAGAATCAATGAGAAAACTTTGTTGATGGGAGGCAAAGGATCCATAGGATGGATTTGTCCACGTATTTGAGAGAAAGAATTGTTGCACCCCATGAGAAAAATCATAACATACTCCGTCTGATGATAATCAAGTAAAGGACGGAGACCACCACATGTGTATGAATGAACAGGTTTATAATCTCCCAATTCTTCATAAATGGACTTTAATTTGGTATAATACTGACTCACAGTGAGATCGCCTTGGCTGAAATTTATCAATTCACGTTTCAGCTGAAAGATTCTTGGTCCAAATTTCCGCAGCTGAGGTAGAAGAGATCACACTAGCAATGATGTCTTTCAAAATTGAATTCAAGATGCAGGAAGCAACAATATTGTTATTTCGTTGCCAGGCCAGATATAGGGCAGAATTAGATCTAGCTGGTGACTGAATCGATCCATCAACGAAACCAAATTTATTCTTACCGATCAGCGCCATCTTCATGGCCCGACACCACGAATTGTAATTATCACCATTAAGGAGTTGGGAAACTAGCACAATAACAAGATTATGCAATGAATGTAGATAAAATGGATTAGCAGAATCATCAAGAGCATTTGTCAACGAGGGAGCAGCGATGATCGGAGAAGGCACAACAGTGGTCTGAGCAAGAAGCGCCATGAAAATTTAGGCCTCCTATATCAAGAAACAGAGAAGCGGGAAAATGAATCTCAAATGAAAAGTTCAAGTCATCGTCATTACAAGGATAAACAGGACTCATATATGTAGACTAACAACAAAAGACACTAACCAATAGACTACTGACACATGTCTAAACAAATAGAAAAGTAATATAAAATATTGCAATCCTAATACTTCCTCGCACGCTAGGACGTTGTCGCACCACGTGTAACCTACAATAGCAATCTCCATTTCTTCCCATTTGAAAACACTGAACAACAAATTTCAAATTTGGTACCCAAAATATCAACCTTTTTATGAGAGGTAATATTTCTCTTGTTTAACATTTAGACCTGGTGGTTTTGTTTGGGATTGCAAATATGATTTTTGTTGAGCTATTATATTGTAATTAGTTAATGTTGTAAGGACATTATTGGAAATGTGCAGTTATATAAAGGAGGGTCTTTCTCTATGAGCGACACAACCCTAATTAATTCCAAACTTCTACATGGTATCAGAGCCAGGGGGCGTAAGCGGCGGTCGTGAACGGCAGGAAGCGGCGGTTTGGATCGGCTCGTAAGCGGCGGTCGTGAACAAAACAGTCGGCGGTTTGGATCGGTTGCTCTCGGCGCTGTCCCTGCGTCCGATCGTGAACGGCACTGCGTCGTCGCTTTGGTCCCGACGACAACCGGTTCTGTGGCTTCTCAGGCGTCGACAGCAGGATTCTCTGGCAGAAGCATTTGCGGCTTCTCCTTCGTCGACAGCAGGATCGACGTCCTCAGCAGGCTTCGCCGATCTTTTCCAGCGCCGACGTCTGCGGGCTCTGCGTGTTTTTCAGCGACGCGAGATAAGGGCAGTCAACATTACAGATGGGAACTCCAGTGACTAGTCAAGATTTAAAAGAGATCCTGGAGGGAGTGGCCAGGGTTTTTCAGGCTAAACTAGAGGAGAATTCTAGTAGGTCAACTTGTTGGAAACGTGTATGGGTCCCCTCTCTACCTCAACTCCACAAGCCGATTCCACCTAACACCAAATACCACCAAAAGCAACCTGCGAGACCGCCACCTCTAACCGCGTACCCGCGCGGTTATCCTCTCGGCGAGTAGCCACTCGCACGGCGAGCTCCACCCTTCAGCTGGCGAATTCAATCCCTCTCTCACGCCGAGACCGCTCGGCGAGATGGCTTCCTGCGCGAGCTGTGCGACCACCTGCGAGTGCACCACTGCCGCGAGCTGGCGCAGGAGAGATCACCCCGCCAAACCGCGAGCTTACGGCCCGCGAGAACAATCAAGTCGCGCGCCGAGATCCCAACCCGCAAGCCTAAACAAGTCGCGCGGCGAGGTCGCCTAGTCGCCCGGCAACTTCTCCTCCGGGTTGCTCAACACGATACGCACTGGCGCTGCATCGCTCCTCTCTCAAAACAAAACCGGAATGGGGAGGAATTCTACTATTTCATCAATCTTTACAAGTAATACAACATGCCTATTTATAGGCAACAAAAATCAACCACCTTCTCTCTCCTATTTAAGACATACTCTCTCTCCTATTAATTGCTCATACAAAATAATATTAAAATAAATGTTGACTTAGTCAACCCACACAAAATCCAACACACCCCCTCAAACTTGGCAGACTATGCCTAGTTTGCATTTGAGCTTCTCGAATGTCTCCACCTTCAACACCTTAGTGAATATGTCCGCGATTTGCTCTTCGGTTGGGCAATACACCACCTCCACTGTCTTCTGCTCCACTTGTTCACGGAGGAAGTGATATCGGGTCACGATATGCTTGCTCCTCCCATGCAACACTGGGTTCTTTGCAAGCTAGATGTCAGACTTGTTATCCACTAATACTGTCGTTGGCCCTTACTGCGCGTGATGCAGCTCCCCCAAAAGGTTCCGTAGCTAGATGGCTTGGCAGGCGCATGCCGCCGCCGCTATGTACTCCGCTTCGCAAGATGATAAGACTATAGTAGCCTGTTTCTTAGAATTTCATGAGAACGCTGCGGTTCCCATGTTGAACGCATACCCAGAAGTGCTCTTTCGGTCATTCACATCTCCTCCATAGTCGCTATCCGAGTAGCCGACTAGCTTCAACTCTCCTCCAGATGAGTACTTCAGGCCATGGTCCCGAGACCCGTTCACATAGCTCAGGATTCTCTTCGCTGCTGTGAAGTGGTCCTGTTTGGGCTCCTCCATGTGCCTCCTTACTATCCCAACCGCATACATGATGTCTGTTCTAGTGAAAGTCAAGTACCTTAGACTTTCGACCAGGCTCTTGAACATAGTTGGGTCCACTCCTTCCTCTTAGGAATCCTTCCTCAGCTTCTTTCCAGGGTCCGCAGGAGTGGAGATAGCCTTGCTACCCTCCATCCTGAACTTCTTCAGAATCTCCTCGACATACTTCTTCTGGGAGCTAGATGAAGATCCCATCTTCTCTCTGCTGCACCTCAATTCCCAAGAAGTAGCTCAACTCTCCCAAGTCCGTCATCTCGAACTCCTCCATCATCAGCCTCTTGAATTCTTCGAACATCGCAGGGTTGCTCCCGGTGAATATCATGTCATCCACATATAAACATAGGATCATGATATCCCCACTCTTCTCCACCTTCATGTAGAGAGCATACTCATATGGGCACTTGATATACCCATGCTCCTGAAGGAATTTGTCTATCCTCTCATTCCAAGCTTGAGCTCCCTGCTTCAGTCCGTACAAGGCTCTGTTCAGCTTGCAGACTTTTCTCTACTTGCCTTTCACCACGTACCCTGGAGGCTGCTCGATGTACACATCCTCCTCCAGGTACCCATTCAGATACGCCGCCACAACATCCATTTGCATGATAGTCCATCCGTAGTGTGCCGCCAGTGCGATGATCAGCCTTATAGTATCGATCCGCGCCACTGAGGCAGAGACATCATCATAATCCACCCCTTGGACTTGTCTATACCCTTTCACTACCAGCCTTGCCTTATGTTTCTCCACAGCTCCATCTTTGTTTTTCTTCACCTTGTAAACCCATTTCACCCCGAGGGGTTTGTGGCCCGCCGGTGGATCAACTAGCTCTCATGTATCGTTCTTCTTTATGGATGTCATCTCGGCATCCATCGCCATCCTCCAAGATTTCTCCTGGGCAGCTTCTTCATAGGACAGTGTCTCGCAATCTGCTAAGAGACAATATAATGAATAGTTAGCATGAATTGGGACCGTCTCCTCATAGAGCTCCGCCAACCCCTTCATCCTGGGTGGTGGACTCTCGGAGTCACTCCGGCTCCCGCTTCCTCCTCCAGAATTGCCTCCACTCGAGCTTTTCCCTCTTGAATAGGAGATGGAAACTCCCCCTGAATTTCTACTCGGTGGTGATGGCGGCTCAGCTCCACCATTCTCGGCTCCAGCCTCGTGACCACCATCTTCCTCATCTTCAAAGAACATGCCCTTCATACTTATCGTCTCATTATCCCAGCTCCAGCTGATTCCTTCTTCAAACACCACGTCCCTCGAGACTATGTCCTTTCCCGTCACCGGGTTGTAAAATTTGTATGCCTTGCTCTCCGGAGCGTAGCCAACAAAAATGCACTTCTCGCTCCTATCATCGAGCTTCTTCCTTTTCTGGTCCGGGATGTGAGCATGAACTACACACCCGAAGACCCTTAGGTGCTTCACACTCGGCTTCCAGCCGCTCCATGCTTCAAACGGTGTCATGAACTTCACACTCTTTGTGGGACATCTGTTCAGTAGATACACCACACATTGCACTCCTTCTGCCCAGAACATCTTCGGTAGCCCCTTCTCCTTCACCATGCTCCTCGCCATGTTCATGATGGTGAGGTTCTTCCTCTCTGCCACTCTGTTCTGCTGCGGTGAGTATGCCGCCGTCAGTTGGTGTGATATTCCATTCTCCTTGCAAAAATTATCAAACAGCCTTGAGGTGTACTCCCCACCTCGATCTGTCCTTCGCACCTTCAACAGTTGCCCACTCTCCTTCTCGGTCATCGCCTTGAACTCCCTGAACTTGTTAAGGGCCTCAGACTTCTCTCTCAGAAAATACACCCAACACTTCCAACTATAGTCATCCGTGAAGGTGATGTAGTACTTGCTTCCGCCTATTGAGGTGATCTCAAATGGGCCCGCGATGTTCGAGTGAACCAGTTCAAGTTGCCGCCTTGCTCTCAAGGACTTCCCTCCTTTGAATGTCAGCCTCTTCAGCTTCCCCTTCGTGCACGCCTCACACACCTTTTGCAGAGGGGAGATCATAGGCAGATCCGCCACCATCTTGGAGTGGGATAGTAGCTTCAACCCTGTGAAGCCCAAATGCCCCATCCTATGGTGCCATAGCCATGCTTCTTCCTCTTCTTTTGTTCTCGCGAGACAAGCCGTCTCTTAAGCATCCATCTTCAGCATGAAGAGACGGTTCGCCGTCATCTTCACCTTCACTACCTCCTTCCCTTGATCATTCTTCATTGCCAGAGACCCATCCTTCATCTGCACGTAGTAGCCTCTCTCCACTAACTGCCCTATGCTCAAGATATTGGTCTTCAACCCTGGTACGTAGTACACATCGTTCAAGTTTACTCTCTCCCCGTTCAGTTTCACAACAACCAGGCCTTTCCTTCCAAGGAAATCTTCGAAGCATCCCCGAAGCTAACCTCACCCCCACTGGGTTCAAGGTTAGAGAACATCTCCTTATCTCAACACATGTGGTTGCTCTCCCCTGTGTCCAGGTACCACACTTCATTCCTTCCTTCTTCTGCCCCTCGGTAGGTTAGAAACATCATTGGGTCTCCACCCCCAGCATCGTTCCCCTTGTTGCTAGCCTCCGCATAATGGTTGGCTTCTTTTCTTTTCCTCGGAGCCCAACAGTCATAGCTCATGTGCCCAAACTTGTTGCAGTTGTAACACTGAACTTGGGCTCTTCCTCCTCGGCCTCTTCCTTGGCCCTTTCCTCTACCTCTTCCTTCTTGCCACCTTCCTCCTTGAGGTTGGTCTGCCTCTCTCTGGTGATATTGGTTTCTTCCCTGATCTCTTCCTCCTCTCCTTCCTCTTCCTCTACCTTATTGACCTCGGCCACGCTGGCCGCCCCCTCTTCCGGAGCTCTCTCCGAAGTTCAGCTGAGTTTGACGTGCTTTTCCCAAGCCACTCGCTTCTTCATCATCCTGTAGCATTCTGTACTCATGAGCTTGCAATGAGCCTACAAGCTCGTCTACGGTCATCTGGGTGAGGTCCTTCGACTCCTCGATCGCCACCACCACATGCCGAAACTTCTTTGACATGGACCTCAGAAGCTTCTCCATGAGACTCACATCGTCAATTGCCTCCCCATTGCGCTTCATTTTGTTTGTGAGCATCCGCAGACGGGTCACAAAGCCACCGACCTTCTCGGTGCTCTGCATCCTCAACATTTCATACTCTCCTCGAAGGGACTGCAACTTCACCTTCTTTGCTTTATCTACTCCTTGTATGGAGCGTCGCAATATCTCCCATGCCTCCTTCGAACTTGTAGCTTCTGAGATCTTCTTGAACGTGGCTTCATCGACCCACTGGTATAACGTAAACAGTGCCTTCTTATCTTTCTTTCTCGCTTCCCTCAATGCCGTATTCTGGGCATTGGTCAACGCCCCTTCTGCTTCGGCAGTAAGCTCTTCATACCCGTCCTCAACTATCTATCATAGTTCCTTTGAAGCGAGTAGCACCTTCATCTGAATACTCCAGTTTCCATAATTCGTCTTCGTCAACTTGGGGACTTGCCCCAGCATGGCACCTCCAAACTCCATCTCTCCTCTACTTCAAACCTTCCGAGTCACCGTAAAGGTTGGGAACCTGGCTCTGATACCACTTGTTGTAAACGTGTATGGGTCCCCTCTCTACCTCAACTCCACAAGCCGATTCCACCTCGCACCAAATACCACCAAAAGCAACCTGCGAGACCGCTACCTCTAACCGTGTACCCGCGCGGTTATCCTCTCGGTGAGTAGCCACTCGCACGGCGAGCTCCACCCTCCAGCCGACGAATTCAATCCCTCTCTCTCGCCGAGACCTCTCGGCGAGATGGCTTCCCGCGCGAGCTGTGCGACCACCCGCGAGTGCACCACTACCGCGAGCTGGCGCAGGCGAGATCACCCCCCAAACCGCGAGCTTACGACCCGCGAGACCAATCAAGTCGCGCATAGAGATCCCAACCCGCAAGCCTAAACAAGTCGCGCAGCGAGGTCTCCTAGTCACCCGACAAGTTCTCCTCCGGGCTGCTCAACACGATACGCACTGACGCTGCAACGCTCCTCTCTTAAAACAAAACCGGAATGGGAAGGAATTCTACTATTTCATCAATCTTTACAAGTAATACAACATGCCTATTTATAGGCAACCAAAATCAACACCCTTCTCTCTCCTATTTAAGACATACTCTCTCTCATATTAATTGCTCATACAAAATAATATTAAAATAAATGTTGATTTAGTCAACCCACACAAAATCTAACACACTCCCCCTCAAACTTGGCAGGCCATGCCTAGTTTGCCTTTGAACTTCTCGAATGTCTCCACCTTCAATGTCTTAGTGAATATGTCTGCGATCTGCTCTCCGGTTGGGCAATACACCACCTCCACTGTCTTATGCTCCACTTGTTCACGGAGGAAGTGATATCGGGTCTCGATATGCTTGCTCCTCCCATGCAACACTGGGTTCTTTGCAAGCTGGATGACAGACTTGTTATCCACTAATACTGTCGTTGGCCCTTCCTGCGCGTGATGCAACTCCCCCAGAAGGTTCCGTAGCCAGATGGCTTGGCAGGCGCATGCTGCCGCCGCTATGTACTCCGCTTCGCAAGATGATAAGGCTATAGTAGCCTGCTTCTTAGAATTCCATGAGAACGTCGCGGTTCCCATATTGAACGCATACCCGGAAGTGCTCTTTCGGTCGTTCACATCTCCTCAATAGTCGCTATCCGAGTAGCTGACTAGCTTCAACTCTCCTTCAGATGAGTACTTTAGGCCATGGTCCCGAGTCCCATTCACATACCTTAGGATTCTCTTCGCTGCTGTGAAGTGGTCCTGTTTGGGCTCCTCCATGTTCCTGCTTACTATCCCGACCGCATACATGATGTCTGGCCTAGTGAAAGTCAAGTACCTTAGACTTCCGACCAGGCTCTTGAACATAGTTGGGTCCACTCCTTCCTCTTCGGAATCCTTCCTCAGTTTCGTTCCACGGTCCGCAAGAGTGGAGATAGCCTTGCTACCCTCTATCCTGAA
Organism: Platanthera guangdongensis; assembly: GCA_039583875.1. Lineage (NCBI taxonomy): Eukaryota > Viridiplantae > Streptophyta > Magnoliopsida > Asparagales > Orchidaceae > Platanthera > Platanthera guangdongensis. The sequence continues at coordinate 119,690,028 of CM077160.1, read as the reverse complement.
CTTCTTCAGAATCTCCTCGGCATACTTCTTCTGGGAGATGAAGATCCCATCTTCTCTCTACTGCACCTCAATTCCCAAGAAGTAGCTCTGCTCTCCCAAGTCTGTCATCTTGAACTCCTCCATCATCAGCCTCTTGAATTCTTCGAACATCGCAGAAGGTAAAGTTATTGCCTAATGATGTTAAGCTTGAGGGGACAAGAAATTATCTGAGTTGGTCTAGTAGGGCTTTGTCGAACCTTCGAATCAGCGGGTTAGAAGGGTTTGTGAAAGGGGAATGCACTGAGACGGTGGAGAAGGCAAGTGCCGAGTGGAGAACATGAAGCAACACTAATTCTCTAGTGATTTCTTGGTTGCTGACTTCTGTGTCTTCAACTGTAGCTGGGATGGTGGAGTCTATCTCAAGTGTCGCTGATGTCTGGAAAATATTGGAGGGGATGTACTATGGGGCCGGGAGTGTGATGATGGTGATGGAAGTGGAGGAGAAGATTGATGCCACCACACAGGGGGAGAGGACGGTTCATCAATATGCAGCGGAGCTACGTCATTTATGGGCTGATTTGGATCACTATGATCCCTTGTCACTGCAAAGCCCAACAGATGTTCTACTTGGTAGGCAGTATCTTGAGCGCAGGCGGGTGGCTCGTTTCCTCAAGGGCCTGAATCCAAAGTTTGAGGGAAGGAGATCCGCAATGTGTCACCTGCCATCTCTTCCCTCATTGGATGAGGCTATTGCATCGATGGAGCAAGAGGAGATCAGACAGAAAGTGATGACAGGAGAGACCTCACCTGTTGTTCGATCGGCATTGGTGGTACCTGATGCTTACTTCAGAGATGATAGAGAGTGCTACAATTGTGGAAAGAAAGGGCACCTCAGCTACAATTGTCCTCAACCCCGCAATACTGGTGGTAGCCGAGGAGGTAGAGGACAAAGAGGTGGTCGTTCAGGTCGAGGAGGTAGGGGACGTGGAGGGCGAGGAATTGCTCACCTAGCTGTGGCAGAGGAGTCCCAGACTACTGCGGAGGTGATTGAACAGGCTGAGAGTTCCAAGGGCAAGGTTCAAGTCACTAGGGATCTGGATACCACTACCTGTTTTGGTAACTTTGCTGGTTATGCTCAATCATTTACAGGTACTCAGATTCAGGCACTTGCATATACTAAAACTCATATTGATTGGATCATAGACTCAGGTGCATCTAGACATGTTACAGGAGCATCGAGTGAGTTTGCATTATATTATCCAAGTAAGCATATACATCCTGAGACAGTTCAAACTGCTGATGGGACATCCCAACCCATCAGGGGTACTAGCTCAGTCCATTGCACTTCATCTGTTATCATATCATTTGTATTGCATGTTCCTTCTTTTCCTGTTAAGTTAGTCTCTATTAGCTCACTAATTGATCAGTTGAATTGTACTGTTTTGTTTGATCGGGATATGTGTGTCTTTCAGGAGAAGAAAACAGGGAGGAGGATTGGGACTGGCATCGGGCATGATGGGCTTTGGTACTTGGACAGAGAGACTGCAATGATTGATGCTATTGTTAGTGGAGGACCAGAGGGAGAAGCAATGCTTCAACACTGCCGATTAGGGCATTTATCTTTTGACAGCTTGAATTGGCCTGAACCTGAGATGATGAAGAAAGTTAATAAAAAAGATTTATTTTGTAATGCATGTGAACTTGGAAAACATACTCGTTCTACTTATAAAATGATTGGTCTTCGAAGTCTTGAGCCATTTGATCTTGTTCATTCTGATGTTTGGGGACCATGTCTTGTTATTTCTGTTAGTGGTTTTAGATGGTTTGTAACCTTTATTGATTGTTATTCACGTATGACCTGGATATATATGATGAAACAAAAATCTGAAGTTTATAAATGTTTTCAAGACTTCGTGGCCGATGTGAGAACTCAGTTTGGAGTGCATGTGAAGATTCTTCGAACAGATAATGGGACTGAGTATGTCAACAAGGAGTTTGAGGCTCTCATTTTTAATCAGGGAATTCTACATCAAACCACCTGTCCAGACACTCCTGCTTAGAATGGAGTGGCTGAACGCAAAAATAGACATCTACTTGAAGTGTCACACTCTTTGATGTTGACAATGAATGTGCCAAAGTTTTTGTGGAGTGAGGCGGTCATGACAGCATCTTATTTGATCAATAATATGCCATCAAGAGTATTAGGGATGAAGACCCCATGTGAGATGCTCTTGGGCTCGAATGTGTTTGTTGTTCCACCCAAAGTGTTTGGGTGCACATGTTATGTGAGGGATCACAGAGTAATGACGAGTAAGTTTGACCTGCAAGCAGCTAAATGTATCTTTGTTGGCTACTCATCAAGTCAGAAAGGATACTGTTAAAATTCAACAAAACCGCAGAGGCCTCCTCGGATACCCTGTTGAAACTCAACAAACCGCCGGAGAACACCCCACTTATATTGTTGAAAGTTTTCCCGGATCGTGGAGTTAGCAGGGGTTATCTCAACAAAGCAGTAACAACTAACAACACATGCAACATAAGCTTCTTTATTGATCAAGAGCAAACTTCTTTACAAGGCGAGATAAACATGGCGAGACATGCTTCACCAAAACCCAAATCAGGACAGCAGAGACAGTTACAAATACAAGAAACAAAAAACAAGCCACGCGGACTCAACCACCAAGCCGCCGGTCTACTGCTGTGGAGTCCGCTCAGTTCGCCAGGTCGCCAGACCGCAACCCAAGCCACGCGGACTACCCCTTATTCCAATGCTTAGCTCTTCACTGCCGATCTGCAGGCCGCCTGACCGCGAGGTCGCCTAGCCGCCAGACCGCACAAGCTGCGTCACCGAATGGAACAGTCCTCCTGAAGCAGGCGACTTCCTGAACCCCGAACCAAGTTGCCAAAGAGGAGACCGCCTGGTCGCTATCCGCGACCTGCTGTTTACCGCCTGTTGCTTAACCGCAGAGTCCGCACTGTCCCTGACCGCAATCAGAGCCAAGTCCTGGCTTTCCAGCGCTATCCGCACAACCTGCACAGCACAACTGGGTCAACTCTCAAATCACGCGGACACCAAAGTCCAGACCGCAGCAACTTACACGAGCTCAATTACTGTTCACTTACTTCCATTCAGGTTGCATATTTCTGATGTGACATGGGTCCTATTTATAGGCACGATGATGAGTATGGTCACTGCCCTAGCCGATAGGATCACCGCCACATCCCGCAGCAAGAACAAGTGTGTCCGCCAGCCCGCGGACACACACTCCAGTTCGCTACTCCTGTGCAGATAGCCAGTCCGCCCCAGCTTCTCCAAGGCCGGACTCCAATATCCAGCCCGCCTTGCCGCCAGAGGCCAAGCCAGGACTACCATAGCTGGACTCCACAACAGCTGTGTCCGCCAATCTGCGGATAAGGCATCAGCCCGCATAACCAGAGCCCGCAGCCTCGCCATCAAGGCACCTGCGGACTCAGCGGACACCCGGCTTCCGTCCGCACCTCCTGAGTCCATTTGCCTCTATCTCCAAGGCACCACCGGACTCAGTGGACACGCCGATCCAGTCTGCTTACACAGCAAACTCCAATCCGCATTCCTGAGTTCATAACCTCATCACAAGGCTAAACCGAACTCAGCGGACTCCAGCTCCAATCCGCATCCCCCAAGCTAGCAATCAAGGAAACAACACTTCTACTAGGCTTGGCGGACTGAGAAAGCAGCCCGCGCTCCAGTGCGCGATCTCCCCGGACTGAGCCAACCTGGAATTGGTACAGATCCCACCAAGTCCAGTCCACTGGCCACAAGGGCCAGTCCGCACTTACAGGCGGACACTGGATCTAGCCCACCATACCGGGCAACCTCCAGCTTCTGTCCGCACTGACCGGCGATCTCCGCGGCTTCCACTTACCGCTGCACTAGAGCAAGACCAAGGCAACTGCCAAACCGGTCTGCCGAGCTCCAGTTCATCAGTCCGCTCCATGCCGGACTCCGCGGATAGGATTTCTATCTGCCTGGTTACTTCCTGGGATCCAACTGTCTGCTGAGTATTCGCCGGCCTGACAGACCGCTGTTGCTGTCCGTATAGTCCGCGTGAACAGACCGCCCAGGCCTCCACAGAGCAAACCGCCTGCAACATCCCTGCCGACTTAGCAGTCCGCAAACCCTGTCCGCGTAGTCCGCGCGGATAGGTTGCCCAAGCCTTCCATTCACTCACTTTCACTTCATAATTTTCAACACTCCCCCTTGAAGTGATAAGTGGTGAATAACTCCAACAGCTCCCATAACCTTGCACCTGGTCCCTCCGATAGCATCTACGAAGAGATGTCCAAGACATAGTCCTTGCCCCGCATATCATGGACCATGAGGGAGCCCTCCAGCATCTCCCAAAAGGAGTCATGCTTCCCTCTGCCTTCTTCAGCTTCAACCTCCACTCATGCATCACAGGAGTATCACCAACTTCCTTAGGCATAAAAGCCCAAGCCTTGGTACCTCTGAGAGAAGTCACCTCTTCAGCCTTGGTGTCAACCACCTCCTTGATTCTAGTGGGGTCATCACAGCCAGAAGAACTTTGCTCGACCTAAGGGCTAACAAGGAAACACGGAACCAAGTCCGCCGTGTTCACTTCGCTATATCGAGCTGGTGGCTTACTGATCCTCTTCGATCTCCGAAGAACCTGATCATGGCTAACCACCTCCGCTGCTTTTGAACCAGCTCCGTTCCCGGGCAAACCCGGAACAATGCTCCCCGTGCTTCCTGAACAAGACGCCTCCTCACTGGAACCAAGAGCACCTGGAGCAACGCTCCCTCTGCTACAAGACCCAGAAGACTCCCCTCTTGAACAAGAACTGCCTGGAACATCGCTCGCCCTGCTTCCTGAACCGGAAGCCTCCGCCTTCGAGCCAGAATATCCTGGAGCTTCGTTCCCTCTTCTTCCCGATTCTGACGCCTTTGCCCCGGAGCTAGAACAACCTGGAGTACCTGGTGACTCAGGCAACTCCACTTCCTTAGCAGCAGCCTCCTTCAGCCCACCATCTGACCTGCTTATCTCTAGCTCCACATGAGAGCTACCCCAATACGACGTCAACTCATCGAAGACAATGTCTCTCGACACTATGAGTTTCTTCGTCGCAGGATCCATACACCTCCATCTTCTCCTCTGCTCATCATACCCAACAAAGACTAGCTTTGTCTTAAGAGCACCCGGAGAGTGTATGTAGCAGGTAGATCCAAACACCCGAAGATGTTTCACGCTGGGCTTTACTCCGAACATCAGCTCATAAGGATTCTTTACTAAGATCGGACTAAAAGGCATCCGGTTGATGACATGAGCAGCACAGACCATCCATTCCGCCCCAAGAGCCTTCAGAACGCCTTTACTCTGAAGCCAACACTTGCAGGTCGCCGTTAACCAACGGATCATCCGAGCTGCAATACTACCTTGTTGTGAAGTATGTCCACAAGAAAGCTCCTTCCGGATCCCTTGCTTCCTGCAAAAGTGTGAGAACTCGGTTGAGCCAAACTCACCACCGAAACTTGTCCTCAACACCTTGATCCTCCGGCCAAGCTGGCCTTCCACAAGCTTCTTGAATTCCACTAACAAGTGTACCATGTTGGAATTCTTCTTCATGAAGTATACCCATGTATACATTGAATAGTCATCAACCAATATCAGCATGAACCTGCAACCTCCAAGACTGGCCGTGACGGTCGGTCCCACCAGATCACAATGGACAACCGCCAATGGTGCTTTACATCTGGATTGTTCTTTATCAACCATGAAGCGATAGGCTCCACTTTCCTGACATCCCGCACACCCCCGACCATCGCCATAGGATGACAATCTAGGCAAGCCTCTTACGAGTCTTCTTTCCGCCATTGCTTTCAGCTTGTCCATCCCTACATGCCCCAGTCTTTCATGCCAGATAGCTGCACTATCACTGACATTCATCCGATCAGCTCCAGAACTAGTTGATGTCCCAACTACGTTCTTCTCCTTACCTCCGACATGAGCTACGTTCGCCGAGAGCAAGACAACCTCGCACTCCTTCCAAAGATGACCTTGCTGCTTACATTTATAGCACCTTGGTCCTTCCTTCCTCTTCCTATCACGCCTAGGAGAAATACTCCTTTCTTCCTGATATGAAGTAGAGGGACCATCGTCAGCAGCAACCTTCACCTCCTTCCTAAACAACCCATCAAGGGAAGTCCAAACCTCCGCAGCTGACCGGCATCCACTGATGTGGTCCAAGAGCTCCGATGAGATCACCTGCTTGAGAATAGACTCCGCTTTCGCATTTGTCTCCTTCCAAGCTCTCATCTCTTCAGCATTGCCAGCATTATCCTCTTGTCTTCCTGCTCCGCATACAACCTCCCAAAGGTCCTCGCCAAGAAGAAAACTCTTCAAACAGGACTTCCACCTTTCAAAGTTCGTCACTGTAAGGAGATCAATTCCAAGACAACTTGCAACCTCCACTGCCATGGTTCTACCACTGGTTTCCTCTACAGAAGAGCAACTACTTCCATTGAGCACTGCTTGACCACTCCAACAACCTCCCTCTGATACCATGTTAAAATTCAACAAAAACGCAGAGGCCTCCTCGGATACCCTGTTGAAACTCAACAAACCGGCGGAGAACACCCCACTTAATTGTTGAAAGTTTTCCCGGATCGTGGAGTTAGCAGGGGTTATCTCAACAAAGCAGTAACAACCAGCAACACATGCAACACAAACTTCTTTATTGATCAAGAGCAAACTTCTTTACAAGGCGAGATAAACATGGCAAGACATGCTTCACCAAAACCCAAATCAGGAGAGCAGAGACAGTTACAAAGACAAGAAACAAAAAACAAGCCGCGCGGACTCAACCACCAAGCCGCCGGTCTACTGCTGTGGAGTCCGCTCAGTCCGCCAGGTCGCCAGACCGCAACCCAAGCCGCGTGGACTACCCCTTATTCCAATGCTTAGCTCTTCACTGCCGATCTGCAGGCCTCCTGACCGCGAGGTCGCCTAGCCGCCATACCGCACATGCTGCGTCACCGAATGGAATAGTCTGCCTGAAGCAGGAGACTTCCTGAACCTCGAACCAAGTTGCCAAAGAGGAGACCGCCTGGTCACTATCCGCGACTTGCTGTTTACCGCCTGTTGCTTAACCGCAGAGTCCGCACTGTCCCTGACCACAATCAGAGCCAAGTCCTGGCTTTCCAGCACTATCCGCACAACCTGCACAACACAAATGGGTCAACTCTCAAACCGCGCGGACACCAAAGTCCAGACCGCAGCAACTTACGCGAGCTCAATTACTGTTCACTTACTTCGATTCAGGTTGCATATTCCTGATGTGACATGGGTCCTATTTATAGGCACGATGATGAGTATCGTCACCGCCCTAGCCGACAGGATCACCGCCACATCCCGCAGCAAGAACAAGTGTGTCCGCCAGCCCGCGGACACACACTCCAGTTCACTGCTCCTGTGCAGATAGCCAGTCCGCCCCAGCTTCTCCAAGGCCGGACTCCAATATCCAGCCCGCCTTGCCGCCAGAGGCCGAGCCAGGACCACCACAGCCGGACTCCACAACAGCTGTGTCCGCCAATCTACGGACAAGGCATCAGCCCGCATAACCCGAGCCCGTAGCCTCGCCATCAAGGCACCTGCCGGACTCAGCGGACACCCGGCTTCCGTCCGCACCTCCTGAGTCCATTTGCCTCTATCTCCAAGGCACCGCCGGACTCAGCGGACACGCCGATCTAGTCTGCTTACACAGCAAACTCCAATCCGCATTCCTGAGTTCATAACCTCATCACAAGGCTAAACCGAACTCAGCGGACTCCAGCTCCAGTCCGCATCCCCCAAGCTAGCAATCAAGGCAACAACACTTATACTAGGCTTGGCGGACTGAGAAAGCAGCCCGCGCTCCACTGAGCGATCTCCCCGGACTGAGCCAACCTGGACTTGGTACAGATCCCACCAAGTCCAGTCCACTGGCCACAAGGGCCAGTCCGCACTTACAGGCAGACAGTGGATCTAGCCCGCCATACCGGGCGACCTCCAGCTTCTGTCCGCACTGACCGGCGGTCTCCGCGGCTTCCACTTGCCGCTACACCAGAGCAAGGCCAAGATAACTGCCAAACCGGTCTGCCGAGCTCCAGTTCATCAGTCCGCTCCATGCCGGACTCCGCGTATAGGATTTCTATCCGCCTGGTTACTTCCTGGGATCCAACTGTCTGCTAAGTATTCGTCGGCCTGACAGACCGCTGCTGCTGTCTGCGTAGTCCGCACGAACAGACCGCCCAGGCCGCCACAGAGCAAACCGCCTGCAACATCCCTGCCGACTTAGCAGTCCGCAAACCCTGTCCGCGTAGTCCGCGCGGATAGGTTGCCCAAGCCTTCCATTCACCCACTTTCACTTCACAATTTTCAACAGATACAAGTGTTGGTGTCCCACTGAAAGAAGGTTATTTGTTAGTATGGATGTGATTTTTCGGGAATTTGAACCTTTTTATGGGGAGAAGAAGGAGCTGAGCTCATTGTTTGGCGATGTCTCTACTGATGCTAGTAGAGAGGGGGAGAATGAGAATGAGAATGACTCGACTAATGCTAGTAGAGAGGGGGAGAATGTAACACCTCCCCTGTAATGACCATATAATATGGGTCCGGTCGGGGCCCCACAACATACAGACGCCACAGCTTTAGTATTATATGATGATATAATTACCCAAACTCAAAACTCAATAGCAAAACACAGCGGAAACATCAACCAAGACTAGAAGTTATCCACATCCATAAGAGTCTCGAAACGGCCTTATGGCCTTACAACAAAGAGAGTCCAAATCTCCAACAATACATAAACATCAAAGTGCATAGGCACTCCTAAGCTACCTCGGCCTGTAAGCCGGGAGTCAACAACATCAAATATACATAACATAAAAGTAAAGCCATAGCATGGATGGTAACACTTCATGAGGCTTAGGCCTTTCTGGCCGGCGAGCTAGCTCCTGCTTGCCATCCTTGCCATGTAAAATTTGGTTGTAACGTGGGTCAGCAAAGGCTGACCTCAAACTGTGTAACAAACACATCTCCTCCCGGCCGCCCCTAACGGACCCCGAGGTAGCCCTACAACCTGCAAGTCAGCACTTTGTATACAATATACAAAACATGTATAGCACTAATGAACAGACTTGGATGTACCAAAAACACGCACATTCTCTACTGTTGAGCATATAAAGAAAAGGGGCCTACTATGCAGCATGAATGCAAAACCCGGGCTTCACCCAAGGCACCCTAACGCGTATGCATCTAGCACATCATCACATCATCAGGGTACTCATCAGTTCCCCATTGGAATTAAGACACAAACAAAGGGGCACTGCTATTCCCCCAATGGCATGCAAGCCGCCACACGGAACTCTTGTCAAGGCCCCACCCGCTCATGGCTTTAAACCCGGGCTTGCCTTCAAGCTCTGACTTCTCATGTCAGGATTCCGTCTAACACACTGATCGATTCTAAGAAGCCTTGCTGGACCCCACCCGCTCATGGCCTCATTGCCAGGGCTTGCCCCATGCTTGGCATTCTTGTCAGTCACACAGAAGGGGACTAGTCTTGCCGGGACACTCTCCACACATGACCTGCATGTCATGGGATAGCCAGCCGACCACGGAGACAAAGCCACGCCTTAGCACATTACAATACAAATACCATTTCCACCCTAATCCCGCATTCGTACTGCAACGTCCCCGCGCACCAAGGAAACCATCTACCGTTAATGCAGAGCTAACCTTGTCCACCAAGGAAACCATCTACCGCCATTGAGGAGCTAACCTTGTCCGGTTCTGGCTACAAGTACTCGCTCGAGAAAAGGGGAAAAATATCACAAACGACATCTTGCCGCAACGAATCTCTACAAATCCTTAAAGCTCGTATGCAACATCACCGAGTCAGACTAACGGTCGCCACAACAGCTTCACCCACCATGCCTAATCCACTAATGGAGCTGATATCTAATGCAAAAACATGTCGGGGACGGACTCAATCGACCCGGAGGTTCCTCTTGAACCTTGGCGACCCAAACCCCTCTCATTTGAGAGTTTAGTGCCCAAAATCTAGAAAGTAAAAGATGCTAAACATGCATCCTAAAACCAAGAGTAGAAGTGTCGTTACCTTCCGACCCCTCTTCCTCGCCATGGCAACCTAGCCGGATGAAAACCTTCGCAACGGTCTTGCCTCCACGGATCTGGACTCGGCTCATGATTTGGAGCACCGGAGCTTCTCCGGCAGCCGAATCTCTCCTTCACCTCCTTCCTTGCTCTCCCTTCTCTCTAGATCTTAGAAAGAGAGTGTTTGAAGAAGAATGAGGGTTTCTAGAACCTATTATCGGACTTAACTCAGCAAGGGCAACCCTGGACCATCAGATCCCAAAAGAAGGAAATGAACGGACACGATCCCAACTGAAAATCAAAACACCTGGGCCGAACACGGATTGTGACACGCCCGTGTCCAAGGCCGTGTTCCCCAATCGATGCTGAAACCGTCGCACCCAAAACAGGACACGGGTCCATGATATGCCCGGGTCACATTTGACACGGCCGTGTCCAACCTGAACACGCCTGGGCTCCAGGCTGTGTCCAACCCCTTACACGTCCCGACTATAACCCAAGAAGGACACGGCCAGGGACACTCCCGTGTCTCAGGCCGTGTTCGAAGTCTCGACGATCATCGACTGCCTCTTCGTTGACTTCGCAGAAATTCGTCGAACACGCTTGACACGGCCGTGGACACGCCCGTGTCCTAGGCCATGTTCCCTGCCTGTGTCGACACAACTGTGTCGACACCTCCGTGTCGACACATCTGTGTTGACACTTCCCCTGTGTTGACACAACTGTGTCGACACCTTTGTGCCGACACAACTGTGTCGAAACCTCCTCTGTGTCGACACAACTGTGTCGACACCTCCCTTGTGTCGACACTCGAGGGAACACGCCTGCGACACGGGCTCCGACACGGGCGTGTCGGAGGGCGTGTCCCCCACTAGTAGATGAACTGAGCGAAAAATCGTCGACTTCCCGGGCTCTCGACGAACCTGGTACGACACGGCCATGGACATGCCCGTATCCTAGGCCGTGTGACCCTCACCAAGACCCAAACTTGGCTCTCGACGCTACTCGTCCTTCTTTCGAATTTTGGGGCGTTACAACTCTCTCCCCCTAAAAAGAATTTCGTCCTGAAATTACCAAAAACAAAAAGAGGTACACAAAACTTAAATGATACCTGAACGGAAAAACTCTGGATATTCCTCCAACATGGTTTGTTCTCGCTCCCAAGAGAGCTCCTCACGGCCGCAGTTGTCCCATCAGACTTTTACGAGTTTGACCTCTTTGTTCCGCAACTGTCGAATTTCTGAATTCTCTATAACAATTGGACGGACTCGCGTCCTCAAGTCTTCCTCTATCAGCACCGATGCCAATTCGATCACCACACTAGCCTCCACTAAGGCTTTCCTCAAGACGGAGACATGGAAGCCGTCGTGTAATCCACTCAGCTTTGCGGACAACGCCAAACGGTACGCTGCTTCTCCCACCCGTTCAACAACTTCAAAAGGTCCCAAAAACCTTGGACTCAATTTTTTGAGTCGGCGAATCCGTGAAACGCCTTTGAATGACTTGATCTTCAAATAGACCCAATCGCCTCCCGCGAACTCCAACTTCCTGTGGCGAGCATTAAAATATTTTGCTTACTGATCTTGAACCACCTTCATGCGCTCTTGAATGGTCCGTACCAACTCACAAGCATCAGCCACCACTTCTTTTCCCAATAGTTTGGTGTCTCCCGCCTCTGTCCGTGACATTGGTGTTCGACACCGCCTCCCATACAGAGCTTCGTATGACGCCATCTTTATACTTGCTTGGTAACTATTGTTATACGCGAACTCCACCATGAAGATGTGATCCTCCCATTTCTTGCCGAAGTCAAGAACACACATCCTCAGCATATCCTCCATAGTACAGTTCGTTCTTTCGGTTTGCCCGTCAGTTTGAGGATGTAAAGCCGTACTGAACTTTAGCTTCGTGCCCAGAATCTTCTGAACCAGCCTCCAGTCCTTGGACGTGAAACGTCCGTCACGATCGCTGATTATACTTTTAGGAATCCCATATAGTCGCACAATGTTGCGAACATACAACTCTGCCAACTTCTCCACGCTTTCCTCCTTCCGGTTTGGGATGAAGTGAGCCACTTTGGTTAAGCGATCCACAATCACCCAAATCGCATCGTTACCCTGCTGCGATCTAGGTAACCTATGCACAAAATCCATGGAGATGCCATCAAATTTCCACTCGGGGATTGGAAGAGGCTTCAGGAACCCACCCGACTTCTGACACTCGGCCTTCACCAAGGCACAAGTTTGACATCGATTCATGTACAAAGCTACGCCCCGCTTCAGTCCAGGCCACCAAAAGGATCTCTTCATATCCAAGTACATCTTTGTGCTGCCCGGATGAATGAAGTACTTTGTGAAGTGAGCCTCAAACATCAACTCCTCACGGAGCTTACCGAACTGCGGTACACAAATCCTTCCGTCCTTCCTCAGAATCCCGTCAATCATCTCCCAGGCACTGCTCTCGCCTTTTTGAGCTTCCACCACGAATGGATGAAACTCCACATCCAAACGAGTCACTTCCCGAATACTATTGGACAAGTCGTTCTGCATTTCAATCTAGTTTAACCGAGCCACGCTGGACTCGCCCCTTGCTACGCAGTCCAAGCCGAGGGAATCCCATTCCCGCACCAACCACTCATCATGAGCGTCAATCCAATTCTCTTGCCCCGAGTATTTCCTACTCAAGACATCTGCCACCACATTGGCTTTGCCTGGCGTATACTGAATCGCCACCTCGTAGTCTCCAAGGAACTCGACCCACCTGCGCTGCCGCATATTCAAGTCCTTCTGATCTAGGAGATACTTCAGGCTTTTGTGATCCGTGAAGATCTCCACCTTCGCACCATAAACATAGTGCCACCACAATTTCAACGCCTAGACCCAAAGGCTATTACACTGCCATGTTGCACCAAAACACAACCCAGACTGTATCCTGATGCGTCACTGTAGATTTGAAATCGTTCGGTCCCCTTCAGTAGACTTAGGATTGGAGCCGTCATCAGTCTTTACTTCAGGGTCTCAAATGCCTGACTGCACTCCTGTGTCCACACAAACTTCTGATCCTTATGAGTTAGTGATGTGAGGGGTAGAGCTATCCGCGAAAAGTTTTCCACGAATCTTCTATAGTACCCGATTAGTCCAAGAAAACTTCGGACTTCCGCCACGGTTCTCAAAACCGGCCAATCTCTGATGGCATCCACCTTTGTTGGATCTACTGCCACCCCATCCCCACTAATCACATGGCCTAAAAATGTCACCTTCTCGAGCCAGAACTCGCACTTTGAGAACTTTGCATAAAGCTGGTTATCCCTCAACACTTGCAAAACTACCCTCAAGTGAGTCTCATGCTCCACCTCTGATCTGGAATATACCAAGATGTCATCAATAAAGACAACTACAAAACAGTCCAAGTATTTTCGAAACACTCGATTCATCAAATCCATGAATACAGAGGGTGCGTTCGTCAGCCCAAACGACATCACCGAGAACTCAAAATGACCATACCTCGTACCAAATGCTGTTTTGGGTATGTCCTTTTCTCGAATTCGCAATTGATAGTACCATGACTTTAAGTCCAACTTTGAATACACCACCGACCCCACCAGCTGGTCAAACAGATTGTCAATCCGAGGAATCAGATACTTATTCTTGACGGTCGGTTTATACAACTCTCGGTAATCTATGCACAGCCGCATACTACCGTCTTTCTTCTTTACGAACAACACCGGAGCGCTCCACAGTGAAGAACTGAGTCTGATATAACCATACTCCAGCAGTTCCTACAACTGTACCTTGAGCTCAGCCAACTCTTTCAGTGTCATCCTAAACGGAGGACGTGACACCGGTCGTGCCTCCGACACCACTAAATTGAGAAATCGATCTCCCGCCGAGGAGGTGCCCCAAGAAGATTTTCAGGAAACACATCATCGAACTCTGCCACCACTGACACTTCCCCAAGTGATAACCTGGAAAGGCGAACCTCCAATAATGCTACAAGTGCTACCCCACCCTGATTAACTGCCCGCGCCAACTGCAAGGCCGAAATCAGAGAACAGGCCACTCCATTAAGGCCCTCAAACTTGACCTCCGACTGCCCTTCGCTTCTCAGGGTCACCACATTGGATAGGCAATCAATACTAGCACGCTGCTCCGCTAGCTAGTCCATTCCCAAAATTACATCAAACTCGACGAACGGTTGGACCGCTACTATCAACACAAAGTCAACTCCGCTTAGCTCCCAACAAACGCGCCCTTTCTTCCCAATGGTCATGAATGACCCATTGGGCATGCGCACCTTCAGCTCCGCATCCACCGAAAACGATTCAACCCCAATCCTCCGGATGAAGCTTTCCGCAAGGAAGGAGTGTGACGCTCCTGTATCAAACAATACCCTAGCGGGGTATCCGAAGACTAACACAAAACCTAAAACATAGACATCAATCATAACGGTCTAAAAGCAGGAAGCACAAGGTTAAACTTCCTCATACCTGTCACCACATCGGGTTGGCAGATCGCTTCCTACTGTCCAAGGTTGTAGGCCCTTGGTTGCACCGGTTGGAAGCGAGAAGCGCTAGACTCCGCCATCTTCCCTTTCTCTGTGGCACTGGGGCCGGAGCGCACAGTTTGCTCCTACCTTGCCTCCTGCACCGCACCTCCTTGGTTACAAAAACGAGCAATGTGCCCCACATTACCACAGTTGAAGCACGTCGGTGGCCCTTTAGAGTGAGACCCTCCAGACGTCCACTTAATCTTCTCACCAGACTTGTACGAGTGAGGCTTACTCCTCCATTTATTCCCTTCCGACTTTCCTTGGGATTGAGAAGGCTTCCCTTCTCCTTGCTTGGGCGCAAAGCCTTTATGACGTTGGCTCCGCTCCAGATCACTCTCCAACATCCTGGCCGCCTCAACCAACTCATTGAAACTGACTCTCTTCATAACGATGAGGGGTTGCCTTAGATTCTCCCTCAGCCCCTGGTAGAAGAGGTTATCCCTCTCTCCATCGTCCGCCATGGTCGTCCCTGCGTAACGACCCAAATGAGTGAACTCCTGAACATACTCGTCCACCGTCTTATCTCGCTACATCAAGTGCAGAAATTGCCTCTGAAGGGCCAACCTCGTCGAAACAAGTATGTACTTCTTTAGGAAGGCATCCCTAAACTCTTCCATGGACGGGGTGCGTCCAGGAAATTACCAGCCGCTATGGCTCACCCACCACAACTTTGCATCTCCCTCCAACATGAAGGCCGCAAACTCAGATTTCTTCTCTTCCGGCGTCTCTGCCGCCCTCAGGAGCTCTTGAATCCGTGCCCACCAATCCTCCGCATCAGTCAGAGTACTGACTCCTTTGAACGTCGGGGGATGGAAGCTCAGAAAGTACTTCATCTGCCGGTTTCCATGCCCGAAAATCACCCTTTCTGCCAAAGGCTCTACACGCCTGACTTCTCCGCCCGGCACAGCCGTCGCCGTATCCAGTGTAGCAGGGGTTGCTACCTGAGCTGTTGCTGTAGCTTGGGCTGCCACCAAAGCTTCTGCCAGCATGCGACAAAAGTCGGCCGGGTTTACACCCATGCCCAAAGGACCTGGAGCAGTGGCGCTGCTCGCCGAAAGCTCTTCTCTTGGTCTCTACGTACCCGCCTCGTTGCTTGCACTCTTCAGAAAAGCAAGGAAACAAGGAATCAATCTCTAATCACAAGACTCAAATATAAGGACACTCACGGTCCCGCATTACTCTTATGTGAATAACTTCTATACACATCGACCTTGAATCAAACCTCGCTCTGATACCAAATTGTAACACCTCCCCTGTAATGACCGTATAATATGGGTCCGGTCGGGGCCCCACAACATACAGACGCCACAACTTTAGTATTATAAGATGATATACTACCAAACTCAAAACTCAATAGCAAAACACAGCGGAAACATCAACCAAGACTAGAAGTTATCCATGTAACACCTCCCCTGTAATGACCGTATAATATGGGTCCGGCTGGGGCCCCACAACATACAGACGCCACAGCTTCAGTATTATAAAATGATATAGCTACTCAAAACTCAAAACTCAAAACACAATACAGCGGAAACAACCAAAGAGACTAGAAGTTATCCACGCCTACAAGAGTAACAAAATGGCCTTAAGGCCTTACAACAAGAGTAAATCCAAACTTAAATAATACATCAGTCCTGAAAGTGCATAAGCACACCTAGTCTACCTCGGCATGCAAGCCGGTCACCAAGGGCATCAAAACATACAATGTCATAAAGAGTAGAGCTACAACAAAAGTTAACACTTCATGAGGCTTAGGTCTTTCTGGCCAGCGAGCTAGCTCCTGCTTGCGATCCTTTCCCTGTAAAAATTATTAGTAACGTGGGTCAGCAAAGACTGAACTCAAACTATGTAGCAAACACATCTCCTCCCGGCCGCCCCTAACGGACCCCGGGGTACTCCTCCAACCTGCAAGTTAGCACTTCGTATGCAATAATCATAAGCAAGATATAAGCTAAGGAAACAGGCTTGGATGTCTCAAACATCATACATGTTCTCTAGTGTTGAGCATATAAAAATAGGGCCTACTATGCAACATGAATGCAACACCCGGGCTTCACCCAAGGCACCCTAAAGCGTATGCATCTAGCACAACATCACATCATTTGGGTACTCATCATTTCCCCATTGGCATAAAGCCGCAAACAAAAAGGGGAAACACAATCCCCCAATGATATACAAGCCACCACACGGAACTCTTGCCAAGGACCCAACCGCTCACGGTCGCAGACCCGGGCTTGCTGGCAAACTCTGACTTCTCATGTCAGGATTCCGTCCAACACACTGACCGATTCTAAGAACCCTTGCTGGACCCCACCCGCTCATGGCCTCATTGCCCGGGCTTGTCCCATGCTCGGCGTTCTTGTCAGTCTCACACAAAGGGGACTAGTCTCGCTAGGACACTTTCCACACATGACTTGCACGTCACAGGATAGCCAGCCGACCACGGAGACACAACCACGCCTTGGCACATCACAAACCAAGACATTTCCTCCATAATCCCTCATTCGTACTGCAGCGTTCCCGCGCATCAAGGAAACCAACTACCACTCATGCGGAGCTAACCTTGTTCACCAAGGAAACCATCTACCTCCAATGAGGAGCTAACCTTGTCCACCAAGGAAACCATCTACCGCCAATGAGGAGCTAACCTTGTCCGGTACCGGATACACGTACTCACGCAATATAAAGGGAAGAACATCACAAACAACACGAACATCACAAACGGCATCTTGTCGCAACGAATCTCTACGAATCCTTAAATCTCGTATGCAACATCACCGAGTCGGACTAACAGTCGCGACTACGGCTTCACACACCATGCCTAATCCACTAACGGAGCGGATCTCTAATGCAAAAACATGCCGAGGATGGACTCAATTGACCCGGAGGTTCCTCTTGAACCTTGGCGACCCAAACCCCTCTCATTTGAGTGTTTGGTGCTCAAAAACTAGAAAAGAAAAGATGCTAAAACATGCATCCTAAAACCGTGAGGAGAAGTGTCGTTACCTTCCGACTCCTCTTCCTAGCCATGAAAAAATAGCCGGATGAAAACCTTCGCAATGATCTAGCATCCACGGATCTAGAATCGGCTCGCGATTTGGAACACCGAAGCCTCTCCAACAGCCAGATCTCTACTTCACCTTCTTCCTTGCTCTCCCTTCTCTCTAGAACTTAGAAAGAGAACCACTCAAAATAAATGAGGGTTTCTAAGGGTCCAATCCCGTGAATATCCCATCAGGAACAACCCCCAGCCGTTGGATCCCCAATTAAAGAAACGAACGACCTTGATTCGGGCCTGAAATGCTAAACCTGGGCCGAACACGGTCTGCGACACGCCCGTGTCCAGGGCCGTGTCCCCCATTCGCCGTCACAAATCGACGCGCCTGGAACGACACACGGGTATCCGACACGCCCGTGTTCGACCCGACACGCCCGTGTTCCAACTGACACGGCTGTGTGGTCGGCTGTGTGCCTCCATCGACACAGCCCCAAAAACAACCCGAGACTCACACGGGTACTGGACACGCCCGTATCCCTGCCCGTGTCTAACTCAACACGCCTGGGCTCCAGGCCGTGTTCACTGTCTCGACACTTCGTCGAGCGAAGTTCGTCGACTGCCTGACACGGCCTTGGACACGCCCGTATCCTAGGCCGTATGCCTTATCTCGACACATCGTTGAGCGAAATTCGTCGACTGCCTGACACGGCCTTGGACACGCCCGTGTCCTAGGCCGTGTGCCTTGTCTCGACGTATCGTCGAGTGAAATTCGTCGACTCCCCAGGCCGATCGTCGACACGGGCTCGACACGCCCTGAGACACGCCCGTGTCTCAGGCCATGTTCTCTGCTCGACAATCGTCGACTCCAAAATCGTCGACCTCACGACCAAAACATCGACTGGAGCCTGACACGCCCTGGGACACGCCCGTGTCCCAGGCCGTGTGCTCCCTGCCAGAAACCAATTTTCCTTCTACAAATTTTGGGACGTTACAACTCTCTCCCCGTTAAAATAATTTCGTCCCGAAATTACAAAGCAAAAGGGAACAAAACTTAAATGGTACCTGATTTGAAGAGTTCTAGGTACTCTTCCAGCATGACTTGTTCTCGCTCCCAAGAGTGCTTTTCACGACCGCAGTTGTCCCATCGGAATTTCACAAGTTTAACCTCTTTATTCCGCAACTGACGAGTCTCCAAATCTTCTATAGCAATTGGACGGACTCGCGTCCTTAAGTCTTCCTCTATCGGCACCGATGCCGGTTCGATCACCACACTAGCCTCCACCAAGGATTTCCTCAAGACGGAGACATGGAAGACGTCGTGCAATCCACTCAGCTCCGCGGACAACGCAAACCGATAGGCTGCTTCTCCCACCCGTTCAAAAACTTCAAAAGGCCCCAAAAACCTTGGACTCAACTTCTTGAGTCGGCGAATCCGTGAGACGCCTTTGAACGGCTTGATCTTCAAATAGACCCAATCACCTACCGCAAACTCCAACTTCATGTGACTAGCATTAAAGTATTTTGCTTGCCGGTCTTGCGCCACCTTCATACTCTCTTGAATGGTCCGTACCAACTCACAAGCGTCAACTACCACCTCCTTTCCCAAAATTTTGATGTCTCCCGCCTCTGTCCAAGACATCGGTGTTCGACACCGTCTCCCATACAAAGTTTCGTATGGTGCCATTTTTATACTTGCTTGGTAACTGTAATTGTACTCTAATTCCACCATGAAGAGGTGATCCTCCCACTTCTTGCCGAAGTCAAGAATGCACATTCTCAGCATATCCTCCATAGTACGGTTCGTTCTTTCGCTTTGCCCGTCAGTTTGAGGATGGAATGCCGTGCTGAACTTTAGCTTCGTGCCCAAAATCTTTTGAACCAATCTCCAGTCCTTGGACGTAAATCGTCCATCTCGATCGCTGACTATGCTCTTAGGAATCCCATGCAGTCGCACGATGTTGCGAACATACAACTCCACCAGCTTCTCCATGCTGCCCTCCTTCCGATTTGGGATGAAGTGGGCCACCTTAGTTAAGCGATCCACGATCACCAAAATAGCATCATTACCCTGCTGCGATCTAGGCAGACCATGTACAAAATCCATGAAGATGTCATCAAATTTCCACTCAGGGATTGGAAGGGGCTTCAGGAACCCATCCGGCTTCTGACATTCAGCCTTCACTAAGGCGCATGTTTGGCAACGATTCACATACAAAGCTACGTCCCGCTTCAGCCCCGGCCACCAAAAGGATTTCTTCATATCCAAGTACATCTTTGTACTGCCCGGGTGAATAGAGTACTTTATGAAGTGAGCCTCAAACATCAACTCCTCACGGAGTTTGCCGAACTGCGGTATACAAACCCTTCCGTCCTTCCTCAGAATCCCATTAATCATCTCCCAGGCGCTACCCTCGCCCTTTTGAGCCTCCATCACATATGGTTGAAACTCCACATCCAACCGAGTCGCTTCCCGAATGCGATCGGACAAGTTGTTCTGCAGTTCAATCCAGTTCAACCAAGCCACGCTGGACTCGCCTCTCGCCACACACTCCAAACCAAGGGACTCCCATTCCCGTACCAACCCCTCATCATGAGCTTCGATCCAATTCCCTTGCCCCGAGTACTTCCTACTCAAGGCATCCGCCACCACATTGGCTTTACCTGGCGTGTACTGAATCGCCACCTCGCAGTCTCCAAGAAACTCAACCCACCTGCGTTGCCACATGTTCAAGTCCTTTTGATCCAAGAGATACTTCAGGCTTTTATGATTCGTGAAGATCTCCACCTTTGCACCATACACATAATGTCATCATATTTTCAACGCAAAAATTACCGCCGCCAACTCCAAGTCATGGATGAGGTAATTCCTCTCATGAGGCTTCAGCTGTCTAGACCCAAAAGCTATCACCTTGCCATGTTGCACCAAAACACAACCCAAACCGCATCCCGATGCGTCACTGAAGATCTGAAATCCCTCGGTCCCTTGCGGTAGACTTAGGATTGGAGCCATCATCAGTCTCTCCTTCAGTGCCTCAAATGCTTGACTGCACTCTTGAGTCCACACAAACTTATGATATTTATGAGTGAGTGAGGTGAGGGGTAGAGTTATCCGCGAAAAATTCTCCACGAATCTCCTATAATACCCGGCTAGTCCAAGAAAACTTCGGACTTTCGCCACAGTCCTCAAAACGGGCCAATCTCTGATGGCTTCCACTTTTGTTGGATCCACTGCCACCCCATCCCCACTAATCACGTGGCCCGAAAATACCACCTTCGCTAACCAGAACTCGCACTTTGAGAACTTTGCATACAACTGATTCTCCCTCAACACTTGCAAGACCACTCTCAAGTGGGTCTCATGCTCCACTTCCGATTTGGAATACACTAAGATGTCATCAATGAAGACAATCACAAAAGAATCCAAGTATTCCCGAAATACTCGATTCATAAGATCCATGAACACAGATGGCGCGTTCGTCAGCCCGAACGGCATCACCGTAAACTCAAAGTGTCCATACCTTGTACCAAAGGCAATCTTGGGGATGTCCTCGTCCCGAATTCGCAACTGATAATAGTCTGACTTCAAGTCCAATTTTGAGTACACCACCGACCCCACCAACTGGTCGAACAAGTCGTCTATCCGAGGAATCAGATACTTATTCTTAACGGTCAGTTTATTCACCTCTCGGTAGTCTATGCACAGCCGCATACTACCGTCTTTCTTCTTTACAAACAACACCGACGCGCTCCACGGCGAAGAACTGGGTCTAACTTACCCTTGCTCCAACAGTTCCTGTAACTGTACTTTGAGTTCAGCCAACTCCTTTGGTGCCATCCTAAATGGAGGACGTGACACCGGCCTAGCCTCTGGCACTAACTCGATCGAGAAGTCGATCTCCCGCCGAGGAGGCGCACCAGGAAGTTCATCCGGAAACACATCCTTGAACTCTGCCACTACGGGCACTTCCTCAATAGACAACTGGGAGAGGCGAACCTCCAATAACGCTACAAGCGCTACACCACCCTGATTAACCGCCCGCATCAACTGCATGGCCGAAATCAGGGAATATGCCACTCTGCAAAGGCCCTCAAATTTGACTTCCGCCTTCCCTTTGCTCCTTAGGGTCATTACCTTAGATAAGCAATCAATACTGGTGCGCTGCTCTGCAAGTCAGTCCATGCCCAAAATGACATCGAACTCAACCAATGGTAAAATCGCTGCTACCAAAACGAAGTCAACTCCGTCCAGCTCCCAACAGAAGCGCCCTTTGGCCCCGGTGGTCATGGATGACCCATTAGGCATGCGCACTTTCAGCTCCGCGTCCGCCGAGAAAAACTCAACTCCTATTCTCCGGATGAAGCTCTCCACAAGAAAGGAGTGCGATGCCCCCGTATCGAACAATACCCTAGCGGGGTACCCGGAAACAAAAACGAAGCCTACAACATAGACATCACACATAAAAGTCTAAAAGTATGAAACACAAAATTAAACTTAAATTTCTTCATACCTGTCACC
The DNA here is from genome assembly GCA_039583875.1 of Platanthera guangdongensis. Classification (NCBI taxonomy): domain Eukaryota; kingdom Viridiplantae; phylum Streptophyta; class Magnoliopsida; order Asparagales; family Orchidaceae; genus Platanthera; species Platanthera guangdongensis. Next base: position 119,667,836 of record CM077160.1, on the reverse strand, counting down.
ACATCAGTTTGGCGGATCGCTTCCTGCTATCCAAGGTTGTAGGCCCTTGGTTGCACCGGTTGGAACCGAGAAGCGCTTGACTCCGCCATCTTCCCTTTCTCTGCGGCACTGGGGCCGGAGCGCACAGTCTGCTCCTACCTTGCCTCCTGCTCCGCTCCTCCTTGGGGACAAACCCGAGCTATGTGCCCCACCTTACCGCAGTTGTAGCATGTCGGCGGTCCCCTAGAGTGAGAACCTCCAGGCGTCCACTTGCTCTTCTCACCGGACCTGGAAGTGTGAGGCTTTTTCCTCCACCTACTCCCTTCAGACTTCCCTTGAGATTGGGGAGTCTTCCCTTCCCCTTGCTTGGGAGTGAAACCCTTACGACGTTGGGTTCGCTCCAGATCACTCTCCAATATCCTGGCAGCCTCAACTAGCTCATTAAAACCAGCTCTCTTCATGGAAATGAGGGGTTGCCTCAGATTCTCCCTTAGCCCATGATAGAAGAGGTTATCCCTCTCTACATCATCTGCCATCGTCGTTCCCGCGTAATGACCCAAACGGGTGAACTCCTGCACATACTCGTCCACCGTCTTGTCTCGCTGCATCAAGTGCAGAAACTGCCTCTGAAGGGCCAACCGTGTAGAAACGGGAATGTACGTCTTTAGAAAAACATCCCCAAATTCCTCCATCGACGGGGTGCGTCCAGGGAACTGGCGGCCGCTATGGCTCACCCACCACAACTTGGCATCTCCTTCCAACATGAACGCCGTATACTCAGATTTCTTTTCTTCTGGCGTCTCTGCCGCCCTCAAAAGCTCTTGAATTCGAACCCACCAATCCTCAGCATCCGTTGGCGTACCAACTCCCTTGAACGACGGGGGATGGAAGCTCAGGAAATACTTCATGTGCCGATATCCATATCCGACAACCACCCTTTCCGCCAAAGGCTCCACTTGCCTGGCTTCTCCGCCTGGCACGGCCGTCGCCATGTCCGGTGTAGCAGGGGTTGCTACCTGAGCCGCCCCTGCAGCTTGGGCTGCCACCATCGCTTCTGCAAGCATGCGGCAGAAGTCGGTCGGGTTTACACCCGTGCCCAAAAGAACTGGAGCAGTGGCACTGCTCGCCGAAAGTTCTTCTCTTGCTCTCGACGTACCCGCCTCATTGCTTGCACTCTTCAAGAAAACAAGAAACAAGGGATCAGTCTCTAATCTCAAGACTTAAACATAAGGACACTCATGGTCCCGCGTTACTCTTATGTGGATAACTTCTCTACGCACTGACCTTGAATTTAACCTTGCTTTGATACCAAATTATAACACCTCCCCTGTAATGACCGTATAATATGGGTCTGGCCGAGCCCCACAACATACATATGCCACAACTTCAGTATTATAAAATGATATAGCTACCCAAAACTCAAAACTCAAAACACAACACATCGGAAACAACCAAAGAGACTAGAAGTTATCCACGCCTACAAGAGTAACAAAATGGTCTTAAGGCCTTACAACAAGAGTAAATCCAAACTTAAATAATACATCAGTCCTGAAAGTGCATAAACACACCTAGTCTACCTCGGCATGCAAGCCGGTCACCAAGGGCATCAAAACATACAATGTCATAAAGAGTAGAGCTACAACAAAAGTTAACACTTCATGAGGCTTGGGCCTTTCTGGCCAGCGAGCTAGCTCTTGCTTGCGATCCTTGCCCTGTAAAAATTATTAGTAACGTGGGTCAGCAAAGGCTGACCTCAAACTGTGTAACAAACACATCTCCTCCCGGCTGCCCCTAACGGACCCCGGGGTACTCCTCCAACCTGCAAGTTAGCACTTCGTATGTAATAATCATAAGCAAGAAAGAAGCTAAGGAAACAGGCTTGGATGTCTCAAACATCATACATGTTCTCTAGTGTTGAGCATATAAAAATAGGGCCTACTATGCAACATGAATGCAACACCCGGGCTTCACCCAAGGCACCCTAAAGCGTATGCATCTAACACAACATCACATCATTTGGGTACTCATCATTTCCCCATTAGCATAAAGCCGCAAACAAAAAGGGGAAACACAATCCCCCAATGACATACAAGCCACCACACAGAACTCTTGCCAAGGCCCCACCCGCTCACTGTCGCAGACCCGGGCTTGCCAGCAAACTCTGACTTCTCATGTCAGGATTCCGTCCAACACACTGACCGATTCTAAGAACCCTTGATGGACCCCACCCGCTCATGGCCTTATTGTCCGGGCTTGTCCCATGCTCGACGTTCTTGTCAGTCTCACACAAAGGGGACTAGTCTCGCCGGGACACTTTCCACACATGACTTGCACGTCCCGAGATAGCCAGCCGACCACGGAGACACAGCCACGCCTTGGCACATCACAAACTAAGACATTTCCTCCATAATCCCTCATTCGTACTGCAGCGTTCCCGCGCATCAAGGAAACCATCTACCACTCATGCGGAGCTAACCTTGTTCACCAAGGAAACCATCTACGTCCAATGAGGAGCTAACCGTGTCCACCAAGGAAACCATCTACCGCCAATGAGGAGCTAACCTTGTCTGGTACCGGCTACACGTACTCACGCAAGATAAAGGGAAGAACATCACAAACAACACGAACATCACAAATGACATCTTGCCGCAACGGATCTCTACGAATCCTTAAAGCTCGTATGCAACATCATCGAGTCGGACTAACGGTCGTGACTACAGCTTCACACACCATGCTTAATCCACTAACAGAGCGGTTCTCTAATTCAAAAACATGCCAGAGACGGACTCAATCGACCCGGAGGTTCCTCTTGAACCTTGCCGACCCAAACTCCTCTCATTTGAGTGTTTGGTGCCCAAAAAATAGAAAAGAAAAGATGCTAAAACATGCATCCTAAAACCGTGAGGAGAAGTGTCGTTACCTTCCGACTCCTCTTCCTAGCCATGGAAAAATAGCCGGATGAAAACCTTCGCAACGATCTAGCCTCCACGGATCTGGACTCGACTCGCGATTTGGAGCACCGAAGCATCTCCAACAGCCGGATCTCTACTTCACCTTCTTCCTTTCTCTCCCTTCTCTCTAGAACTTAGAAAGAGAACCACTCAAAAAAAATGATGGTTTCTAAGGGTCCAATCCCGTGTATATCCCATCAGGAACAACCCCCAGCCGTTGGATCCCCAATTAAAGAAACGAACGGCCTTGATTCGGGCCTGAAATGCTAAACCTGGGCCGAACACGGCCTGCGACACGCCCGTGTATAGGGTCGTGTCCCCCATTCGCTGTCACAAATCGACGCGCCTGGAACGACACACGGGTATCCGACACGCCCGTGTTCGACCCGACATGCCCGTGTTCCAACTGACACGGCCGTGTGGTCAGCCGTGTGCCTCCATCGACACAGCCCCGAAAACAACCCGAGACTCACACAGGTACTGGACACGCCCGTGTCCCTGCCCGTGTCTAACTCAACACGCCTGGGCTCCAGGCTGTGTTCACTGTCTCGACACTTCATCCAGCGAAGTTCGTCGACTGCCTGACACTGCCTTGGACACGCCCGTGTCATAGGACGTGCGCCTTGTCTCGATACATCATCGAGCAAAATTCGTCGACTGCCTGACACGGCCTTGGACACGCCCGTGTCCTAGGCCGTATGCCTTGTCTCGACGCATCGTCGAGAGAAATTCGTCGACTCCCTGGGCTGATTGTCGACACGGGCTCGACACGCCCTGAGACACGCCCGTGTCTCAGGCCGTGTTCTCTACTCGACGATCGTCGACTCCAAAATCATTGACCTCACGACCAAAATGTCGACTGGAGCCTGACACGCCCTGAGACACGCTCGTGTCCCAGGCCGTGTGCTCCCTGCCAGAAACCAATTTTCCTTCTACAAATTTTGGGGCGTTACAATCCACATCCATAAGAGTCTCGAAATGGCCTTATGACCTTACAATAAAGAGAGTGTAAATCTCCAACAATGCATAAACATCAAAGTGCATAGACACTCCTAAGCTTCCTCGGCCTGCAAGCCGGAAGTCAACAACATCAAACATACATAACACAAAAGTAAAGCCATAGCATGGATGGTAACACTTCATGAGGCTTAGGCCTTTCTGGCCGGCGTGCTAGCTCCTGCTTGCGATCCTTGCCCTGTAAAATTTGGTTGTAACGTGGGTCAGCAAAGGCTGACCTCAAACTATGTAACAAACACATCTCCTCCCGACCGCCCCTATCGGACCCCGGGGTACCCCTCCAACCTGCAAGTCAGCACTTCGTATACAATATACAAAACATTTATAGCACTAATGAACAGGCTTGGATGTCTCAAACAACATGCACGTTCTCTACTGTTGAGCATATAAAGAAAAAGGGGCCTACTATGCAGCATGAATGCAAAACCCGGGCTTCACCCAAGGCAACCTAACGCGTATGCATCTAGCACATCATCACATCATCTGGGTACTCATCATTTCCCCATTGGCATTAAGCCACAAATAAAGGGGCACTGTTATTCTCCCAACGGCATGCATGCAGCCACACAGAACTCTTGCCAAGGCCCCACCCGCTCATGGTCTTAAACCCGGGCTTGCCTACAAGCTCTGACTTCTCATGTCAGGATTCCGTCTAACACACTGACCGATTATAAGAAGCCTTGCTGGACCCCACCCGCTCATGGCCTCATTGCCCGGGCTTGCCCCATGCTTGACATTCTCGTCAGTCACACAGAAGGGGACTAGTCTTGCAGGGACACTCTCCACACATTACTTACACGTCACGGGATAGCCAGCCGACTACAGAGACAAAACCACGCCTTAGCACATTATAATCCAAATATCATTTCCACCCTAATCCCTCATTCGTACTGCAACATCCCCGCGCACCAAGGAAACCATCTACCGTCAATGCGAAGCTAACCTTTTCCACCAAGGAAACCATCTACCGCCATTGAGTAGCTAACCTTGTCCGGTTCCGGCTACACGTACTCACTCGAGAAAAGGGGAAAACATCACAAACATCACAAACGACATCTTGCCGCAACAGATCTCTACAACATCACCGAGTCGGACTAACGGTCACGACAATGGATTCACCCACCATGCCTTATCCACTAACGGAGCGGATCTATAATGCAAAAGCATGCCGGGGACGGACTCAATCGACTCGGAGGTTCCTCTTGAACCTTGGCAACACAAACCCCTGTCATTTGAGGGTTTAGTGCCCAAAAACTAGAAAGTAAAAGATGCTAAACATGCATCCTAAAGCCAAGAGGAGAAGTGTCATTACCTTCCGACCACTCTTCCTCCCCATGGCAACCTAGCCGGATGAAAACCTTCGTAATGGTCTTGCCTCCACGTATCTGGACTCGGCTCGCGATTTGGAGCACCGGAGCATCTCCGTCAGCCGGATCTCTCCTTCACCTCCTTCCTTGCTCTCCCTTCTCTCTAGATCTTAGAAAGAGAGTGTTTGAAGAAGAATGATGGTTTCTAAAACCTATTCTCGGACTTAACTCAGTAAGGGCAACCCTGAACCATCAGATCCCAAAATAAGGAAATGAACAGCCACGATCCGAACTGAAAATCAAAACACCTGGGCCGAACACGGCTTGTGACACGCCCGTGTCCAAGGCCGTGTTCCCCAATCGACGCTGAAACCGTCGCACCCAAAACAGGACACGGGTCCATGACACGCCCGTGTCACATTTGACACGACCGTGTCCAACCCGAACACGCCTGGGCTCCAAGCCGTGTCCAACCCCTTACACGTCCCGGCTACAACCCGAGAAGGACACGGCCAGGGACACGCTTGTGTCCCAGGCCGTGTTCGAAGTCTCGACGATCGTCGACTGCCTCTTCGCCGACTTCGCAGAAATTCGTCGAACACGCTTGACACGGCCCTGGACACGGCCGTATCCTAGGCCGTGTTTCCTGCCTGTGTCGACACAACTGTGTCGACACCTCTGTGTCGACACATCTGTGTCGACACCTCCCCTGTGTCGACACAACTGTGTCGACATCTCTGTGTCGAGACAACCGTGTCGACACCTCCTCTGTGTCGACACAACTGTGTCGACACCTCTGTGTCGACACCTCCCTTGTGTCGACACTCGAGGGAACACGCCTGCGACACGGGCTCCGACACGGGTATGTCGGAGGGCGTGTCCCCCACTAGTTGACGAACTGAGCGAAAAATTGTCGACTTCCCGGGCTCTCGACGAACCTGGTATGATACGGCCATGGACACGCCCGTGTGCTAGGCCGTGTGACCCTAACCAAGATCCACACTTGGCTCTCATTGCTGCTCGTCCTTCTTTCGAATTTTGGGGCGTTACAGAGAATGAGCATAAGAATGACATTGTGGTTGGAATGCTCCCATGTCCTATTGATGATGGTGTCTCGCCGAACAACCGTGGCGACTCAATAGTTTGCAAGCAAGGTCCTATTGGTGATGGTGACTCGTCTAATAACCGTGGTGACTCAATAGTTGGCAAGCAAGGTCATGGGGAGTTGAGAGTATACACAAGAAGACAGAAACAGCAGCATGAGCAGGCTCCCGTGATAGTGCCAGTACCCACGCATGCTAATGTCCCAAGTTCCTCCTCCCCCGTGTCAACTTCACTTGAGTTGAGAGGTAACAATTCCTTTCCTGATACTTCTAATGATAATGCTTTGCCCCGTAGAACCTCTCGAGTCAATGCTGGAATACCTCTAGCTAGGCTTGGTAGTTGGGAGACTGACATTGGGAATTACATATCATATGCATCCATTCCACCTGCATGTAAGTCATTCATTGCATCATTGCATTCTGTGCCTGTACCTAACACCTGGCAGGTAGCTAAACAAGATCCTAGGTGGTTGAGTGCCATGCTAGAGGAACTACATGCCTTGAAGAAGAATTACACTTGGGAGCTGGTACCTTTGCCGGCTGGAAAACGTGCTGTCGGATGTAAATGGCTGTATACTGTTAAGCAAACTCCAGAGGGAAAAATTGATAGATACAAGACCAGGTTGGTTGCTAAAGGTTATAGTCAAACATACGACCTCGACCATGATGAGACATTTGCTCCAGTAGCGAAAATGAGCACTGTTAGAATGTTGGTGTCGTGTGCTGCTAACTTTAATTGGCCACTACATCAACTAGATGTCAAGAATGCCTTTTTGCATGACGATCTCCAAGAGGAGGTGTATATGGAGATTCCACCGGATTTTGTTAATGCTCAAGTAGCTGGGAAGGTATGCAAGTTGAAGAAGTTTTTGTATGAACTAAAACAGTCCCCAAGGGCATGGTTTGATAGGTTTAGACTGACAGTTTGTGGTATGAGATACAAGCAGTGCAATGGAGACCATACAGTTTTTTACAAGCACTCCAAAACATGTATCACTATCCTGGCTGTTTATGTTGATGATATTGTAATCACCGGAGATGATGCAGAGGAAATCGTACGGTTGAAGAGGCAGCTAGGAGAGGCATTTTAAGTTAAGGATCTGGGGCAATTGAAGTACTTCCTTGGAATTGAAATTGCAAGGCCGCGAAAAGGTATAGTGCTTTCTCAGTGGAAGTATGCTCTGGATCTTCTCTCAGAGACAGGGATGTTGGGGGTGTAGAGTTGCATCTACTCCTATTGAGCTGAATCATAAGATGTGTGCCGAGGGTGGGGACCCGGTATGCAAAGAGCAGTATCAGAGATTAGTTGGACGGCTTATATATCTATGTCATACAAGACCTGATATCACTCACGCAGTGAGTGTGGTGAGTAGATATATGCATGATCCCAGAGAGCAGCATATGGAGGCAGTTCAAAGAATTCTCAGGTATATTAAAGGAAGCCCAGGAAAGGGATTATGGTTTAGAAGTTCTGGCCATCTGAAAATTGAAGGCTATTGTGATGCTGATTGGGCGAGCTGTATGGATGATCGTAAGTCTACTACAGGCTACTGTGTTTTTGTTGGAGGCAATATCATATCTTGGCGTAACAAAAAGCAAGATGTGGTGGCTAGGTCTACAGCTGAGGCCGAGTACAGGGCTATGGAAGTTAGTCTGTGCGAATTGATGTGGGTGAGAAACATGTTATCTGAGTTGCGCTTGTTTAGAGGAGACCCGCTACAACTCTGGTGTGACAACAAATCGACAATCAATATAGCCAATAATCCTGTTCAACATGATCGCACCAAACATGTGGAGATCGATCGGTTCTTTATCAAGGAGCAACTAAATAGAGATGTTCTTACTCTGAACTATGTGAAATCACAAGAGCAGTTAGCTGATTGTTTAACGAAAGGTTTAGCTTCAAGAGAGTATGAGATTTTTTGTAACAAGATGAGAATGATTGATATCTATCGCCCATCTTGAGGGGGAGTGTTGAGCTATTATATTGTAATTAGTTAATGTTGTAAGGACATTATTGTAAATGTGCAGTTATATAAAGGAGGGGGTCTCTCTATGAGCGACACAACCCTAATTAATTCCAAACTTCTACAATTTTAATTATAAGGTGTTTACTTGGGGTGGGGTGGGGTGGGGGGGGGGGGGGGGGGGGGGGGGGGGGAAATGTAGGCCGGGCGGTTTTTGTGGTCTCCTTTAGTACGTCTCTCTTATTGCAAGAGAAGAAAGTTGACATAGTTTCCATAACTACATTTTTCTCCTCGCATACTATTAACATGAATCTCAATTGCATTTTGCACGCAATTCATGTAGGGGTCCGTTCAGATCACAGATAAATTTTAAAACTCACATGAATTGGAATTAAGCTGGATTCTAATTATGCAGTTCAACTGCAGGATGAAATTCAAACCAATACTTTCATATAATTAGCCAAATTAACATTAATTTACCTTTAATTATGAATTATGCTAACAAATAACATTAGGTGATTGCTTTGCTGATCTACACATCTAGAGTTATCCTTTTTTCCCAAACATACTTAAAATACCATGTTTACACTAAATTGATACATTTAGATTAGTATTGTAATTTTCTGAAAGCATTACTAGTATTAAAATACTCAAAGAAAAGCTCTAGAATTTTAAAAAGTATTACTGTGTGGACTTTGAGAACTTGTCGTGGGGAAGGAAATCTGCGGAATGGCAATGTAGGAATGAGAAGAGATAGAAGTGGGCTGTAGAAATAAGAATATGAAGAAGTAGAAGAAGGCGTATCAGAGAGAATGAACTTGTGTGGGATCGAGCGGTGAGATAAAAGCTGTATTTGGTGCGGCTTATCGCAACTTATTTGCTCCGATGGGGTTGGACAAAAACGTCATTGTCATAGGATGCGTGTTTGGTATGACAAATGTTACTACTGTTATAAAAAAAGAAACTAGTTTGGGGCATAAGATTTTGGTATGACAATGACATTTTTGTCCCACCTCACCAGAGCAAATAAGCCGCGCCAAATGCAGCCGAAGAAGACATCGCAGTCTGCGGCTGAAGCGTGTGAAATTTTAAAATCCAACCTAAACAGGAAAGAATTGGGAATAACGTAAAAAGTGGGTTTGCCCAATTCCAAGTCCGTCTTCAATTCCTTTCACCCAATTCCAATTCCGCCCGGCAAAATCCGTCCAACAGAACGGGCTTGTAGAGAAATCTGACTCTGAAATTAAATTCCAACCCCATTCTTTACATTGTATTTGATTATATCATAAGTTGTGTTGATAAAATTAATATCATGTGTCGATCATAACTTATTGTTGATTTCTTAGCATGTAAAAGCTCCACTACATTGATTGAGACCGAGAGACAGGATTTGACGTATAAGAAGGTATATATTGTTGAATTTTCTCAAAGTGGTCAGAAAGGTAGCATAAAGCCAAATTAATATTCTCAGAACTACCCAGTTCACACTTTGATCATGCGGAAGCCCAATGAACAAGTTTAACACCAACCACAAATGGAAGAACAAGCAGGTCTTTTATTCATTCACACTTCTTTACAAGGCGAGGTATACGTAGCGAGGCATGATTTCGCTAGTACACAAGCTACAAACAGAAAGAACAAACAAGCCGGGCGGACAGCACTGGAGACCGCCTCGTCCGCCAAGGTCGCCCAAGCCGCCCAAGCTGCAACTGCTACGAGCCAAATATCACACGGAGTCCGCCGAGAACGCGAGGTCAAGCAGACACACCGTTATTCGCTGCCTGCTGAAGAACAGAGGAACAGACCGCCTACCCGCCTGAGACCGGCGGACAGGTTATTGGAACTTGATCAACCTGAAGCAGAAAACTAACAAGCCGCAGAAGCGACCCGCTGAGACCGCACACTTCGATGCCCAACTCCTGGCTCCTTGAAGCTAGCCGCGCGACCTGCACACAGCACACCGTCAGCACTACTCAACCCGCGCGGACAGAAAACCGCAGACTGCAACACTTGCCCAAGCCCAACTTACTGTTCACTCCGTTACTGTAGACCTGCCGGGGGGGGGTTCTATTTATAGACGAGGTGAGGAGTGTGGTCACCACCCTAGTGCATAGAATCACCACCCCAACCCGCGCACTAGCAAAACATCCGTCCGCTGAGTCCGCAAGTGTAACAACCCCATCCGTTCATATGATATATACTAGAAGGTCCGGCCGGGGCCCCACAGCATATATCACAAAATAGGCGGTGAAGGTACGAGATGATACCAGAATAGCGCAGCGCACCTTAACACATTGCATTCTAGCAGAAGCCTATACAAACACTTTGAACTCCACACTTGAATGTCCAATATATAAAACAACTCCACATTGTATATATAATAGGAATGTCTTACAACAACACGAAAGTTGGCCTTATGGCCGTACATGGATTTCAAACAGTGGCCTAAACATTGGCGCGCATGCCGGCCACATTAAAAGAAAACACAACATTCATCCAATTAGCCTTCAAGGGCTAGCAGCAGCAGCAATAACAAGAACATCAATCTTTTTGCATCCTGCTTGGCTCTCCAGCACCTGTACAGGGACAATCCACCCAACAGTGGCAAACAGAAGCAACGACCAGCATTCAGCTGACCAAATTATAACGACCCTACCCCTTTTCTCGGGGCAGCGGTAATCTTCCCTGCAGGCATATCATATCACAAGCATGACAATAAATCTCATATAATGTGCTTTCACGCACACATGCCATCACAACCGTCAGCCACCCGGCCCAACGGTCCGTGTACTCAGGGCACATTCTTGGTGTACTGACAAATCAGTTGCCCACCAGCGTATCAGGGTCACAGCCCAACGACAACTCACTTGAGCATTTACTCCATGGCGTGCAGCCAGAGTTCTAATCTTAAAACACTGGGATGGCCCGTAGCCCCCCATTGTGTCATGGCACGCAGGCTTAAGACTCTCGCTATGCGCTCCAATAGACCGCACCTTCTGGTCCACGTCGGACGGACATAACGTAGGTCGGATCCTCCACCCCCCGTTGCTCAAATCGCCTTGCCTTCACCGAGTACGGCGTACTCGCGGCTTACTCAAAGGCGCGGGTCGGTCTCACCAATCCTGTTCTTGGAATTCAAGCCTGGGTATTTCTATTACACCCATTTATCTCACAACATCAGCGAGTCTTTCCTGTGCACAATAGTACTTCCTGTTACTTGTTCACAGGTACGACACCGCAATATCACAAATGTCAGGGGTCTTTCCTGGGCACACCAATACTTCCTGCTACTCTTTTCACAGGTACCACCTACGACATCAAGCATCACAAAGGGCCTTTCCTGGTCACACCAGTACTTCCTGTTACTCATTCACAGGTACGACCCAATAACACAAGCATAACACGGATATTTCCTGGACTACCACTCCAGTACTTCCTGCTACTACCCTTCACAGGCATAACCCGTTGACTCCTTAAACTACACGTTTATCACAGAGTCTTCTCCGATTCGTATGCAACATCACCAATCCAGACTAACCTGTCCAGATGGGCTTCACACAACATGCCTATTCCCTACTCCATTTTTGGATCTATATGCCAATAAAAGGGGATTCCATGAATCACCCAAAAGACTCCCAAAATCATCCACCTTTTGGTGGGGGGAATCACATGCCTATGCCAAAAAGGAAGTCTTAACATGGCTAGGAAGAAAAGTCGTTACCCTTGAAGACCGCTTTGGTGCCATGAAGTTCCTAGCTGGCTAGGAAGAGCTTTTCCTCCGCAAAAATGGCCTCGGATCACCGCTTGACACTCACAACCTCCACCACCGAACAACCCCTCTTCGTCTTCTCCGTCTTCCTTTCCCTTTCTCTCTCTAAACTTTTAGAAAGATGAAGGTAATAACAAAATGAGAATACATTCTCTGTTTTCGGCCTTAAGGAAGTAGGAAAGAAGCTCAGCCTTTGGATCTCAGCTGAAGGAAATGGACGGCTACGAAAAATCGGGAAAAACGATTTTCGCGTCCGACACGCCCTGTGACACGCCTGTGTCACAGGCCGTGTACTCAAAGCGGTGCTCAACCCGCCTTATCCCCAAAACAGGTCACCGCCACGGGACACGCACAAAGTCACGCCCGTGACACAGGTCTGCGCTTGACGATCTGCGTTCGACGATCAGGCAGCGATCGTTGAGCTCGCCAGCGATCGTCGAGCTCGCCAGCGATCGTCAAACCGCGCGTTCGACGATTTCCGTTCGACGATTTCGTGGTCGACAATTTCCGTTCGACGATTTTCCCCAGCGTTCGACGATTTCCGTTCGACGATTTCCGTTCGTCGATTTTCCCGCGCTCGTCGAGTTGGCCAGCGCTCGACGATTGGCCCAGCGTTCGACGATTCCGCGTTCACCGATTTTGCCAGCCACGAAGCCTTTGCTAAATCGTCGAGCTCAATTCGTTGAACACAACATTTCGTCGACCTGACGCCGAACCCGAGCGGGACACGCCCTCTGTCACGCCCGTGTTCCAGGGCGTGACCGCCCAAACACTTTCCGCCGAACGACTTTCGTCGATCTCGGCACGACTCCGCACCCGAGCAGGACACGCCCTGGGACACGCCCGTGTCCCAGGCCGTGTCACCCAAAAATTTTCCTGCTACAAAAATTGGGCTGTTACAACCCTACCCTCATACAAGAAATTTCATCCTCGAAATTCGCACACAGGAAGGCAACCAGCAACCAAACAATTATAACATTAAAATTCTCATGTTACAACAACATATGTTCACTCTCCACTCATTACAGAAACAGCTCGGGAAACTCCACTCGCATGGTTTGCTCTCGCTCCCATGTAAGTTCCTCACGGCCGCAGTTGTCCCACCAGACTTTAACCATTTCGACCATCTTGTTCCGCAATTGTTTCTCGGCTCGATCCTCGATCTGAATATGGGTCTAACTCTCGTTGTTAGCCCATACTCCACCGACACACGATCGTCCGTGATCACTTGAGCTGCATCTTTAACGGCCTTCCGAAGCACCGAGATGTGAAACACATCATGTAATCCACCCAAGTCTGCCAAAAGAGCTAGCCGATATGCCGCTTCTCCGACTCGCTCAACCACTTCAAATGGACCCAAATATCTTGCACTCAACTTTTTCAAACGTCGAATCCTGGAGACACCTTTGAATGGCTTGATCTTCAAGTAGACCCAATCGCCAACCGCGAACTCCACGTTCCGGTGCTTGGCGTTGTAGTACTTCGCTTGACGATCTTGGGCTATGAGTAGTCTCTCTCGAATAGTCCGAATGGTTGAATTTGCTTCATCTACTTCATTAAGTTTATAAACTCGAGCTTCGCCCGCTTCTACCCAAGCCAAGGGAGTACGATACTTCCTTCCATATATCGCTTCATACGATGCCATCCCAATGCTCGCCTGGTAGCTGTTATTATAGGCACACTCCACCATGTAGAGATGATCTTCCCATCTCTTTCTGAAGTCGAGGGAGCACATTAGGAGCAAGTCCTCCATCGTTCTGTTGGTACGTTCAGTTTGACCATCCGTTTGGGGATGAAAGGCCGTACTGAATGTCAACTTCGTGCCAACAGTTGGTGAACTAGCCTCCAGTCATTTGACGTCAACCGCCCATCACGATCACTTACGATGCTCCGAGGAACACCGTGCAGCCACACAATCTGGTCAACATATAATTTTGCCAAACTTTCGACCGAATCATCTCGCCTGTTCGGGAGAAAATGTGCCACTTTAGTTAGCCGGTCAACAATCACCCAAATGGAATCATTTTCTCACTGAGATCTCGACAACCCGTGCACAAAATCCATGGAAATATCATCAAACTTCCACTCTAGGATCGACTGCGACTTCAAATAACCACCCGGCTTTTGGCATTCCGCCTTCATCATCGCACATGTTTGACATTTGGCCACATAGAGGGCAACATCTTTCTTTAACCCCGGCCACCAGAATAACTTTTTCATATCATTGAACATCTTCGTGCTCCCGGGGTGAATGGAATACTTTGTATAATGTGCTTCATACATCAGTTCTTCTCTCAATTTACCCACATTCGGGGCGCACAAACGACCCTTTTTTCGCAAAAGACCGTTATTCCAGGAGAATTTGCCCTCTGGCCCCTCGTTAATATAGCGTAAGAGATCTTCATCTAACCCCGTTGCTCGTCGAATCCGGTCTGCAAGGTCACATTGCACCTCCATCCAATTCAGACATGCATTGGCGGTAAAATTCTTGTCAACACAATAAATCTCTAACGCTTCTAGCTCCTAGATGAGACGTTCATCATGCCTTTGTAACCAACTCGCTCTAGCCGGAGCTCTCCGACTCAAGGCATCCGTGACTATGTTTCCCTTCCTGGGAGTATAGTGGATCTCGAAAGTGTAGTCCCAAAGGAACTCCAACCACCTTCGTTGTCGCATGTTCAAGTTCTTCTGTTCCAATAGGCACTTTAAGCTCTTATGATCTGTATAGATCTCCACCTTCACTGCATAAAGATAGTGTCGCCACAACTTTAGTGCAAAAATCACCGCCGCCAACTCTAAGTCATGGACGAGATAATTTCGTTCGTGCACCTTCAGCTGGCGTGAGCCATAAGAAATTACCTTTCCATTCTGCAGAAGAACGCAGCCTAAGCCGCTCCCCGAGGCATCACTATAAATAACAAATCCATCGGTCCCACTTGGCGAAGACAACACCGGCGCCGCGGTCAACCGAACCTTCAACTCTTCAAAAGCTCGTGCGCACTCTGGCGTCCAAACGAACTACTGATCTTTTCTCGTCAGCATGGTTAGTAGCAAAGCGATCCGCGAGAAATTCTCAATAAATCTTCGATAGTAGCCCGCAATTCCAAGGAAACTCCTGACCTCGGCCACGGAAGACAACACTGGCCACTCTTGTATGGCTCTTATCTTTGCTGGATCCACTGCAATGCCCGCTCCACTCACCACATGGCCTAGGAAAGCCACTGACGATAACCAAAACTCGCAGTTCGAGAACTTGACATAGAGCTGATTTTGCCTCAATGTGTTCAACACCAACCGCAAATGTGTTTCATGTTCAGCTTTCGACTTTGAGTACACCAGGATGTCATCAATGAACACGATCACAAACAAATCCAGGTACTCTCGGAACGTGAGGTGCATCAAATCCATAAACACCGAGGGAGCATTGCACAGTCCAAATGACATGACTGTGAACTCATAGTGCCCGTAATGCGTTCCAAATGCGGTTTTGGGAATGTCACCTTCCCGAATTCTCAACTGGTAATAACCAGACTTCAGGTCCAACTTCAAATAGACGGTCGAGCCCACCAGCTGATCGAATAATTCATCAATCCGGGGTATCAGATATTTATTCTTCTCGGTCAGCTTATTCAGTTCACGGTAGTCAATACATAACCGTAACCCACTGTCTTTCTTCTTCACAAAAAGCATAGGCGGGCTCCAAGGTGACATGCTTGGGCGTATATAACCTTGCTCCAGCAATTCTTGTAGTTGGACCTTCAGCTCAGCCATCTCCTTCGGCGCGACACGATATGGCGAGCGGGCCACAGGTTTCGCACCGGGCACCAACTCGATCGTGAAGTCAATCTCCCGCTGGGGTGGTAGCCCAGAGAGATCCTTGGGAAACACATCTGTAAATTCCGACACAATCGGAACCTCGCACATACTGGTCTTAGGCTCAACAGCCTGAATCAGTGCGAAGTAACACTCCGCACCCTTCCGAACAGCCTTGACTACTTGGAGTGCAGATAGCAACGTCCTGCCCACTCCTCGCATACCCGCGAACTATGTCTCCTGTTCGGTATTCTGGCCCAACGTGATTTCTTTGGACTGGCAATCAATTAAGGCATGCTGCTCCGCAAGCCAATCCATACCAAATATCACGTCGAATTCCGATGTCGGCAATACAGATGCAGTCAAACTGAAATCCCGACTTCTTATTTGGACCGCCACATCGCAAGCTTGATCCGCAAGCATCCAACAGCCATTCAACAACAACACTCTGACACTATCTGTCTTTGCACGACTAGGTATCCCAAGCTGCGCAATGAACTCGCTAGACAGAAAAGAATGTGACGCACCCGTATCAAACAGTGCTCGCACCAGCGTGTCCCGAATTATCACAAAACCTGTGACAATCATGTCACACACACAAACTGCAAACACATAGGCACTTAACAAAGCATACAAGTAATATAATATGCCAAACTAAACTCATACCTGTGACGACGTCACTCTGCTTGATGACCTCCTGCAGGCCAAGATTGTAGACCCGGGGATGCGCCTGCGAGGCAGAGGAGTCCACTACTGCTTTGCCCTTCTCCGCATACGATGCTACCGCCTTCTTTTCATTCTTTGGCGGCACCCGACACTCTGGGGCTATATGCCCCACTCGTCCAAAATTAAAGCATGTACGAGTATCCGGCCTTGAGGTAGCCCCCGATGTTGCTCCCGATGCAACTAATGAAGGAGCTTGTCCACTTGTCTTGGACTTCTTGCCCCATTTCTTCTTATACAATGGTTTCCCAGGTCGGGGCACCTTCCACTCCGGTTGCGTCACAGCCAAAGCCCTCTTCCCCTGCACCCTCTTCATATTTTTTTCCAGCGTGCTCGCAGTGTCGACCAACGCCTGGAAGGCTTGGTTCACAGAACTAGAAAGCAGGAACCTCAGCTCGTCCCGCAGTCCTTCGTAGAACCTATTTGTCTTCCTCTGCTCATCAACAAAAATAGAACCCGCATACCGCCCTGTAATACCTCCCCTGCAATGACCGTATAATATAGGTCCGGCCGGGGCCCCACAACATACAGATGCCACAGCTTCAGTATTATAAAATGATATAGCTACCCAAACTCAAAACTCAAAACACATCACAGCGGAAACAACAAAGAGACTAGAAGTTATCCACGCCTACAAGAGTAACAAAATGGCCTTAAGGCCTTACAACAAGAGTGAATCCAAAATCGAATAATACATCAGTCCTGAAAGTGCATTAGTACATCTAGTCTACCTCGGCATGCAAGCCGGTCACCAAGGGCATCAAAACATACAATGTCATAAAGAGTAGAGCTACAACAAAAAGTTAACACTTCATGAGGCTTAGGCCTTTCTGGCCGGCGAGCTAGATCCTGCTTGCGATCCTTGCCCTGTAAAAATTATTAGTAACGTGGGTCAGCAAAGGCTGACCTCAAACTGTGTAACAAACACATCTCCTCCCGGCCGCCCCTAACGGACCCCGGGGTACTCCTCCAACCTGCAAGTTAGCACTTCGTATGCAATAATCAAAAGCAAGAAAAGAAACTAAGGAAACGGGCTTCGATGTCTCAAACATCATACATGTTCTCTATTGTTGAGCATATAATAATAGGGTCTACTATGCAACATGAATGCAACACCCGGGCTTCACCCAAGACACCCTATAGCATATGCATCTAGCACAACATCACATCAATTGGGTACTCATCATTTCCCCATTGGCATAAAGCCGCAAACAAAGGGGAACCACAATCCCCCAATGACATACAAGCCACCACACGGAAACTCTTGCCAAGGCCCCACCCGCTCACGATCGCAGGCCCGGGCTTGCCGGCAAACTCTGACTTCTCATGTCAGGATTCCGTCCAACACACTGACCGATTCTAAGAACCCTTGCTGGACCCCACCCGCTCATGGCCTCATTGCCCGGGCTTGTCCCATGCTCGGCGTTCTTGTCAGTCTCACACAAAGGGGACTAGTCTCGCCGGGACACTTTCCACACATGAATTGCATGTCACGGGATAGCCAGCCGACCACAGAGACACAACCACACCTTGGCACGTCACAAATCAAGACATTTCCACCATAATCCTTCATTCGTACTGCAGCGTTCCCGCGCATCAAGGAAACCATCTACCACTCATGCGGAGCTAACCTTGTTCACCAAGGAAACCATCTACTGGCAATGAGGAGCTAACCTTGTCCGGTACCGGCCACACATACTCATGCAAGATAAAGGGAAGAATGTCACAAATATCACAAACATCACAAACGGCCCCTTGCCACATCGGATTTCTACGAATCCTTAAACCTCGTATGCAACATCACCGAGTCGGACTAACGGCCGCGACTACAGCTTCACCCACCATGCCTAATCCACTAACGGAGCGGATCTCTAATGCAAAATCATGCCGGGGACGGACTCAAACGACCCGGAGGTTCCTCTTGAACCTTGGCGACCCAAACCCCTCTCATTTGAGTGTTTGGTGCCCAAAAACTAGAAAAGAAAAGATGCTAAAACATGCATCCTAAAACCGAGAGTAGAAGTGTCGTTACCTTCCGACTCCTCTTCCTAGCCATGAAAAAATAGCCGGATGAAAACCTTCGCAACGATCTAGCCTCCACGGATCAGGATTCGGCTCGCGATTTGGAGCACCGAAACCTCTCCAACAGCCGGATCTCTACTTCAACTTCTTCCTTGCTCTCCCCTCTCTCTAGAACTTAGAAAGAGAACCACTCAAAAGAAAATGAGGGTTTTTAAGGGTCCAATCCCGTGTATATCGCATCAGGAACAACCCCAGCCGTTGGATCCCAAATTAAAGAAATGAACGGCCTTGATTCGGGCCTGAAATGCTAAAACTGGGCCGAACACGGCCTTCGACACGCCCGTGTCCAGGGCCGTGTCCCCCATTCGCCGTCAAAATCGACGCGCCTTGAACGACACACGGGCATCCGACACGCCCGTGTTCGACCCGACACGCCCGTGTTCCAACTGGCACGGCCGTGTGGTAGGCCGTGTGCCTCCATCGACACAGCCCCGAAAATAACCCGAGACTCACACGGGTACTGGACACGCCCGTGTCCTTGCCCGTATCTAACTCAACACACCTGGGCTCCAGGCCGTGTTCATTGTCTTGACACTTCGTCGAGCGAAGTTCGTCGACTGACTGACACAGCCTTGGACACGCCCGTGTCCTGGGCCGTATGCCTTGTCTCGACACATCGTCGAGCGGAATTCGTCGACTGCCTGATATGGTCTTGGACACGCCCGTGTCTTAGGCCGTGTGCCTTGTCTCGACACATCGTCGAGCGAAATTCGTCGACTCCCCGAGCCGGTCGTCGACACGGGCTCGACACGCCATGAGACACGCCCGTATCTCAGGCCGTGTCCTCTGCTCGATGATCGTCGACTCCAAAATCGTCGACCTCATGACCAAAACGTCGACTGGAGCCTGACACGCCCTGGGACACGCCCGTGTCCCAGGCCGTGTGCTCCCTGCCAGAAACCAATTTTCCTTCTACAAATTTTGGGGCGTTACACGCCCCAAGCGTGTAAACTCATGCAGGTACGCGTCAACACTGCCATCACCTTACGTTAGCCTTTGGAATTCATTTTCCATGGCTATCCGTTGAGCCGTCGGGAGGTGCTTCGCTAGGAAGAGTCGGGAGAATTCTTCCATGGATACTTGTATTAAGGGACGACCCGCCAAGTGATGTAGCTCCATCTCGTCCCACCACAGTCTAGCATCTCCTTCAAGAAGGAAGGTAGCTAAGGTGACCTTCTGATGTTCCTTCGATCAAATCACCGTCATGATTCGCTTGACGTGCGATAGCCAATCCTCAGCCTGCGTAGGAGTTCCTGCTCCCTAAAACGTAGGCGGATGGAAACTCATAAACCGCGTCAACTGCTTCTCAGCCGATCGAGGAGCCACATCCACTACAGGTGCAGGCCTTGCCGCCACCTGTTCTGGCCTCACAGCCGGTTGTTCCTGCCTAAGTGGCTGGCCTTGGATCATGGCAGACAAATCCTCAGCAACTAACCGCACATGTTCCGCAGACGGTGGAGGTGTAGACACCGCGACTGGTGCCGTACTTTCATCAGAATGCTGGGGCTTTGACTGCCCAGCTCCACTCCGTGTCACCTAAAGGTGGACAAGACACACACATTATCGGTCTTACACAAGCAAACAACACAAAATAGGAACACACAGGTTCCTCAAACACATAAATTTGCATTCCTATCATGGACATTCAGGAGTTCAATTATATAAACGTGGTTTGCACAGACACGTGCTCGCCACCCCACAAAAGAAGTCGACCATGACTTCGAGAGGGAAAGACAAGGACAGCTGATACCAAAAATGTAACAACCCCATCCGTTCATATGGTATATATTAGAAGGTCCGGCCAGGGCCCCACAACATATATCACAAAACAGGCAGTGAAGGTACGGGATGATACCAGAGTAGCGCAGCGCACCTTCACACATTGCATTCTAGCGGAAGCCTATACAAACACTTTGAACTCCACACTTGAATGTCCAACATATAAAACAACTCCACATTGTATATATATAATAGGAATGTCTTACAACAACACGAAAGTTGGCCTTATGACCGTACATGGATTTCAAATAGTGGCCTAAATATTGGCGCGTAGGTCGACCACATTAAAAGAAAACACAACATTCATCCAATTAGCCTTCAAGGGCTAGCAGCAGCAGCAGTAGGGAAATCAACCTTTATGCGTCCTGCTTGGCTCTCCAGCACCCGTACAGGGACAATCCACCCAACAGTGGCAAACAGAAGCAACGGTCAGCGTTCAGCTGACCAAATTATAACGACCCTACCCCTTTTCTCGGGGCAGTAGTAATCTTCCCTGCAGGCATATCATATCACAAGCATGACAATAAATCTCATATAATGTGCTTTCACGCACACATGCCATCATAACCGTCAGCCCCCCGGCCCAATGGTCCGTGCACTCAGGGCACATTCTTGGTGTACTGGCAAATCAGTTGCCCACCACTGTATCAGGGTCACAGCCCAACGACAACTCACTTGAGCATTTACTCCATGGCGTGCAGCCGGAGTTCTAGTCTTAAAACACCGGGATGGCCCGTAGCCCCCCATTGTGTCATGGCACGCAGGCCTAAGACTCTCGTTATGCGCTCCAACAGACCGCACCTTCTTGTCCACGTCGGACGGACATAATGCAGGTCGGATCCTCCACCCCCTGTTGCTCAAATCGCCTTGCCTTCACCAAGTACGGCGTACTCGCGGCTTACTCAAAGGCGTGGGTTAGTCTCACCAATCCTGTTCTTGGCATTCAAGCCTGGGTATTTCTATTACACCCATTCATCTCACAACATCAGCGTGTCTTTCCTGGGCAAACCAGTACTTCCTGTTACTCGTTCACAAGTATGGCACCGCAATATCACAAATGTCAGGGGTCTTTCCTGGGCACATCAGTACTTCCTGCTACTCTCTTCATAGGTACCACCTATGACATCAAGCATCACAAAGGGCCTTTCATGGTCACACCAATACTTCCTGTTACTCATTCACAGGTACGACCCAATAGTACAAGCATAACACAGATATTTCCTGGACTACCACTCCAGTACTTCCTGCTACTACCCTTCACAGGCATAACCTGTTGACTCCTTAAACTACACGTTTATCACGGAGTCTTCTCTGATTCGTATGCAACATCACCAATCCAGACCAACCTGTCGAGATGGGCTTCACACAGCATGCCTATTCCGTACTCCATTTCCGGATCTATATGCCAATAAAAGGGGGGATTCCATGAATCACCCAAAAGACTCCCAAAATCAGCCACCTTTTTGGAGGGAATCACATGCCTATGCCAAAAAGGAAGCCTTCACATGGCTAGGAAGAAAAGTTGTTACCCTTGAAGACCACTTTGGTGCCATGAAGTTCCTAGCTGGCTAGGAAGAGTTTTTCCTTCGCAAAAATGGCCTCGGATCACCGCTTGACACTCACAAGCTCCACCACCGAACAACCCCTCTTCTTCTTCTCCGTCTTCCATTCCCTTTCTCTCTCTAAACTTTTAGAAAGATGAAGGCAATAACAAAATGAGAATACGTTCTCTGTTTTCGGCCTTAAGGAAGTTGGAAAGAAGCTCAGCCTTTGGATCTCAGCTGAAGGAAATGGACGGCTACGAAAAATCGGGAAAAACGATTTTCGCGTCCGACACGCCCTGTGACACGCCCGTGTACTCAAAGCGGTGCTCAACCTGCCTTATCCCCAAAACAGGTCACCACTACGGGACACGCCCAAAGTCACGCCCGTGACACAGGTCTGCGCTCGACGATCTGCGTTCGACGATCAGGCATCGATCGTCGAGCTCGCTAGCGATCGTCGAGCTCGTCAGCGATCGTCAAACCGCGGTTCGACGATTCCGCGTTCGACGATTCCGCGGTCGACGATTTCCCTAGCGTTCGACGATTTCTGTTCGACGATTTGCCAGCGCTCGTCGAGTTGGCCAGCGCTCGACGATTGGCCCAGCGTTCGACGATTCCGCGTTCCCCGATTTTGCCAGCCACGAAGCCTTTGCTAAATTATCGAGCTCAATTCATTGAACACAGCATTTCGTCGACCTGATGCCGAACCCGAGCGGGACACGCCCTCTGTCACGCCCGTGTTCCAGGGCATGACCGCCCAAATACTTTCCGTCGGTCTCGGCACGACTCCGCACCCGAGCAGGACACGCCCTGGGACACGCCTGTGTCCCAGGCCGTGTCACCCAAAATTTTTCCTGCTACAAAAATTGGGCTTTTACAACAAGGACTTAGCCGGATTCCAAGAAAACCGCCAGGAGCAAGGCACATGATCACAACTAAGCGGACTTGCCTCACACTATGCGGACAAGGTACAGTCCGCACAGTCCGTATAGTCCGCAACATCATCACACATGGACAGCCACAACCCATTTAGTAACAGTCCGCACATGAAAGAGGCAGTCCGTATAGTACAAGACCAAAGCCTCCCTCCGCCACAAGTCCACGACCAAAGGCAGTCCGCCCGATCAGCAGCGGACTTCGCGGATACTACAGACACACTGGACTTGTCACAGAATGTGACCAAGTCCAGTAAATCACCAAAGGCCTAGCGCAAGCTCGATAGACAAGGCCTATTCCGCCAATCATCCAAAGTAGATCACGAACACTCCTCCAGAGTTAAGGCAGAGTCCGCAAGCAATCCACACATAGCTGCCCAAACAAACGACCAACTGTCGGACTCCGACACCAGTTCGCGCAGTCCTCCCCAGCAGTTAGCACCTGCTGTACTATCAGAGTTCGGTAAGGGCCACATCCAAACTCCAAGGTCAATCCGCCACAGCAGACACCGTGGACACGCTAGTCCGCAAGCCTCCCGCGGACAGGACACCCAATCCGCCGGTTAACACAAGCTTGCAACACAAGGCCACTGAACAGAGCACTGCCTTCAGCCCGCAAACCGCAGTCCGCTCAATCCGCTTCACCAGAAGCCCGACATCCTTGGTCATAGGACAACCAAGCCGCACAACAGACTGAACGAGCCGCATCCAGACCGCACAGGCCGCTCCTCAATAGCCAAGCCAGCCAAGATCACCAGGACAGCCAAACACCCTGTCCACAGACAGCAGTCCGCCCAGGCCGCAGACTTAGTCCGCACAGGCCGCTCAGACCACAGGCTGCTCAATCAGCAAGCCACCAAGACAGCTACCACCCAGGCCACAGTCATCAGTCCGCCCAGGCCGCGGACTCAGTCCACACAGGCCGCTTAAACCGCCCGGCCTGCCCATCACCCACTTCCACTTCATAAATTTCAACATTCCCCCTTGAAGTGAGAAGTGGTGATCAAGCCCAGCAAGATACGTAACTGCTGAAAAGGCCCCTTCGATAGCGGTTTCGTGAATATGTCAGCAAGATTATCTTCACTCCGAACATGCCCGACCAGAAGAGATCCCTCCAACACCCTCTCCCCTATGAAGTGGTGTGCGATCTTAATATGCTTGCTCCTTGCGTGACACACTGAATTGTTTACCAGTTTGAGAGCACTCTCATTGTCACCCCGGAGTAAAGTAGGCCCTTGCACTTCTTCATGAACATCCTCGACAAGCCTCCTGAATACCAAGGGATCAGGAAGAATCCTTCTTTCATCTCGTTGAAGCTTCAGCCCATGTTCCAGTGGAGTAGAGCAACACTTACCTTCGCCCATGCCGAATCGACTTACAATGCGATCCGCATATCCCTTTTGGCAAATGAGAATCCTGCACTCCTTCCTCTCCACTTCAAGACCGAGAAAGTGATGAAGCTCCCCCAAGTCTTTCATCTAGAAGCGTATAACAAGCTTAGCCCTGAGCCTTGCTACTTCCTCGTCTGAATTCCCTGTGATGATCATATCATCCACATACAGCAGGACCAAGACTTGAAGCTCCCCCTTCTTCTTGACGAACAAGCTAGAATCCGAGTTGGAAGCATTATACCCGCAGAATTGCAAATACTCTGCTATCTTCCCATACCAAGATCTAGGAGCTTGCTTCAACTCTGTAGAGAGCCTTCCTGAGCTTACAGACATAGTCTGGATGATCTTCAGAAACAAATCCAAGTGGTTGATCTATGAAGATGTCCTTGTCAATCTCTCCGTAAAGAAATGCGTTCTTCACATCAAGCTGCCACATCCTCCATCCCTTACTAGCAGCCAAGGCGATCACCACTCTAACTGAAGTCATCTTTGCAACCAGACTAAACTTCTCCTCATAGTCTTCTCCATACTACTGTGAGAATCCTCGAGCAACCAGGCGAGCTTTGAACCTATCAATGCTCCCATCAGCCTTCTTCTTCAACTTATACACCCACTTGCAAGTCACTGGAGTAATGTCATCAACCTTGGGCACAAGGTCCTAGGTTTCATTCTTCTTGAGAGCAGCAATCTCTTTCTTCATGGCATCATCCCACTCCTTGACTCCATTAGCCTCATTGAAGTTTGCAGGTTCTCGTTTATCCAGAGGACCTACAAAGAAGCAGGATACAAAAGCTCACTGCATTCTCATCACAGTAACGAGTCGGTGGCTTAATAGCCCTCTTCGATCTCCGAAGGGTCTGCTCCTTGCTTACTACCTCTGTTTCTCCTTTAGGCTCAGCACCACCTTCAGGCAAGCTTTGAGCAATGCTCCCCCTGCTTCCTGAGCCAGAAGCCTCAGCACCAGAATTTGAAGCAACATGGGCTGCTAGTGAATGTTAGAAACGAATAAAAACAAACCGGAAGTGGTTTAACAGAAACTTTATTATCTGAAAAAGGTATCTATTACAAAGGTATGACCTCCCTTATATAGAATGGAGGAGAGATGAGAGAATACAAATAAGAGATGTGAGACTAAAATATTTGTAGGAGTAAGCGGACTAATACAAAACAATTCGCCACAAGCTGCGCGGTTAGACAGAAGGGCTAACCGCTCGGCTACCACCAGAGAGAGAGAGATCACCATGGGAGACCGCTAGACCGCCCGGTCTCCAAGTCTCCAGAGGCAAGCTGCTAGACCGCTCGGACACTAGACAACAACAACACAGCAACCAAACCACTGAAGGGAAACCGCCAGACCGCGCGGTCTTCAACCCGCCAAGACAGACCGCCAGACCTCCCGGTCTCCAACTCCAACACTCCCCCTCAAGCTGGAGCATATATATCAATCATGCCCAGCTTGTCACAAATATGAAGAAACGAGGCGGAGACTGGACTTGGTGAAGATGTCAGCCAGCTCTTTATCAGAAGTGATGAAGGGAGTGCAAATTTGTTCCTTCAGAATCTCCTCACGAATGAAATGACAGTCGACCTCAATGTGCTTGGTTCTTTCATGGAAGACCGGATTTTTGGAGATGTATATGACAGCCTTGTTATCACAGAACATATGTAGAGGATGGTTGTACACCTCTCCTAAATCCAGCAGGAGAGCCCGTAGCCACTTTAACTCACAAGTGGTTGATGCCATACTACGATACTCTGCTTCAGCACTAGACCTGAAAACAACCGACTGCTTCTTGCTCTTCCAGCTCACCAGATTTCCCCCAACAAAGATGCAAAAACCCGAAGTTGACTTGCGATCCCCTTTGTCATCAGGGTAACTCGCATCTGAGTATGCTTCAACCATCAGATGACCATTCTTCTGAAAGAGTAATCCTTTCCCAGGCGCTGCTTTGACATACTCCAAGATCCTCAAGGAGGACTGTAGATGGCACTCCCTAGGTTCTTGCATGAATTGACTCACTTTGCCCATAACATAGGAAATGTTGGGCCTGGTCACAGTGAGATATATGAGCTTACCAACCAGACGCCAGTACCGCGTAATATCTGAAAGAGGAGGCGAATCATCTATCCAGATTTTGTCTTCTCTAGTTGCCATGGGGCATCAGGCATGTTTAGCTCCACTCAATCCTGCCTCTTTTAAAAGATCAAGGGCATACCTACGTTGGGAGAGGACTAAGGAGTTGGGCTTCCGATAGATTTCGATCCCCAGAAAGTACTTCGGAGAGCCCATATCTTTCATGACCAGATGTTGACGAAGATGCCGCTTTGTCAAGGCTACCCCTTCCTTGGTCATCGCCAGTGAGAAGGATGTCATCGACGTACACAACAAGAACCACTAGTCCCGAGGAGGTTTTGCGAATAAATAGCGAGTGATTCGGCAGAAGCTTCGCACAAAACCAACGGCTGCCACGATGCCGCTGAACTTGTCGAACCAAGCTCGAGGGCTCTTCTTGAGATCATAGATTGCCTTCTTCAGCCGACAGACTCGTGTCTCCCCCTGAGCAACATACCCAGGAGGTTGCTCCATGTAGACAGCCTCCTGAAGATCACCATAAA
This sequence comes from Platanthera guangdongensis, assembly GCA_039583875.1. Lineage (NCBI taxonomy): Eukaryota > Viridiplantae > Streptophyta > Magnoliopsida > Asparagales > Orchidaceae > Platanthera > Platanthera guangdongensis. The sequence goes on along the minus strand of CM077160.1, from coordinate 119,640,860 downwards.
GGAAGGCATTCTTGACATCCAGCTGGGAAATCGGCTAATCTCTATTGACCGCCACAGAGAGAAGGACCCGGATAGTGCTGAGACGAGCCACGGGAGAGAAGGTGTCAAAGTAATCAACCCCATAGGTCTGAGTAAATCCCTTAGCAATAAGGCGAGACTTATAACGATCCACAGTACCGTCTGGGCCAAATTTTACCACAAAGACCCAGCGACAGCCAACGACATCATTACCGAGGGGAGGAGGAGCAAGAGTCCAGGTACCTCGCTCAGTTAGGGTCGCCATTTCCTCATCTATGGCCATCTTCCAATGAGGAATAACAAGGGCTCCTGGTAGGAATGGAGGTGTGGTAGTGGCAGAGATAGCCAGTGCAAAGGCCCTGCGAGAAGAGGTGAGACGATCATATGAAACAACAACAGCAAGGGGGTGTAGGGTACACGTCCGCACCCCTTCGCGAAGAGCTACATGAAGATCCAGGTCAGCAGGCCCCTCGGCATCCAGAGCATCCGTGGCAGAGAGAGCTGGCCCGGGAGGAGAGAGCGGCGGCGGCGGAGATGAGGGAGATGGTGGCGGAGAAGAGGGAGAGAGAGAGGTGGAGGGAGAGGAGTGGACGGAGATGGTGTAGGGGTGGAGATCGTAGTAGGAGACGAGGGAACGAAGGAAATAGCAGGAGAATCAGAAGCTGGGGGAAGAGGAGACGAGGCATCCGAGAAGTAGGAGGCATCCGAGAAGTAGGAGGCATTCTCGAAGAAGGTGACGTCAATAGAGATGAATTGCTTACGAAGAACGGGATCAAAGCAACAATATCCTTTCTGAGTGGTGGAGTACCCCAGAAAGACACATTTGGTGGAGGGAGGGGAGAGCTTATCACGGGTGGCGGAGGGGGCATGCACAAAGGCAGTACACCCAAAGATGCGGAGAGGGAGAGGAAAAGACTCCTTGTCCGGATACAGAATGGAGAATGGGGTTTTCCCGTAGAGAACCGTGGAGGGGATGCGATTGATGAGGTAGCAGACAAGGAGAACAACATAGCCCCAATAGGAGCGAGGAACATGCATCTGGGTCATCAAGGTGCGAGCGACATCGAGGAGATGACAGTTTTTGTGTTCCGCCACCCCATTTTGCTGGGAGGTATAAACACAACTAGTCTGATGAATAATGCCATGTTGCACACAGAAAGAGGTAAAAACACGACTCAAATATTATGTAGCATTGTCTGAGCGAAAAGTTTTAATACAAACACCAAACTGAGTTTTGATTAATTGATAAAAAGAAACCCATACATCCAAAAGTTCAGAGCGATCTCGTAAGAGATACACCCAAGTACATCTAGAAAAGTCATCAATAAAAGTAACAAAATAAGAACTACCCCGACCAATAGTGAGGGTAGGAGTAGGTCCCCAGACATCGGAGTGGATTAGATCAAACAGATGGGTAGAGCCCCGACCTTGCTTTGGCGGGAAGGAGGAACGGTGATGCTTGCTAAGCATGACAAGCCTCGCAGTTGAGAGGAGGATTGGAAGGAGGGAGGTGGGGCAGAAGTTGATGTAGAAGCCGTGGAGGAGGATGACCGAGGTAGAGATGCCACTGGAGAAGATCCGTACAAGAGGAGGAGAAGGCGGACAAGGCGGAAACGTTGTCGAGGAAGTAGAGGCCGCCGCTCTCAGTCCCAGTAGCAATCGTCCGTTGGGAGCTCAGATCCTGAAAAGAACAAGAAGTCGGAGTAAACGTTACAGAGCACTGAAGCTGCTTGCATAAAGAGGTAACCGACAACAAATTGCATGGAAATTTGGGCACATAGAGAGTGTCCATTAGGCGAAGAGACAGAGTAACATGGACCACTCCTGAACCATGAACCGGGGAGGGAGAACCATCTGCAACAAGAACCGTGGGCACCCGATCATGCTGTTCGAGGAGAGTGAAGCAGTGAGGATTGCTTGTCATGTGATTAGTTGCTCCAGAGTCGATAAGCCATTTACCTTGAGTTACCACGTGGGCACTACCTGATGATGTGACCACGGAGGCAGTCGGCTTGGAAGAGGAGGCGGAGGAGTCACCCAAGGGGAGAAGATGTGGATTCTTCGTCCAACAGCGGTCAAGAGTATGGCCGGTGCGGCCACAGTGAGAGCAGAGGTAGCGGGAAAGAGCACGTCCGCCAGACTGGTGACTGCGGCTACCAGAGCCACTCTGCTGAGTTTGGTGAGCATAGTTGGCCGGTGGAGGAGGAGCGGGCAGAATCAGGTGCTGAAGGAGAGAGGTGACAGCATCAATGCGGGCAGCGATGACATCTAAGGTAGGAGATTCCGCCTCACCCAGAATTTGCTGGCGGATCATATCATAAGTATCAGGAAGCCGGAGCAGATAACACACAACCAAAAGCTCCTGGAAGTGCTTGTGTTGTTGAGCCAAATCCGCAGAGAAGGGGCGATTCTGAAGAATCTCAGCCCAAGAGACTTGAACCTATTGGTAGGCAGCAGGGGACAAGGTAGTACGGGCAAAGAGGTCCGCATACAACGTATAGATGCTGGACGTCTGAGCCCCCTTGGAGTACAGAGCGGCAAGATGAAGCCAAGCGGCCTTGACCATCTCATCATGATGGATGACGGGAAGACACTCATCAGATAGGCTATTAGCAAGCCAAGTTTGCACAAGCGCATCACTCGCATCCCAGTCATCAAAGAGAGGTGAAGTGGTTGGAGGAGGGTCATCAACGAGATGGTGGCGTTTGCGTTGTGAGCGAAGGAGAAAGGTGAAGGAGATTCTCCAATCCAGTTAGTTGGAGCCGACAAGCTTGGAAACGGTCCCAAGTTTCTCGGAAGGAGTAGTAGGAAGAGGCAGAGCCGGATTGACGACATGAGTGGTGGTAGGAGTCGTGGCAGTAGAAGCATCATAAAAGAGCCATAGAAGAAAACAACAGGAAGCCGCACGGTTAGAAAACAAGACATGTGGTTAGGAAACAAGCCGCGCGAACAGGGAGAAATCGCAACGGTAGGAGAAGGAGATCTGCAGCGGTCACGATGATGGACACCAGCGGCCAGAAAAGCCACGACCAAGCCGTAGAACCAAGATGAGGGAAAGAAGTCGAGCGGCTAGAAGGTAGCCCACGCGAACAGAAGAAGAAGGAGAAGGTCGCGCGAAAGAGACCAAGGCGTACGAGCCGAACAGAGATCGCACACAGAGGCCGCACACACAAAGGGCAGTGGCAAGAGACCGCACGAACAAGAATAAGAGACTGCGCGAACAGGAATAAGAGACCGCGCGAACAGTACGAGAAAAACAATCAGGAGGAAAAGATCGTTTCCTCTGATATCATGTTAGAAACGAACAAAAACAAACCAGAAGTGGTTTAACAGAAACTTTATTATCTGAAAAAGGTATCTATTACAAAGGTATGACCTCACTTATATAGAATGAAGGAGAGATGAGAGAATACAAATAAGAGATGTGGGACTAAAAATTTATAGGAGTAAGCGGACTAATATAGAACAATTCACACAAGCCGCACGGTTAGATAGAAGGGCTAACCGCCCGGCTACCACCAGAGAGAGAGAGAGAGAGAGAGAGAGAGAGAGAGAGAGAGAGATCACCATGGGAGACCGCTAGACCGCCTGGTCTCCAAGTTTCCAGAGGCAAGCCGCTAGACCACTCAGACACCAGACAACAACACACAAAAACCAAACCACTAAAGGGAAACCGCCAGACCGCGCGGTCTTCAACCCGCCAAGACAGACCGCCAGACCGCCCTGGTCTCCAACTCCAACAGTGAAACAGCAACCTCCTCTTCCAGGCCTTCAGCAGCCACCATCGGTTCTTCATTAACCTTGCTTCCAGTTAGCTCAACCGAGCCACCTCCATACGACGTCAGCTCGTCAAAGGAAACATCTCTTGACACAACGAATTTCTTCGTCGCAGGATCCATGCATTTCCATCCCTTCTTACGCTCATCGTAGCCAACAAAGACAAGCTTCCTTGCCTTTGCATCCAACTTAGTCCTTGAAGCATCCGGGACATGCACATAACAAGTTGATCCGAACACCCGAAGGTGTTCCACACTAGGCTTCTCCTTCAGCAACATTTCAAAGGGAGTCTTTATGTTGATCGGGCTAAGCGGCATCCGGTTGATGACATAAGAAACACAAGACATACCCTCTGCCCAAAAGGACCTTGGAATGTCTTTTGCATGAAGCCATCATTTGCAAGTCTCCGTCAGATGACGGATCTTCCGCTCCGCTACTCCATTTTGTTGTGGAGTGTGAGCACAAGTGAGCTCTCGTTGGATCCCGTGCTTCCTGCAGAAGTTAGAAAACTCGGAGGAGATAAACTCACCACCGTTATCTATTCTAAGCTTCTTGATCTGCAAGCCAAGCCGGCCCTCCACCAACTCCTTGAACTCCACAAACAAACAAAATGCTTCTGACTTCTCCTTCAAGAAATATACCCAAGTGTATCTTGAGTAGTAATCAATACAAAGTCTCAAGCTCCCGTCCTTCTTCTTTACAAAGAGGACTGATGCGCTCCAAGACGACAAACTTGGATGCACAAACCCTTGCTCCAACAACTCTTGAAGTTGCACCTTCAGCTCCGCCATTTCCTTAGGCGCTAGCCGATACAGAGATCGTGATACATGCTTTGCACATGACACTAGCTCAATAGTGAAATCTATCTCCCGTTGAGGCGGGGCTCCAGGAAGATCGGCGGGGAACACATCAGGGTACTCAGCTACCACTGAAATACTATCCAACGTAGGTTTCGGCTTTGCAACATCCACTAGTGTAAAGAACAGCTCTGCACCAGCACGAACCGCCTTCACCACCTGAAGAGCAGATATCAACGTCTTGCTCGACCCTTTCAAGCCCGTAAAAGTCGTCTCACGACTTGCTCCAAACTTGACTTCCTTGCGACCGCAATCAATATAGGCTTGCTGCTCCGAGAGCCAGTCCATGCCAAATATAACGTCGAACTCCACCAATGGTAGTAACGACGCTTGCAGATCGAACTCTTGATTCCCAATGCGAATCTTAACACCGCAGAATTTATCCGCGCGCATCGAACACCCATTCGGTAACAACACATCCAACTTGTCCTTCGCCATCGAAGAAGGTACTCCGATGCGCGATATGAATCCTTCGGACAAGAAGGAGTGTGAAGCTCCTATATCAAAGAGTGCTCTCGCCGGAAACTCACAAATCAAAACAAATCCTAAACAAGCAGTGGTAAGGTAACATACGCATAACAAGTATTTAAAGAAACTTAACTTGCTACAAATTAAACCGTACCTGTCACGACATCCGCTTGTTTGATGGCCTCATGTTGGCCAAGATTATAAACCCTTGGTTGAGACAGAGCATAATGGGACGCAGTTGACTCCACCGCCTTGCCCTTCTCTTCATAAGTTACTCCCGGCTTCCTCTCGGACTTGGGACGTCCGCTCTAACAGTCACGGGCAAAGTGCCCCGGCTTCCCGCAAGTAAAACATGCACCCGGGGTCCGAGCCGTGGTCGTCCCAGAAGCACCGGAATAAGGAGCTGGACCCGAAGTCCTAGCCTTCTTAAAGAACTTACGGTGCTCAGACTTTAAGTTAGATGGCACCTCGAACTCAGTCCTCTTATCACCCAAGCTCTTCTTTGCTTGAAAATTCTTCATGTCCTTCTCCAAGGACTGGGCCGTGTTGACCAAGGTCAAGAAACCCCGCGTCATCGACCCCGAGAGTAGTAGCCTCAAGTCATCTCTTAGACCTTCGTAGAAACGACTGGTCTTACGCTCCTCATCCGTGATGGTGGAGCTAGCATACCGACCCAACCGAGTAAGCTCGTGGAGATACTCATCCACGCTACTCTCTCCTTGTACCAACCTCTAGAACTCATTCCCCAAAGCTATCCTCTGAGTCGAAGGGAGGTACCTAGCTAAGAACAGTCTCGATAACTCCTCCATCAAGACGTCGGTAAGTTGCCTTCCTCTCAATAGATGCAGCTCGAAACCCTCCCACCACATCCTAGCGTCTCCATCCAAAAGGAACGTAGCTATTGTAACGCCCCGAAACTCAAAGGAGCAAAGGGGGACGTTTTGGGCCAGTTTGGGTTCTGGCAGCAGGCACACGACCTGGGACACGGGCGTGTCCCAGGGCGTGTCGAGCCTGTGTCGACACTTTGGTCTCGACATTGTGTCGAGACTGGGCACACGGCCTGCGACACGGGCGTGTCGACCCGTGTCGACACTTAGCCGCGAAGTCGACACTCTGCGTTCGACGAAGTGTCGAGACATGGCACACGGCCTGCGACACGGGCGTGTCGCAGGGCGTGTCAACCCGTGTCGACACTCGTCCCGGGGAGTCGACACTTTGGTCTCGACATTGTGTCGAGACAAGGCACACGGCCTAGGACACGGGCGTGTCCAAGGCCGTGTCAGTAGGTCGACGATCTTCGCTCAACGAAGTGTCGAGTGTCGAGACCGTGTACACGGCCTGAGGTCCAGGCGTGTTGAGGTGACACGGGTAAGGACATGGGCGTGTCCTAGAACCCGTGCAGTGCTCGGGTTGATTTTGGGGAAAAATGATAGGGGTACACGGCCGACCACACGGCCGTGTCACATGGAACACGGGCGTGTCAGCTCGAACACGGGCGTGTTCGATACCCGTGTGAGGTTCCAGGCGAGCCGATTTTGACGGCGAATGAGGCACACGGCCCTGGACACGGGCGTGTGCCAGGCCGTGTTCGGTCCAGCTTGCGCATTTCAGTCCCGAATCAAAGCCGTTCGTTTCCTTATTTTGAGATCCAACGGCTGGGGGTTGTTCCTGAAGGGATATACCCGGGATTGGACTTAGAAACCCTCACTTTTTCTTAAGTGTTATCTTTCTAAAACCTTAGAGAGAGAGGAGAGCCAAGGGAAGAAGAAGGAGCTAGATCCTGCCATTGGAGGAGCTTCAAAGCTCCGAATCGCGAGCCGACTCCGGATCCACGGAGGCAAAGCTAGTGCGGTGCTTTTCATCCGATTACTTTTCAATGGCGCCAAAGAGGAATGCTAGGGTAACGATCCTCATCTTGAGCATGAGTAGCTCTCTTTCTTTGCATAGGAAGCCCGTTCTCGCGAGTTTGCGTAGAGTTGGAGGCGTTCCTTCGGGTAGATATGTGAAGTCCCCGTTGTTTAGAGTCCGTAAGCGAGAACGGACATAGGCATGATGTGTGAAGCCTACCCGGACATGTTGGTCTGGATCGGTGATGTTGCATTGCATAATGCCGGAGAAGACTCCGTGCTATTGGTTGTTTTTCGAGTTTTCTACGCGGTAGATTGCAGCAGGGAGCCTTGGGGACTAACCCAAAGGTGCACCCGGAAAACTGGGCGGATACGAGATCTTGCCAACTTGGTGGCCTGAGAGCCAACTTGAACATAACCGGGTTATGTGAATTGTGATGGATATGGGACTCGGTGGAAGTTTGACCCGCGCATATGACTTAAATTGTCGTTGCGATGTGAGCACGGGTTAGATGGAACCGTACCCGTTCTATGTCGTTCGGTTAAAGAGACCTAAAGGCACGTGACACTTACCGTTGGCATAGATTAGGGTCTTTGGCGGTCGATGACTTAAATTGTCGTGACCCAGGCCAAGAAGACAAATTGCTCATAGGTTTGGCCGTCCAAGTGGCGGTGGTGAGTCCGGAATGTCTATGGCTTTAATTGACGTGACATCGACCGGTTCACCGAGAATGTGCCCTGAGAGCACGGGGCGTGTGGCCGTGCGAGCCAACGTCTGTGTTGAAATAGCTAGTTATATATTGCTCGCTTATGCTAATGAAACGCAGGGAAGGAGCATCGCCGCCCCGAGTTGGGGGCGAGATCGTTATAATTTGGTCAGCATAGCTGACCGTTGCCTTGTTTTGCCACCGTGCGGTGGTTTGTTGCTTGCAGGTGCAGCGGGACCAAGCGGTCAATAGCGGGCTAAAGCCCGAATGCGAAGCCGACCCTTGAAGGCCTAATTGGAAGTGTTTACTGCTTTATTCATGTGTGACCGGCCTGCGTGCCGTGGTTTGTAAAACATGTAATTGGAAGTGAAACATTTTGTAAGGCCTTAAGGCTTATTTTGGGTATTTTGTATAACATTCTTATTTCATATGTGTGGACATTCATGCTTTAATGCTGGGTTCTTTGTTACAACTTTTATAAACTGCTTCCGCTAGAATGCGCTGTGTAGGACGTTGAGATTGGTTGGATGGTTTCCATAAGTAACCACCCGGTCTGTCTGTGGCATACGGCGTCGGGCCCCGGCCGGACCTACTGCTATATGCTATGTGACGGATAGGGGGTGTTACAGCTATAGTGGTCAACTGCCACTCCACCGTCTCAGTTGCTGTCAAGACTCTCTTTATCCGGGAGAGCCAATCTTCAGCTTGAGATGGGGTTCCCAACCCCGAGAACACTGGAGGATTAAAGCTCATGGCATGTTTGAGCTGTCTCTCGGTTGCCCTCCTTGGCACCAACGGCTCCACTACTACCTGCTCCACTCTTCTTAGCTCAACCTCTAGAAGAGGTATCTGCTCCAACGCAGGAGCGGGCTGCTGCATTTGCCTTGCAGGTTGCGTATTGATTATGGCAAACACTGCTTCGGCAACCAATCGTATGGTCTCAGCCGATGGAGGTGTTGCAGGAGCATCATTTGGTGCACTACTAGCCTCAAAAACTCGGCATTCCGACGGCCCAGCACTCTTCTGGTCACCTATAGTGGTACAAAACACCGTTAAGCGACCAAATAAAATTGAAAAACGCAATTATAGGAACGCACAAGTTCCTCAAACACGTGTATTTTTCAATCCTAAGTGGACATTCATGGGTTCTTTTGCTGTTATAACGATGACGCACACACATGTGCTCACCACCCCTTAAAAGAATTCACCCACGAATTCATTTTAAGCATGACCGAAACCAGTAGTCTGATACTAAATTGTAACACCCCCTATCCGTCGCATAACATATAGCAATAGGTCCGATCGGGGCCCGACGCCATAAACCACACACAGATCGGGTGGTTACACAATGGAAACCATCCAACCAATCCAAAGTCCTACATAGAGCATTCTAGCGGAAGCAATTAAAATTGTTGCATTAATAAAAAACACCTAACACTAGCATAAATGTCCACTAATAAGCCAAAAGGAATGCAGTACAAATACACAAGTACTGAACTTAAGGCCTTACAATTGTTTTCCTCATATTACATGTTTTTCAAACCTTGGCATGCAGGCCGGCCATACATGAATAAAAGAAAACACACAAAAATTAGGCCTTCGAGGGTCGGCTCAGCAACTTGGGCTTTAGCCCGCTATTTAGCGCTCGTCTCCACAGCACCTGCAAGCACAATCCACCGCAACGGTGGCAAACCAAAGCAACGGTCAGCAATGCTGACCAAATTATAACGATCCCGCCCCAATTCGGGGCGGCGATGCTCCTTCCCTGTACTTTAATAGCATAACCAAGCAGTATATAAATACATTGCATCACAGGCATTGGCACGCACGACCACACGCCCCGTGCTCTCAGGGCACATTCTCGGTGATCACGGTCAAAGTCCGCCGACTCACCACCGCCCCCCAGGATGGCAATATCTCGTGAGCAATCTAGTCTTTCTGGCCACTGCCTAAGACCCTCCATCTATGCCAACGGTAAGTGCCAAGTAACTTTAGGTCTCTTTAATCGAACAACATAGATCGGGTGCGGTTCCACCTGACCCGTTGCTCACACCGCAACGTCAACTAAGTCGTCTGCGCGGGTCAAGCTTCCCCGAGTCCCATATCTCCCATACAATCACATAACCCAGTTATGTTCAGGTTGGCTCCCAGGCCACCATGTTGGCAGAACCACGCATCTACCCAGTTTTTCGGGTGCACCTTGGATTTAATCCCCAAAGCTTCCTGTTGCAATCTACCACGTAGAAAACCCGAAAAACAATCATTCGCACGTAGTCTTCTCCGGCCATTTATGCAATGTGTTGGATCCCTAGTTTGGATTTGGGCTAGGTTCACTGAGTTAGGTTGTCTTTGACCCACCTTGTATAGTCAGGGTCATTGGTTGTGTCCTAGAGTCTATGGTTTGTGCTTAGAACATCATCTTGTGGACCAGCCATCCTCCAGACTGCTAGAGAAACTCAAGATTTAGAGATATTTTCAGCCCAAGGAAAAGTGTTCGATGTTCGTCAATCTCAGCTCAATGAATTATATTCCCTGCTCGACGAACTCCGGTCTACTATTTGACTTAGAGATATTTTCAGCTCAAGGAAAAGTGTTCGACGTTCGTCGATCTCAGCTCGACGAACCTCATGCCTTGGTTGACGATTTCTGGTCTACGATTTGAATTCTTCTCTGTCAGAGACTTCTCAGATTCTAAGTCCACAATCATTCTCAGCTCGACTAATTTGGATCTTTGCTCGACGAATGATAATTGTCAGTTCGACGAAGGTTGAAGCAGAATTGACAAGTTTCCCTTGAAGACAAATTGCTATTGTCTGGTCGACGAACTCATCAGCTCAGCTCGACGAACTGTGAACTCAGCTCGACGAACTCATCAAGCTCAGCTCGACGAACTGTGAACTCAGTTCGACGATTTGTGTTCTTCGTTCGACGATTCCAGACTAGGTCTTCTCCAGTTTTCCGTCCCTTTTCTTGGCGATGATTCCTGAGTAATTAATGCCCAATCCTCTCAGAATGTTACCGTTAGAACGAGCATTGATCAAGGATTATTACATGCCGTTTTTCCATGGGACAGTTAGGGAATTCATTCATTGTCGCTTCCTTCCTAGGCCAACTGCATTTACTGTTCAAAGATTCAAATTCCGAGTGTTCCTTAGTCAGTCTTAAGAAGAAAAAGAAAAGATCAAGCAGTGACAGACACACACAAAAAATTACATTCAAGAAGTCTTTCAGAAATAAAAAAAAAGTTTGATACTGCAATCAGCCTAAGCCAGAGAACATCATTTTCAATCCTACAGGATAACTTCAGAAGGACAACAATATCTCTATCTGTCAAAGAAGTTCCTGAAGCAATCTCTGGTCAAGACCAAGTCTTTGAAGACCTGTCACCCTGAAGCAGTGCTCCAGATTCCCTGATCCATTCAAGATCTCAGGGGGAGCAATCTGCTGAAATCAATCCACTTGTCTTCTCAGTTGTTATTGAGAAAGAGAAGACACCATCACCCCTTTTCCATCCTCTGTACAGGGTTTTAAGTCCCTTCAAAATTATTCCTGGTTACAAGTCTCCTACCAAAAGACTTGAGGTTTTGGTTTTTGAGCACCTGAACAAAAGCTCATTGGTGTCAGGCACCTGATCAAAAACCTGAGTGGATTCCTATCAGGGTGGTAGAAGAGTGGATGTACCCAGGTTGGGGAACCACTATAATTTCTTGTGTCGTATGGTTGTCCTTTTCTTTTGGTTTTGGCTGTGTTATGTGAATTGATAGGTTGCTGATTTTATTATTTTATTTTGCTAACCTGTTCACTTAGGAGTACAACAAAAGCTGTAAAGTTTTTTTAAGAGACCACAATACTCTATTCACCCCCTTTAGAGTATTTCAGATCTACCCTTCACTTTCACAATGCAACATTACCGATCCAGACCAACTTGTCCGGGTAGGCTTCATACATCATGCCTATATCCATTCTCGATTACGGACTCTACATGTACATAATGGGGACTATTCATGTCTACCCGAAGGAACACCTCAAACTCACCGCAAACTCGCGAGAGCGGGCTTCCCTATGCAAAAGAAGTAGAGATTCACATGCTCAAGTAGAGAATAGTTACCCTAGCATTCTTCCTTAGCGCCATGGAAATGTAAGCGGATGAAAAGCACCGCACTCTCCTTGCCTCCGTAGATCCGAAGTTGGTTCGCGATTTGGAGATCCGAAGCTCCGCCGGTGACCGGATCTAGGCTTCTTCTTCCTCCTTTGCTCGCCCCAAGTGTGCCTACAACCCTGCTCAGCTAATGAGAGCCTGAGCAGCGAGTCTACCCCGGGCCGAGAAGCACTCGGGGTCCCTTACCCCCACAGGCGAGCCTTCGGACCTGCCAGCTAGTGAGAGCCTGCGCAGCAGGTCTACCTGGGGCCGAGCCAGGCTCGGGGTAGTGCAAAAATCTCCAAGATCCAACCCTTTCCCCCCAGGTGTGCCTACAGCCCTGCCCAGCTAATGAGAGCCTGAGCAGCGAGTCTACCCGGGGCCAAGCAGCACTCGGGGTCCCTTACCCCCACAAGTGAGCCTTCAGACCTGCCAGCTAGTGAGAGCATGTACAACGGGTCTACCTGGGGCCGAGCCAGGCTCGGGGTAGTGCAAAAATCTCTAAGATCCAAAAGAAACCAATCATGAAAAAGTTCAAAAATATTATTACAAGTATGATTTACAACCTTGCCCCCACTAAGGGTAGAAGCGCTTCAGATCGTCTCCGCTCCATGCATGGCTCATGGATACCCCTTCCACATTCTGGAGGTGGTATCCCCCTGACCCCAGGACCTTTTCTACGATATAGGGCCCCTCCCAATTGGGGTTGAGCTTACCAACTGCTGCTGACCTTCCTGTGGTGTCGACCTTCTTTAGGACCAAATCCCCTTCCTTGAACTGCTTAATCCTCACATGCTTATCGAAATACTTGTCCATCTTTTGCTTGATCTCCTCCTGCCTGATAGCGGCCACGTCGCAAAGTTCTTCCACCATGTCCAACAAGAGTCGCAGCTCCTCCTCGTTTCCTTCCCTCCATGCCTCGCCTCCCTTGCCTGCGGCCGCCACCCGTGGTAACTGGACCTCGAATTCCACTAGTAGGACCGCCTCGCATCCATCCGAGAGTTTGAAATGGGTCTCGCCAGTGGCTGTGTTTGGGGTTGTACGCAAATCCCATAACACCGAAGGAAGCTGCTCCACCCAACTCCCCCTCAAGTTCTCCACTTTCTTCTTGAGCAGGTTCACTATAATTTTGTTCGCCGCCTCCACCTGACCGTTGCTCCTGGGGTGGTGGACGGAGGCAAACCTGAGGTCGATGCCTAGCCGAGTGCAGAAACTTATAAACTCCTCACTTGCAAACTGAGGACCGTTGTCCGTGACAATGGCCTGAGGCAGCCCGTGCCTACAAATGATCTCCCCTCAAACGAAGTTCCTGATGACTTGGGAGGTTACTTTGGCTAACGCCTTAACCTCCAGCCATTTAGAGAAGTAGTCAATCATAACCAAGAGAATCCTTATCTGCCCGCTCGCCGGGGGAAATGGCCCGACTAGATCCATTCCCCAAATGGCAAAAGGCCATGGTGCCGTGATGCTTTGAAGTAGTTGAGCGGGAAAGAGCCGGAGGGGGGCATAGAGTTGACATTTTTGGCACCTCCTCGCAAACTCAGCCCATCCTTACTCAGGGTGGGCCGAAAGTACCCTTGCCAGACCACCCTTGCCTCCAACGTCCTACCTCCGGAATGGCTGCCACATTCCCCAGAGTGTACCTCCTCCAGAATTCGTCGGGTCTCCTCCTCCGTCACACATCGCGCCAGAAGGCCCGAAAGCATCCTCCGATATAAGCTTCCTTCATGCATGAGATAGTAGGCTACCTTATACCGAAAGCTCTTTGCCTCCTTGATCCCATCATGGAGGTTGCCCGTGATGAAGAAGGCCACAAAGGGATCCACCTATGAGGGCCGTCGATCAATTTCCATCAGCTCCCCTTCCTCAATCGTTGGATGAAACAAATCAGTCAAGGTTACCCCCCATCGGGGTCCAAACTTGGCCAACCGGTCAACCACCTCATTCTCTTCCCTAGGGAGATGATGCATTGAAAAGGTTCGAAACCCCCCTATGATCCCCTTCGCCTTGGCTAAGTACCTCTGAAGGGTGGGTTCCCGAGCTTCATACTCTCCCTTGATTTGGGACGCCACTACTAGTGAATCTGTGAACGCTTCCACGTCGCAAACCACGAACTCCTTAGCCAACCGCAACCCAGCTACGACAGCCTCATACTCTGCCTGGTTGTTGGTGACCGGGAAGTGTAGCACCACTGCCTGCTCTTTGGCGACTCCCTCGGGGATTACTAGCACTACCCCTCCCCCTATGGAATGCTTCCCCGAGGCCCCATCAACATACATCTTACATGCCTCTTTAGGCTACGCTTCCCCCTCTCCCAGCTCTGTGACGCAGTCAGCCAAGAAGTTGGCCACCGCCTGTGCCTTGATGGAGAGCCTATGCACAAAAGAGATGTCGAATTCGCTAAGCTCAATGGACCACCTTGCAAACCGCCCTGAGTGTTCTACCCCTTCAAAGATCTTGTGTAATGGGTGGTCTGTCACTACCTTGATTGAATGAGCTTGAAAGTACAACATGAGCTTCCGGGCTGAGACAATCAGGGAGAAAGCCAACTTTTCTAAGATGGGGTAGTGTAGTTCGGCCTTCTTTAGGACTCAACTAACATAATAAATGGGCAACTGCCTTTTTCCTTCCTCCCTTACCAACACAGAGCTCACTTCCTCAGCCCCTACCACAAGGTACAAGGCTAAGTATTCTCCCTCCTTCGGACTCTGCAGGAGTGGCGCTTGGGTCAGCTGAGTCTTCAACGCCTGAAAAACTTCCTCACATTCCTTCGTCCACTCAAACTGTTTACTCCCCCAAAGTGATTTGAAGAAAGGCGAGCACCTCTCTCCTGCCCGTGAGAGAAAACGACTTAGCCCAGCCAGCCTAACTGTCAAGCATTGAACCTCCTTAGCGTTGTGAGGCGATTCCAACTCCACGATGACCCTCACCTTATCCGGGTTAGGCTTGACCCCTGCTGGGGTTAGAAGGTGCCCGAGGAACTTGCCTCAGCTTGCCCCGAAGACGCATTTTTGGGGATTCAACCTCATCTTGAACTTTCGCAGGGTTGCAAACGTCACCTCCAGGTCAAGTAAGTGCGAACCCACGTCCCTGCTCTTAACCATGCGATCATCGACATAGACCTCCAAGTTCCTTCCCCTTTGATCGTTGAACACCCGATCCATCATCCATTGGTAGGTAGCTCCTGCGTTCTTTAGCCCGAAGGGCATCATTTTATAGCTGAAGCACCCCTCCCTCGTGATGAATGAGACGTCCTTGACGTCGGGGGGATGCATGCGGATCTGGTGATAATCTGAAAAAACGTCCAAAAAATACATGATAGAAAAACCGACGGCTGAATCAACCAACGCGTCGATCCGAGTCAGGGGGTAGCAATCCTTAGGGCATGAATTATTTAATAAAGAAAAGTCTACACACATTCTCCACCACCCATCACCATTCTTTACCATCACCACATTGGAGACCCAACCTGGGTACTGTATCTCTGAAATGAAACCTGCATCGAGAAGCTTCTTCACCTCCTCGCGGATGGGATCCTCCAGCTTTGTGGCGATGGTCCTCATCTTCTGACGGATGGGGCGTGTCTTGGGGTCCAGGTTCAAGCGGTGGCAAGCCACATCAGCGTTAATGCCAAGCATGTCTACCGCGCCCCAGGAAAAGATGTCAACGTTCTTTTGGATGCACTCCCGCATCCTTGCCTGGTATTCTTGTCCCAAGCCTCAGCTGACCCTCACCTTCTCCGCCTTCCCTGCCCTGCTGACTACCTCCATCTCCACAACTTCTTCCGCCGGCTCCATCCGAGTCTGCTCCCCGCTGACCCTCTCCTCCCCTTCTCCCCATTCCTCATCGCATAGCCTCTCCACCTCCATCGCTTCCAACCAACCTTCCCCAGTAAAATCCACTTCCCCGCCCCTCCGGGCCTCTCCCTCCATCTCTCCCTCCATCCTCAGCTCCTTCGTTGCTCCCCTCACCGCCTCACTCAGGCTTGCTCCTCCCTTACCCATAACATCCTCCTCAGTCTCTCTCCCAACCTCGCCTAGGCTCACTACTTCCTTCCTCGCAGCCCCTCCTTGACCTTCTCCACCTCACCTAGACTCACCCCTCCTTCCCCCTCAGCTTCTTCTTCCCTTGCCATCTCCTTTTCCAACTCCTCTGCTTCCTCCATCCAGGATATAGTGTTGAAGACAGTCACATTGCACTGTCTCGCCACTCTCGGATCTCCCCTGATCCTGACCTGCACCCCTCCACTATTGAACTTGAGGCATTGATGGAACGAGGAGGGGACGCAACGAAAGGCGCTGATGAGTGGTCTCCCGAATATTACGTTGTAGCTGCTCGGGGCATCAACGATGACGAACCGGCAGTTCCTCGATACCCCCCAACGTTACATGCAACCCTACCGCTCCTTCCATTTCCTTCTGCTCCCCCGAGAACCCAAACAGCGGTCCATCCGAGGCTAGCACCCTTCGAGCTTCCACCATCATCTCATCAAAGGCCTTCTTGAAGATCACGTTCACGGAACTCCCGTTGTCCACCAGTATCCGGGAGACCGTGAAGTTCTCTATTGCTGTTTAGATCACCAAGGTGTCGCAGAATGGATCCTCGTAATCCGGCATGTCTTTCAACAAGAAAGTGATCTTCTCCTCCGGTGGTGGTGGGGGGGGGGGGGTCTGGGAGGTCGACGCGACGCTCCTTCGATACATTGTTTGGAAACTCCCCTTGCGGGTACCCTCGATCCCCCCCATCCCCCGTGGATCACCCCGATCCCTCCTCAGGTTCCCACATCCACCCGGTATTCACATCTATCATCTCCTTCTCCTCCTTGCGGAATCTCCTCAATCCTCATGGGGGGTTGCTGCTGAGCCTGCCCCCTCGCTGCCCTTATCTCCAAAAATTCTGGGCAAGTGGCCGTCGCGTGGCCCGCCTCCTAGTGAAAGTCATAGAAGGGCAACGCCATTCTATCTTCTCTCCTTCTCGCTCCTCCCCGAGCTCCTCTCCTTCCTCCTCTTCCCCTCACTATCTTCATTGCTTCCTGCTGCGGCCGGAGAGGGACACTCTGCCCCTGCCTCCAGGCCGGCTGGTTAATCCTCCTCTACTCCTGGTGGTTGTCCCTCCCCGAGAATCCTCCTTGTCATTGAGGGTGACCCTCTTGGAGCCTCCATCCCAACCTGTTGTTTGGCTCCCGTATCCCCCAACCTTGCTGCTGCCCCTGACCCCAAGGTTCCTCTCTCCATCTCTCCTCCCTCTGCTCTCTCTGCCTCCCTGCTCTAACTTCCTTCCCGTCTTCCTCCGCCAACTTGGCTAACCTCCTTGCTAACGCCGGGTTGGCCGACTCAATCTTAATTTCTTTTGCCGCCATCTCCATAAGTTCCTCGAAGGAGAGGGGGGAACTCTCTTCAACTCCATGCTAAAGAAGATGGGACTCAACCCCAGAGTGAAGGCAAGCATCACCGTGTACCCCGGCATCTCCTGTACCTGCAGAATCTCTTCCTGGAACCTATTGACATAGTGTCTTAGCGTCTCCTCCAACCTCTGCTTGACGACAAACAGGCACTCTGCTCCCTTCTTCCTCTTCTTGGATGTTGAGAACCTCAGCAAGAATCCGCGTCTCAGATCTTCAAAGCAGTAAATCGAGCTTACGGGCAACTGGTAAAACCAGTCCCTCGCCTTTTCCTTCAACGTGATGTCAAAGAGCCGACACTTGAAGGCATCATACATTTGTCTTATGGAAAGAGCATCTTCGAACCACTGCACATGCTGTGTAGGGTCGTCCCTCCCAGTGTAGTATGACATGTCCGGCTCCCTAAACCCTTCCGGAATCTTGGATGAAATGATGAGCTCACTAAAGGGGCTCCCGCTCACGACCTGGCGAGAAGGCTCCTCCCGCGACCTCAACTCCCTGGCCCTGTCTGCACTTGCCTGTCTCGGGAACAGCTCCCACCTGGGGATGTCCCTTTCCGCCACCTTAGCTGGAATCTCCTTCCCGGGACGCTGCCCGGGAGCGTTCTCGCCTAACGACGGAGCAGCCGCCATCTGGATCTGCGGAGTCTCCCACTCGCCTCTCACCGAGAAAGCCAAGTGGATAGTCTGCAAGACCTACCGCCTGAAGTCCTCCAACATTCCTAGCGTCACCCCACTCTCCCGGGAGGGAGAACCTCCCGAGCTAGCTCCTTCTCCTCCACCACCGGCCATGAGACTTGACCTGAGATTTTCTTGTATCGGCTACTTCCACGCTCACCGCACCAGAACTGTTTAAGCCAGAAATTGACCTCAACGAGAGTTCAAAAATAAGGGTGTAGCCAACACCTACTTCTCTCAAATCTTGACCCTTGACTCATTGCAAAGGACCTAGAACTGACCCAAAGCATCAGCGGGGAGGTCCCACCTCTTACCCGGAAGATCTCTGAGAGCTTCCCCTCCAAAGCCAAAAGCTGGGCTTGGAGCTCCTCAGAAAGCGCTAGAGTGTCTTAGAGAATAATGAAAGCTTGCCTTCTGAAGAGCCCCTGCGGGTCTATTTATAGTCTTTGCTGACCTGAAATTACTAAGATACCCTTGACTTGTCTGCCAATAGCCAAATCCCGCTGTTATGAAATTCTAAATGCAGACCCTAGGGGCATATAAGTAATTTACCCGAGGGCAACTAGGTAATTCACCCTGGGCCCTGGCCCCCACCCGGCGAGAACCATATGCCGAGGACCATCCCGCCCTCACTCGGCGGTAGCTAAGGAAAATGGGGTTGAAGGGTCCCCCGGACCTAGCCCGCTTCCGCCCTCGGCGAGGCGCGAGCCTTCTCGCCCGTCTCTAAGTAGAAGTGGGTCTCGGCTGGGGCTTGATGCGATCATTCTCACTGACTCCTAGGAGGGAACCCTTTCGCTTTGAAGCCCAAAGCTAACCCAAAGCTAGTCCAATCCCAGCCATTGAGGGGATCCTAGTCCTACCCAACGAATATGGGGTTGTACACCCCAGATATTTTAACTGAGATTTTTGGTTTGACAAATGGAGAAGTGGATATTGAAATAGATAGTTCTGAATATGATAATATGCTAATTAAAATGGGTCACTCTGAAGGAAACCCTAATAAGCTACTGAAAAAGAATCTATCTGTTGAGTATAAATTACTGACAGATATTGTTGGTAAGGTTTTGCTGGGCAAATACACGGCCCATGACTATATAACCAGACACCAGTTCTTGGTGATGTGTGCTCTAGTAAATAAGAAAGCAGTAAATTGGGAAAAGTTATTGTTTGAGTTGATTAAGAAGAAGAATTCTAAGAAAGAGGATTGTTTTGGGAGGATATTAGGAATTTTCCTCCAGACAAAGGCACCTGAATTATTGGTCACCCGGACCATATTCATAAATGCCTCCAAGAGGATAACATCTGCCTTGTTTGGCAGATGGGAGAGGTATATCCCAAAACCATCTAGGGCTTCCTCCTTCAGAACTTCCGAGCACACTAGGGTAGTAATAGCCTCTCCACCACCTCCAGAAGAAGTACTTCCATCCACCAGAATTCCTTCACCTCCTCCACAACAACAACAACCATCTTCACCTCTTCCACCACCATCACCTCCACATTCTCCAATCATTATCCATGAGGACATTCCATCTCCACTCCCAACTCATCTATCTGATATTCCATCCACATCCTCTCAGCCCAATTTCAATCTGCTATCTCCCCCTCCACCATCTCCACATCATTCCCCTATTCCATCTCTTGTTCAGGAAACCACCTCAACACCCACTACCATAATTCCTGCCTCCACTACTGCAATTCCATCCAACCCTACTTCCACACTACCTGAATTCTTCCATTCAGATTTCTCCCATGCTTTCTCTGTATGTTCCAACTGTGGTCATCATACCCCTTATACTCTCGCTGCTCCTGAACCTCTATATTTAAATTTCTCTAACATTGCCAAAGATCTTCTAGCTTTCATTTCTCCATCTCTGGAGCAATTAATAGCAAAAGCTATTGCTCCTCTTTCTGCCTCCATCACATCTCTCTCTACTAGAGTTGCTGCTCTCACCTCTATTCCTTCTTCTGGGGGGCCTGGCTTCAGGACCATCTAAAACCAGGCAGGGGGAGATGTTCCATGAAGAAGTTCCAGTTCCTCCTCCAGCAGCAGCAACAGCAACAGTAGATTTCCTAGAGTCAGACATTCCAACAGAAATAATAGATATGATTGATGATTCAGATACTGACATGGCTTGTGATATAGTTGCTGAAATAACCATTGTTGGTGATTTTATTATAAATTCCACAGTTGATTTGGATTCTTTACTCAATTCTTTTAAGTCAGTTTACAGAAATGCTTTATCAAGTTTTGATGTTCAGTACTCTAAGGCTATTGTATGTTATACTGCTCCAATAAGTCCTGCAGTTGTGGATCAACTAAAGGCAAGTTTTGTAGTTCCTGTGATTACAAAAAATTTAGCTGTTGAAGATGTTAGTGAGCTAGTTCCTGAGCATAAGACTTTCTCTCCACCAACATTTGGCTGGTGTGAATCTCCAATGCCAAATCTTGATGATATTTTGTTTGCAGACATGGAAGAAGAAGAAGAAAATGTTCAGATTGCTACGGAGAGTTTTGCAGAGTCAGCAAGTCAAGCACAGCCACAAGTTCCTGGAATCTCAGCTGAATGGCTAAAGCAGTTGAATGAACTATATGATAATACTCCTGAATCATCTGATGATGATGAGGATTCTGATGTTTCCAGTTCAAAGAAATCAAACGATAAGAAGAGAAAGGCTCCTGCCAAGGCTGCTCCTAATCCTAATCCTACAGCTGACACTCCTTACTATATTCTGCATGATGTTCCTCTCACTCCAGATATGACACAATGTATGAGATACTCTAAGAATGAGCTGAAGGAAAGGAAGAAAAGGAGAAGATACAAATCCCCACCTAAGCAGACCAGGAGAGGACCTCCTCCTCCTCCTGCTGCTGCTGTAGGTGCTTCGGGAAGTGTTGCTAAAGATCAGAAGCCAGCTTCCAGTAGCTTTCAGACTCCCAGCCCAGCCTCCTAGGCTAGCCTCCAATCAGTCTTCTAGACCTGCTGGGAAGTACAGTCAATACAGACCTCCAAGGTCTTACTATTCAGGCCAGCCCCAACAGTCTCTTCCTCCAACAAATTTTCAACAACAATCTATTTTATTCAGAAAGTCTCAAAAGTCTTATTGTTGGAACACCCTATTACTAATTTGGGTCAGGATCACTATGTCTCTAGGAATTTATGTTTTGACCTTCTGTATAGATTATAGGTCAATTAGTATTGAGTCTAAGGGTTAGAAGGCTAGGATTGGAAGCTGCCCTGAAGACCCAAGTTTTTCTGGAGACTAAGTCCAAATCGTCGAGCTCAGCACGACGTTTCGTCGAACTCCGGTCGACGATCGTCTAGCTCAACTTCTGCAGATCGTCGAGCTCCATTCGACGATCGCTGAGCTCAACCTCATAATATCGTCGAGCTCCATTCGACGATCGCTGAGCTCAGGTCGACGATTTTGACTCTGCACTGGATCCTTATCTCTGAGCTCAGTTCGACGATCTTTGAGCTCAGATCGACGATCTTTGAGCTCAGATCGACGATTTCTTTGCTGCTTGCCTTTTCCAGTTCGCTGAGCTCAGCTCGACGATAGCAGAGCTCAGTTCGACGATTTCAGTTATCTTTCAGAATTCAAATTCAAATCAGATAGAAGTTATTCTGCATTTAATTCAGAAGATCTGCCAGCCGTTTTCATTTACTTCTGGAGCAAGTTTCAAGGAATTTTTCAAGGAACAAATCAGTGGACTTTCCTTCAGAACATATTATGCAATTAAGGCTGTAATCAATGCAGACCAACGGCTACCTTTGACAGAGTAATATCCTATTCAGAGACAGAGAATAGACAAGAAAAAAAAAGAAGAAGATTGACAAGAATAAGGACACCTCTCAACATACAAGACTCTGAAAAAATAGTCTGTCAACAAGAATTCAGAAGAACACTCATCAAAAAGAGATCAAGTTTTCAAACATTCTTCAGATCTCTTCAGCTCTCAAGTGTTCAAGGCCAACATCATCTCAAGACTCCAGACACTCAACATTTCAGCTTGCTGAAATCATCTTTTGCTGGAGATCTATCTTTGAAGGCCTATCACCCTCAGCAAAGCTCATCGTCCTGAAGATTTCAAGGACTCAGGGGGAGCTTTGACAACATCACTGAATCCACATAGTCTTCTCAGTTGCTTGAGAAAGAGAAGACTGCCATCACTCTCTCAACCCCATTCTGTAAAGGGTTTTTCAAACTCCCTTCAAAAGTTTGAATCTGGTTTTTGAGCACCTTGTCAAAAGCTCATTGGTGGCAAGACACCTGATCAAAAAATCTGTGTTGGTTTTTGAGCACCTTATCAAAAGCTCATTGGTGCCCAGGACACCTGATCAACTCATCCTGCAGTGGATTCCTACCTAGGGTGGTAGAAGAGTGGATGTACCCAAGTTGGGGAACCACTATATTTCCTTGTGTCATCTGGTTTTGCATGTTTTCTTTTTGTTTCTGGCCTAGATTTTCTTGTGCTTAATTTCTGCATAGCTTAGTTTTATTTCTGCTTCCCTGCTTACACTCATTACAACAATTGTTGTAAAGCTTTGCAAAAGTTTCTCTTTGTGTTTTTAAAAGCACCATATACTCTATTCACCCCCCCTCTAGAGTATATCTGATCTAGTTCCCCCTTTCAATTGGTATCAGAGGGAGGTTGGTTAAACATACCATATCTGTTTGGTTGTACAGGCTAACACCTGAACCCCAAAGATCCCAAACTAGATCCTTCTTTTGTTTTCTAGTATTAGATTTAGCTTGCACAAATCATGACCCAGAGCAAAGATTATGCTAGCACCAGACCTCCAGTGTGCAATCTATCAAAGTTTGCACTTTGGAAAGCAAGGATTAGACTCTACATGAATTCTATTGACGTAGATATTTTTAATTCTGTCTTAACAGTGTGTCCAAGACCTCCAGAGAGCACAAGCACCAATGCTGTTCCACCTCCATCAGGAACAGATGCTGACATTAAAAAGTGGAAAGTAGCTGATGCCAAGGCAATGAACATTCTAGCTCAAACAATGTCAGATGACATTTTTCAGAAGGTAGCTGAATGTAATTCAGCCAAGGAGATCTGGGACAAGCTCTCAGAAATAGTTTCAGGATCAGCTGATGAGAGAAAAGATAGAAGATCTCATCTCATCTCCCAATATGAGAACTTCAAGAAGGGAGAAACTGAATCAGTGGGAGATATGTACAACAGACTGAGTCTAATTGTTAGTGAACTGAGGACATTAGACAAAGAGATCTCACTAACAGAACTTAATGACAAGATCCTAATGTGCTTCCCCAGCACTTGGGATTCAAGAATCTGGCCAATTAAAGATGCCAGAAGTCTGAATGAGATCACAACTGAAGCTTTGTTGGGTAAGCTCAAATCTTATGAGCTACTCATCAAGAACAGAGAAGAAGAACAGAAGGCTGCTTCTCCAGCCACAAAAAGGGAGAAGACTATAGCATTCAAGGCAACTGAGGATCTGCCTGAAGAAAAAGGAACAACCAATGATGAACTTCTCAGTTTGTTGGCCAAAAGATTCTATAAGATGGCCAGAAAGGACTTCAGAAGAAGATCATACAAGGAGCAGGATAAGCCAAGGTATGACAAGTCCATTGGCAATAGCAAAGACATTATTTGCTTTGGTTGCAGGAAACCAGGGCATATGGTTCCTGACTGTCCAGAAAACAAGAACAAGGACAGAAGGGACAGAAAAGAAAGAAGAAAGGAGAAGGACTCCAAAAGGCATGGAAGTAGCAAACCTTCCACCAGCAAAAATAAGCACACAAGGAAAGGCTTTGTTGCTGAATCCTGGAGTGAGACTGAAGAGGAGTCAGAGGCCTCTTCCAGCTCAAGTGATGATGAGGATGATGCAGAGGAAAAAGAATTCTGCATGATGGCAATCAATGCCTCACAACACAACTCAGAGGAAGAGGAGTCAGAGTCAGACTCAGAGACTCAACCTGAAGAAGATCAGGTAATCAGCTCTTTTGATTTCACTTCAGAAGATTTTAAACTTGAATTTAAAGCACTATGTTTAGACCTGCTAAAGTCTGAGAAAGAGATCATCTCTCTCAGAAGTCAATTATCTGAACAAAATGCTTTAAAATCAGAAAACCTCAAACTCTCTCAGGAGTTGGAGAACTATAGGGAACAGATAGCTTCACTGAAGAGTGAGCTCTCTGAGGCCAAGAAGCTTGAAGAATCTCTCAATGGGAGAAGCATCAAGCTGATGGACATCACAAGCACAGTGAACTCAAGATTCAACAGTACACTGGGCTTGGGTGCCTCATCTAGCCAACCTATTGTTCTAACAACCCCTATCAAGTTCATTTCTGACAAGGGAAAGGGAGTTGTAGAGGTTGCCAGGAAAAATTCTGATCTGCCTCAGAAAACCAAAGTCCAGTACAAATCGTCGAACGGAGATCGACGATCGCCGAATGAAGATCGACGATCGCCGAACGCAGCTCGACGATCTCAGGACAAATCGTCGAACGCTGATCGACGATCTAAGCCAAGATCGTCGAACGCTGGTCGACGATCCCATATACCTGACCTCAGCCATAGTCGACCGTCGAACGGAGCTCGACGATCTGACCCAAGATCGTCGAACTCAGCTCCAAGATCGTCGAACAGAGGTCAGAGCTCTGGAAATTTTTTCAATGGCAAGTCAAAATTGAATCCTGAGGGTTCTTCATCCCAAACATTTAACCCTTATACTGAATGGATTTTACCTCCAAGGAGATATCATCCTGAAGGATATAAGAGTCAGCCAGGGATGTCTTTCATTTCTGAATTTAAAGGTTATCAACCTAGGCCCAAGGTAAACTGGGTCAAAAACAAGTAAATTGTTTTATGTGCAGGTGAAGACCTATCCAACATCTAACCAGCAATGGTATTTGGATAGTGGGTGCTCTAAGCACATGACAGGGAACAAGGACAACCTAAATTTCTTTAGAGCCAAGCTTGGACCCAAAGTTATCTTTGGTGACTCCAACTTTGGACAAACTAAAGGATATGGAGAAGTCCAGATTGGTTCTGTAACCTTCAAGAAGGTAGCATATGTGGAAGGACTGAAGCACAACCTAATCAGCATCAGTCAGCTATGTGATGAAGGCTACCAAGTGACATTTAGCAAAACTTCATGCAAAATCAAATCAGAGGACAACACAACTGTGTTGACAGGTAAAAGGAAAGGTAACATCTACCTAGTAGATTTTCTTTCAACTACTATAGATATCTGCTTATTCAACTCAGTTTGTAGACCAAATGTTTTATGGCATAAGAGACTAGGACACCTAAACCTTAGAACTATTGCTAGGCTCTCCAAGGACAACCTTGTTAGAGGACTACCTTCTGGCCCCTACAAGAAGGAAGGACTCTGCAAGGCTTGTCAATTAGGCAAGCAAACTAAGAATAACTTTAAGTCACTTAATAAGAGTGATTCACCTAGGATATTGTATCTGTTATACATGGATCTATTTGGACCCATCACAGTACAAAGCCTAGGAGGGAAATCCTACACTTTAGTAATTGTAGATGACTTCTCTAGATTCACTTGGGTGTTCTTTCTAAGGAAGAAGTCTGATAACTTTAAGTGTCTGACAGAGTTTCTCAAATGTATAAAGATTGAGTTCAATACTCACATTGCCCTGATCAGAAGTGATCATGGGACAGAGTTTGATTCTCTTCTTATGCAAGAGTTCTGTCAGAGTGAAGAGATCAGACATACTTTCTCAGCTCCTAGAACTCCTCAACAAAATGGGGTAGCTGAAAGGAAAAATAGAACCCTTATTGAATCTGCCACTACATTGTTGTCAGATGCTCATCTACCTCTATCCTTCTGGGCAGAGGCAGTGAACACCTCCAACTATGTGCTGAACAGAAGCCTGATACATAAACTGAAGGGAAAGACTCCCTATGAATTACTCAAAGGGAAGAAACCTAAAGTTGACTATTTCAAAATTTTTGGTTGCATTTGTTATATTCACAATAATGATAAGAAACATCTAGCAAAATTTCAAGCCAAAGCTGATGAAGGAGTGTTTCTGGGATACTCCATGATCAGCAAGGCCTATAGGGTTTATAATAAATCATCACTGAAAATTGAGGAATCTGTTCATGTTTCGTTTGATGAAACTAACATGTCTTTCAAGGAGAAGATTTCTTCTACCATAGAACCTTTGCAGGAACACTCTCTAGTTGAAGATATGAACAAGCTACAGGTTGCTCAAGAAGAAGAAAGCAGTGAAGATGAAAGCAATGCTCAACACATTGAAGCTCCATTTGAAGAGCCAGTTGTTGTACCACAAGAGGAAACAACAACACAGGTTGGTGAACAATCAACACCCCCTGTTGATTTAGTAACATCAAGAGACCATCCAATTACCCAAATAATTGGAGAAATCTCAGCCGGTGTGCAAACCAGAAATCAGGTCAACCAAAACCTGTTGCACACCTGCTTCCTTTCTCAAATTGAACCTCAGTCCATTCAAGATGCAGAGCAAGATCCACACTGGATCATTGCCATGCAAGAGGAGTTGCATCAATTTGAGAGGAACAAAGTATGGGAACTAGTGCCCAAGCCTAAGGATCATTCCATTGTTGGAACAAAATGGGTATTCAGAAACAAACTGGATGATCAAGGAGTAATAATAAGGAACAAGGCAAGGCTAGTTGCCCAAGGATATTCTCAAGAAGAAGGAATTGACTACGACCAGACCTTTGCACCTGTTGCAAGATTAGAAGCCATCAGGATATTCTTAGCTTATGCAGCTCACAAAGGCTTCAAGTTTATCAGATGGATGTCAAGAGTGCCTTCTTAAATGGAGACATCAAAGAGGAAGTCTATGTCAGACAACCTCCAGGTTTTATCTCTCCAACTCATCCTGATTTTGTTTTTAGATTAAATAAAGCATTATATGGTCTCAAGCAAGCTCCTAGAGCATGGTATGAGACCCTAGCATGCTTTCTTTTGGAAAATGGTTTTATAAGGGGTAGAGTAGACCAAACTCTTTTCATTAGAACCCATAAGTCCCATACCCTACTAGTACAAATTTATGTAGACGATATCATTTTTGGTTCTACTGACTCAAAATTGTGCAGAAGATTTTCTAACCTAATGCATTCTAAATTTGAGATGAGTAGCATGGGTGAGCTATCCTTCTTCCTAGGATTGCAAGTCAAACAACATGCTGAAGGCATCTTTATTTCTCAAACCAAATATGCTAATGAGCTGGTTAAGAAATTTGGCATGTCTGAGGCATCTTGTATGAAAACACCCATGCCTACCAATGCTGTATTGGATGCTGATGAACATGGGAAACCTGTTGATCAGACAACATATAGAGCAATGATTGGCTCTTTACTGTATCTTACAGCTAGTAGACCAGATATAATGTTTGCTACATGTATATGTGCTAGATTCCAAGTTAGCCCTAGAGAGTCACACCTCACATTAGTAAAGAGGATTCTTAGGTATGTTAAAAGTTGTCCAAATCTAGGTCTCTGGTATCCAAAAGATTCAGCATTTGAGTTAACTGGATTCTCTGATGCTGATTATGCTGGATGCAGAATTGACAGGAAAAGCACCAGTGGAACTTGTCAGTTCCTTGGTGATAGACTTGTCTCTTGGTTTTGCAAGAAACAAACATCTGTGTCAACTTCAACTGCTGAAGCTGAATATATGGCTGCAGGCAGTTGTTGTTCACAAATATTGTGGATTCAAAATCAACTCCTAGACTATGGTTACAACCTAGAGAAGTCAAAAATCTTTTGTGACAATACAAGTGCTATCTCCATAGCTCAAAATTCAGTCCTCCATAGTAGGACAAAACATATAGAGATTAGGCATCACTTCTTAAGGGATAATGTTGAAAAGAATAAAATTGAACTGCAATATATCCCAACTGATTTACAAAGGGGAGATATTTTCACCAAGCCTTTGGATGAAAAGAAACATACTTTCTTCCTAAATCAGTTAGGAATGTTAGATGGAGGAAGTCTTAAATAATACTCAAGATTTTGAAAGCTAAAAATTGACCAAGACTAGGCAAAATTTCTGATTTTCCTTAGTATCTAAAATTTCTCTGATCTCTGAACTGCGCTCGACGATTTCCCCAAAGATCGTCGAACGGAGTTCGACGATTTCCTGAATCGTCGAACTGAGTTCAGCGCTCCTTTTGATAGTATGGACTATCACTTCTGGTCAACGATCGTCGAACGGCGCTCGACGATTCTGTTCACTGAACGATCGTCGAACGGAGCTCGACGCCTTTCCAGATCGTCGAACGGAGATCGACGATTTTGGAGTCTCTTCAGATTCCTTTAGAAACCTCGATCGTCGAACTGAGTTCAACGATCTTTCCTTTTCTGCGTCGAACCCTAATATAAAACTCTTTTTTCGTCGTCGTTCTCTCTTGCGCTTTCAATCTCTCTGCAAGAATTTTCTTCCCTCCAAACAGTTCTACACTTGGTCGTTTTGTCTGTTGATTTTTTGCAGGTACCATGGCCGTTTCAGTTGCTGTACTCGCTGCAATGAAATTTGATGCAGGCTTTGACATCGATCTCGACTCCTTCAACACAACCGATCAAATCTTCCAGGATATTCTCAATTTATTCAAAGATCAGCAACTATCTGCCCTGATGACAACCAGAATCAAACTTGCATCTGATGAAATTAAAGAATGGGTTTACACTGCCCACAACCTTGACAACAATACCATAATTGGTTCTATTGGTGGCACCCAGGTACCTCTGACCCCAACAGTATTGACAGAGGTTTTTGGTTTAAGGAATGGTGAAGACTCTGCTGACCTTTCTGGAGAAGAATTCTCAGATGTACTTGCCAGGATGGGTCATCCTGAGGGGAACCCTAGCAAGTTGTTTAAGAGGAACCTGTCAGTGGAATACAGGTTTCTGGCTGATGTAGTAGGCAAGGTTCTCTTGGCCAAACATTCTGCTCATGACACCATCTCCAGATATCAGCTCTGCCTCATGGGAGCTCTGGTGGATAGAAAAAGCTTGAACTGGGGAGAAGTATTTTTTGATCTGCTGAAGAAAAAGATAAACAAAACATTTGTGAATTATGGAAGAATTCTGGGAGTCTTCCTTCAGGCCAAGTGCCCTTCTCTGCTAGTCTCCTCTGGAGTGCACATCAATGCCTCCAAGAGACTCACCTGTGCCCTTTTTGGGAAATGGGACAGGCATATCTCCAAGCCCAGCAGGCCCTCTTCTTCTGCCCCTTCAGGCACCAGGACTCTAAGAGTCACTCCACCCCAGGCCTCTGCCCCTGCAGAGGACCTGCCTGCTGCTAGTGCTGCTGCTTCTCCTCCTCCAAGCTCAACCCTACCTCCAGCTCCATCCACCACTCTAGCCTCATCCCCCATTACAATTTCCAGCCCATCTCCAACCTCTATTCCATCTCCAGCCACCATCTCATCTCCACCAGCAGTCCACTTCCATCCCTTATTCTCATATCCACCTCCAGATGTCACCTCATCCCCATCCATACCATCCTTCACACTTCTGGATGAATCCTACATGGATAATTCCCCTCTTCTCCTCCAGACTTCCCCTCCACCTCAACATCCTTCCAAGATCTCTCCACCATATCCTTGACCAACCATCCTTCACTCCATCCATCTCTATACCCCTGTCCTCCATCTCCACAATTCCCACACCTCGGCCCTCTATCCCTTCACCATCCAGCCCTCCACCTCCAGCTTCCTCAGCCATCCCAATACCCTCTACCTCTGCTCCTCTCATTGAGCATGTAGATCTCCCAGCCCTTGCTGATCAGTTGTATGAGCTCCTTGCACCTAGGCTCTCTCTTCTCATGGAGGCCTCTTTAGCTCCTCTACAACAATCAGTGGCAGCTCTCTCTGCCAGGCTTTCCTCCTTCCTTCCTCCTCTAGCAGCACCCCCAGCAGTGTGCCTTGATGCACAGGTATCTGCATCCAGGCAGGGGGAGATGCCCTATGAAGCTGTTGCTGCTGCTGCCCCTGCTGTTGTTTCTGCTGTTTCTGCTGATGCTCCTGTGCCTGCTGCCTCCTATGCTCCAGCTGCTCCAGCTATTCCAGTACTAGCAATAGACCTAAGGTCTTTGCTATCTACTTTTGATACTGCTTACTACTGCTGCCTCCCAGAGCCCAATGCTGTCCAGCCCTCTGAAGATCTGTCCAAGGCTCTAGTGCCCTTCTCTTGCTGTGACCCCAGAATCATTTCTGATTTTATTCTGTCAGTAACTACTGCTTCTGATGATGCTGCTGCTGCTGCTGAAGACAAGGCTGTATCTGCCTCTGGAGTTATATCTGCTGCTGAAGAGAATGTTTCTGATATACCCTCATCCCAGGAACTTTTGATGACAGAGGCTGTTGATTTGAGCCTGCTGTAGATGTTATTGTTTCTGAACCTGCTGCTGCCAAAATTCCTGAAATCATCTTTGTTGCTTCTACTGCTACTCCAGTATCTGTTGTTACTTCTGCTGCTTCTGTTGCTCCTCCTGCTTCTGTATCTTCTGCCCCATCAGCTGCTGTTAAACTAAAAGAGGATTTGATGAAGAAGATTGATGCCTTGTATGATGCACAAAGTTCTGAATCTGAGGATTACAACACTGCTTCTGATGACTCATCTACCACAATTGCAAAGAAAAGAAAGGCAAGAAGTAAGGCTTTGAAGAGAGTTCCTCCTGCCAAGGTTAGAGATGATAATGATGTTCCCTACTATATTCTGCACAACTGCCCAATCTCTGAGCATTGGATGCAATTCTCTAAGAACCAGTTAAAGGTTATGAAAAAGAAGAGGAAGTATGAAAAAGGTCCCACTCAGTTCAAGCACCCTCATCCTCCTCCACCACCTCCACCTGATGCAGGTGCAGGTGGCAGCTCTGCAAGTTCAGGCCCTGCTAGAAGTCAGGCTCCCTACCAACCTCATGCAAGAACATATCAAAGGGAAAGCCAGTCTAGGGGGTCTTACTCTAAAAGGGGAGGATATAGGGGAAACCAAAGAGAAACTCAGGTTTACTCCAAAGGACACTCCAGGCAGCACCCTTACTCTAGGGGAGGACATGTTCCATCTGACACATCTTCTGGTCCTTTTCCCTACAAGCTCAAAGATACTGTGACTGCCAGGACTCCTCAAGATACTACTTCCAACAGGTATGAGCCACCTGTTCCATTTGAGGATCCTGAGAAAAATCCTATGGCTTGGACTGCAAGAATGAAAGAGCTGGCTGCTTTGGATCAGATAAAGAAAGCAAAAGAACAAGGGCTAGACACTTCCAATATCTTTACCATGTCAGAGCAAAGACAGAAAGAATTAGAGAGATATGCTTCAAGCAAAGTTTTTGATGCAGACAGGTACATGGAATTGCATCCAGCTGCAGTGGTTCCCAGGACATCAAAGCAAATTATTTGGGTGCAGCTGATGATACCAGATCAAAACAACAAGCTTTAGATCCTAACAGAGAAATTAAAATGGTAAAAGGCAAAGAAAAGGAATAATGGTGTAGGGATGTTTGTGAGACGGACGTGCTTACGTGAACGGCGGATTACCCATCACAGAACATAGAAAAATAAGAGAGTGCTCCGACCAAAAGCGAACGAAAAGGGGTCGGTTGGCTCTCAAAAATACGGGACTCGATACAACGTCCTTAGGACCTACTCTCCAACAAGCACACAACTCGCGCCTAGCCGGACTCGATACCACGACCTTAGGACCTACCTCTCCAACAAGCACACATCTCACCGCACCTACACAAGCATCTATTCTTTTCAAATAAGCCGTCAATCGCAGCAAAATATATTTAGGAGCGGCGGTAAACGAAAAGGAGGGATCAAGAACAAGTTGAGATTAACTCCCTTGTTAGCACCAAAGCGTGCCCAATCTTGGAGAACAAGTCAAGGCTTGGCCTAGTTTGTTCTCTAGCGGATCTTCCAATCCGAAAAACAAGAGGGTCAATAACAACGTTCGATTCAGATTTGCAAGCTAAAACACTTTAAAAATCGCGGAAAAGACGGATGAATAACCTCCACAAAATTCTCACAGCAAGAAACACAAAGATAGGGAAGAGATTACCCAACCAAGAAGAAGATCACACAATATTTGTGGGAGAATCACTCTCTCCACGGTTCCACCGGTTTCACCACCGAAGGGCTGCTTCCTTCTTCCACGGAGTCGCACCGAGAGAAGCCACGCCGGAGTCGCACCGAACGGGGATGGAGGAGGCAAGGCTTGGCTTCACACCAAGGGGAGGAGGTGGCTATGGCTTTCACCATGGTGGCCGAAATTCCTCAAGGGGGGGGGGTTACTTTAGGTTTCTTTTTCCAATACATAACTCATCATAATATCCTCCTTTAAATAGGAGTTACAAAAGAGATCCAACCATCCATGATGGAGATGAAATCTCATCCATCCGGGCGGTTACATACACACCAAGAGTTTAATAGCACACCAACATGAAAATAAAAATATTACAAGCCAAATGTTTTAAGCAATTAAAATAAAACTAAGTAGAATTATTAAGCAAGCTTTGCGCGCCGCGGACGGAGGTTGTATCGCAGCTTTCCGTTAGCGTCCGTGGCGTTGTCATGACGCCGCAAATCTTTAACTTGTTGCGCCGCAGCAACCGGGTCATCATCAGGAAGTGTTGGAGGGGCCGCAACAACCGGGTCATCATCAGGAAGTGTTGGAGGGGCCGCGCCATCAATCCTCCCCCACTCAAAATCGCGCATCTCCGATGCGTGGGCTGATAGAAAGCGGCGGAGAAGCTCGGCATCCAAACGTTGAAGCTCTGTCGCGAGGACCCATGAGTCGTCCGACGGTGGGCGTCACGCCAACGGATGAGGAAGCGGTAGGTAGCACCGGCAGGAGTAGTAAGTGGCTCAGCAGCGAGTATCATATCTGGATGGAGAAACGTCTTGGGAAACCTGGGAAACATGTCAGCAGTAGGAATAAAAGAAGACAACGTACCATCCGATGTTATACCTGCGGGGACCGGAGGAGAGAGATCATCCAAACTACCACTCCCCAACCCATTAGAAATTTCAGTGGAGGGAGAAGACGACAAAGAAACCAACTCTTGTGGAGGCGCAACAAACAGCGTCAAATCCGAGACATTAAAAATAGGGGAGATACCCCATTCAGCAGGCAAATCCAATACGAAAGCGTTGTCACCTAGCTTCTTTATAATCCGAAAAGGACCGGCGCGTTTTGGAGCTAACTTTTTAACGGTGCCAGTTGGCATTCGTTCGGGAACTAACCGTACTAAAACCAGATCGCCGACCTTAAAGTGTGACACCTTCCTATGTAGATTAGCGTGCGCTTGATAAGACTCATATTGAGCAGTCAAGGTAGCTCGTATACGTGCATGTAAGTCGTGAATATGTTGGGCGAAGGATTGTGCAAATTGACTTGTTTTGTATGTGGGAGGTAAGGGGACCAAGTCAAGTGGCACAGGGGCCTTATACCCGTGGACAATTTCATTCGGAGACATACCCGTGGACCGATTTTTAGAATTATTGTAAGCCAGTTGTGCATGTGGAAGCAGTAAATCCCAAGTGCCTTTTATGGTCGCTCACGAGACATCGAAGAAGATTTCCTAGGCTCCGATTGACTACTTCCGTCTGGCCATCAGTTTGTGGGTGATAAGCCGCGGAGAATAATAATTTTGTGCCCATAAGAACCCACAAGGTTTTCCAAAAGTAGCTAGTGAACTTGACGTCCCTATCTGAGACAATAGTCTTCGGAACGCCACGGTGACTAACGACGTCTTTAAAATACAGTTTCGCAATGTGAGAGGCGTCGTTGGTCTTACTACAGGGGAGGAAGTACGCCATCTTGGAGAACCTATCCACAACAACGAGTATAGAATCATGACGTCGCAGGGTGGGGGGAAGGCCTAATACAAAGTCCATGCTCACGTCTTCCCACGGACGGACGGAATAGGTAGCGGAGTGTATAAACCTACATTGGACTTAGTACCTTTAGAAACTTGGCACGTACGGCAACTGCTCACAACCTTCCCAACCATCGCCTTTAGTTTAGGCCAAAAGAATTTCTCCTCTATCTGGGTTTGTAACTCTATGTGGGCAGTTGGATTAAGCCTATAGTGTGGTTGGTTGGGTAAGGACGATCCGGGATAAGGTCTATTGCGTGTTGTATATCTCTAAGCGGTGGTAACGACGAAGGCAACTCCTCCGGGTATACATCCCTAAACTCATCCAACAATACCCGTAGCTCTCGGGGTAAATCTTCCAACACGCCACCATCAGTTTTTTCACTCAGAAGTACAAGAGCGTACATTATTCCCCCAATAAAGGGATCCTTCACAAATTCCTTCCTACCAACTAAACTCAAGGCTTTCCTCTCAACTGGGATGGTGGTATCCTTAGCCAACACTACCGGCTCTTTTGGCACAGTCGGTCCTCAAGGTGACGATCTTGCCATTGAATTTAAACTCATAAGTGTTGGCACGACCATAGTGCGTCACATCACGGTCATATAGCCACGGGCGGCCTAATAACACATGACAAACGTCCATTGGAAGGACGTCGCACCAAACCTCATCCGTGTAGGATTTGAAAGACAGGGGGACTAGGCATCGTTGGGTAACCTTAATAGTAACCTTACTAATCCAAGCGACCTGGTAGGGGGTCGGGTGCGGCTCGATGGTCAAGGACATACGCTTAACGCATTCTCAGAAACGGCGTTTACGCAACTACCACCATCAATAACTAATTTGCAAAGTTTTTCTCCACTCTTAAAGATCAGGGAAAAGATGCTCGTCCTCTTCCAGTCGTCTACAGGACGAGGAGTGGTCAAAAATGCAACGCATCACCATAAGGCGGTGATCGTCCTCCAAGTCACTAGGGACTCCGTCAAGGTCGCTCTCCTCTTCGGCCTCATGGACATAGTCGTCAGGGTCGGTAGTGGACTCTAGTAAGGCTATGGCCTTCGTCTTGGTGGGGCATTCATAGGCATAGTGGCCTTGAACACCGCACGAGTAACAAGTGGTGTTAGCCTTGCTAACCTTTCCAACGGGGATACGCTCACTAGCGGGGTTCTTGGTATTTCTCGCGGTAATCACAACAGATTTCGACTCGGAGGATCTAAATCTTCCTTTATCAGGAAAAGTGGAAGAAGAGGCCCCAGCGGTGGACTTATTCTTCGCATTAGAATAGCGGGAGTGAGCTTTAGATGCTAGGTTCTTTTCAATGTCCAAGGCGGCATTGAAAGTCGTATTCAAGTCCGTGTGACCATAACGCAAGAGTTTCCGCTGAATGTCGGGGTGAAGTCCCTTGCGAAATCTAGATAAAGTTACTTCGGGGATCTCTCGAAGGTCACAACGTACCATACGGTCCTTAAGTTCTCCCATATATTCAGCAACAGACATTGAGCCTTGCCGAAGGGTGGCAAGCTCATCGAACATTTGCGTCCGATGGTACGCGGGAACGTACTGATCGGTTAGCAGGTTCTTCATAACAGCCCATCCAATGAGTGGGACCCGTGCCCAGCTCCTAACCTACGTTCTTCATTCAGCCAATAGGTTTTGGCACGTCCCATTAATTTCATCCTGGCAACTTGAACCTTTTGGGGGTCCGTGAGGTTGTGCCATTCGAAATAGCACTCCATGTCTATAGCCCAATGGAGGAAGATCTGGGATCTCCATGCCATCATAGGTGGGGGCATCTATCTTGATAGCCCTCGTGATATCAAAGCCTCGCTCGGGGCGGGGTTCTCGAGGGGGCATACGGGGAGAGTTTCCCTCAGAATCCGAATCAAAGTTCGGTTGGTGCCGGTTGGGCTGCCAGCATTAACGGGAGGTGGGGGTGGCCTAGCTTGATTTTGTAGGATCTGGGCTAAGGCGTTCCTAAGCTCTGTCATTTCGGCACGAAGACCTGCTATAGCCTCGGTGTTGGGATCACCATGCTCGTTCGCAGCCATCCTAGACGTAGACGGGGTTGCGTACTCCGTTCCTAGCCTAGTGCGCATTCAGGTTTGGGAGGCCCCGGGCAAGATGAATTTTTCTAGGACTGAAGCTATATTGAAAATAAGATATTTTTATATATTCCCGATGAGAATAACACGTAGATCGTTAAAATTTTTTTTTTTTGAAATTTTGCTGAAAAATAAAGTTTTCAGCCCGCTATTTGCAGACCACAGAAAATATTTTTTTGGAGTTCTAACGATCGGATCTCTAACAAGGAACGCAGAGAGGATGTTTGCAACGTGAAAGTTGAAACGACCGCCTCTGATACCAAATTGGTGTAGGGATGTTTGTGAGACGGACGTGCTTACGTGAACGGCGGATTACCCATCACAGAACATAGAAAAATAAGAGAGTGCTCCGACCAAAGCGAACGAAAAGGGGTCGGTTGGCTCTCAAAAATACGGGACTCGATACAACGTCCTTAGGACCTACTCTCCAACAAGCACACAACTCGCGCCTAGCCGGACTCGATACCACGACCTTAGGACCTACCTCTCCAACAAGCACACATCTCACCGCACCTACACAAGCATCTATTCTTTTCAAATAAGCCGTCAATCGCAGCAAAAATATATTTAGGAGCGGCGGTAAACGAAAAGGAGGGATCAAGAACAAGTTGAGATTAACTCCCTTGTTAGCACCAAAGCGTGCCCAATCTTGGAGAACAAGTCAAGGCTTGGCCTAGTTTGTTCTCTAGCGGATCTTCCAATCCGAAAACAAGAGGGTCAATAACAACGTTCGATTCAGATTTGCAAGCGAAAACACTTTAAAATCGCGGAAAAGACGGATGAATAACCTCCACAAAATTCTCACAGCAAGAAACACAAAGATAGGGAAGAGATTACCCAACCAAGAAGAAGATCACACAATATTTGTGGGAGAATCACTCTCTCCACGGTTCCACCGGTTTCACACCGAAGGGGGCTGCTTCCTTCTTCCACGGAGTCGCACCGAGAGAAGCCACGCCGGAGTCGCACCGAACGGGGATGGAGGAGGCAAGGCTTGGCTTCACACCAAAGGGGAGGAGGTGGCTATGGCTTTCACCATGGTGGCCGAAATTCCTCAAGGGGGGGGGGTTACTTTAGGTTTCTTTTTCCAATACATAACTCATCATAATATCCTCCTTTAAATAGGAGTTACAAAAGAGATCCAACCATCCATGATGGAGATGAAATCTCATCCATCCGGGCGGTTACATACACACCAAGAGTTTAATAGCACACCAACATGAAAATAAAAATATTACAAGCCAAATGTTTTAAGCAATTAAAATAAAAACTAAGTAGAATTATTAAGCAAGCTTTGCGCGCCGCGGACGGAGGTTGTATCGCAGCTTTCCGTTAGCGTCCGTGGCGTTGTCATGACGCCGCAAATCTTTAACTTGTTGCGCCGCAGCAACCGGGTCATCATCAGGAAGTGTTGGAGGGGCCGCAACAACCGGGTCATCATCAGGAAGTGTTGGAGGGGCCGCGCCATCAAATAACTCTGTAAGGTGATAATTCTTGGTTTCTCTGACTGCTTCTGGATATCATGCTTTTATATATCTCTGTGATGGTTCTGTAATGTCTAGCTTCTGTTGTTTCTGTATTTTTCTGTATGATGTTGTTTGTTTTTCCTATATCTGTAAATAGTAATCCTAACCCAAATAGGGGGAGATTGTTGGAACACCCTATTACTAATTTGGGTCAGGATCACTATGTCTCTAGGAATTTATGTTTTGACCTTCTGTATAGATTATAGGTCAATTAGTATTGAGTCTAAGGGTTAGAAGGCTAGGATTGGAAGCTGCCCTGAAGACCCAAGTTTTTCTGGAGACTAAGTCCAAATCGTCGAGCTCAGCACGACGTTTCGTCGAACTCCGGTCGACGATCGTCTAGCTCAACTTCTGCAGATCGTCGAGCTCCATTCGACGATCGCTGAGCTCAACCTCATAATATCGTCGAGCTCCATTCGACGATCGCTGAGCTCAGGTCGACGATTTTGACTCTGCACTGGATCCTTATCTCTGAGCTCAGTTCGACGATCTTTGAGCTCAGATCGACGATTTCTTTGCTGCTTGCCTTTTCCAGTTCGCTGAGCTCAGCTCGACGATAGCAGAGCTCAGTTCGACGATTTCAGTTATCTTTCAGAATTCAAATTCAAATCAGATAGAAGTTATTCTGCATTTAATTCAGAAGATCTGCCAGCCGTTTTCATTTACTTCTAGAGCAAGTTTCAAGGAATTTTTCAAGGAACAAATCAGTGGACTTTCCTTCAGAACATATTATGCAATTAAGGCTGTAATCAATGCAGACCAACGGCTACCTTTGACAGAGTAATATCCTATTCAGAGACAGAGAATAGACAAGAAAAAAAAAAGAAGAAGATTGACAAGAATAAGGACACCTCTCAACATACAAGACTCTGAAAAAATAGTCTGTCAACAAGAATTCAGAAGAACACTCATCAAAAAGAGATCAAGTTTTTCAAACATTCTTCAGATCTCTTCAGCTCTCAAGTGTTCAAGGCCAACATCATCTCAAGACTCCAGACACTCAACATTTCAGCTTGCTGAAATCATCTTTTGTTGGAGATCTATCTTTGAAGGCCTATCACCCTCAGCAAAGCTCATCGTCCTGAAGATTTCAAGGACTCAGGGGGAGCTTTGACAACATCACTGAATCCACATAGTCTTCTCAGTTGCTTGAGAAAGAGAAGACTGCCATCACTCTCTCAACCCCATTCTGTAAAGGGTTTTTCAAACTCCCTTCAAAAGTTTGAATCTGGTTTTTGAGCACCTTGTCAAAAGCTCATTGGTGGCAAGACACCTGATCAAAAAATCTGTGTTGGTTTTTGAGTACCTTATCAAAAGCTCATTGGTGCCCAGGACACCTGATCAACTCATCCTGCAGTGGATTCCTACCTAGGGTGGTAGAAGAGTGGATGTACCCAAGTTGGGGAACCACTATATTTCCTTGTGTCATCTGGTTTTGCATGTTTTCTTTTTGTTTCTGGCCTAGATTTTCTTGTGCTTAATTTCTGCATAGCTTAGTTTTATTTCTGCTTCCCTGCTTACACTCATTACAACAATTGTTGTAAAGCTTTGCAAAAGTTTCTTTTTGTGTTTTTAAAAGCACCATATACTCTATTCACCCCCCCTCTAGAGTATATCTGATCTAGTTCCCCCTTTCACTTATCAGGATGCTTCTAATTCTAATTCAGAAAAACATTTATCTCCCACATATGAACCTGAGTTAGATCCGAATTTTAGAATGGCAAGATTTCAAGAATTGATTGGTTTATCTCAGATGAACAAAGCTAGAGCAGAAGGATCAGATCCATCAAAAATTCACTACAATGTCTACCTATAGACAGAAAGAGTTTGACAAATTCCAGGTAGACAGACAGTTATTTGATCCCAATGAATATATGCAGGTTCATCCAGAAGCTGTAGTTCCCAGAACTTCAACTGTTACACTTCTTGGGTTTCAAGATCTGAAAATGACTCAACAGGAAGCAAAGAATCCTCACATGATAATTATGTTTGCTAAATCATCCTCTGCTCCTCCCTCTGACAAATCTTGAACATTTATTTCTCTGTAATATATATGTGTATTGAACTGTGCTATATTATATCTGCAGAATGGTTTTAAATTCTATTAGATATTTATATTGCTTTGTGTTTTTATGTTTTTCTATTTTATTTAGTGACCTCACCCAAATAGGGGGAGATTGTTGGATCTCTATTTTGGATTTGGGCTAGGTTCACTATTAGGTTATTGACCCTCCATGTATAGCCTAGGGTCAAATTGTTAGTTCTAAGGTCTAGGTCAGTTTGACTATGTTAGATAAACATTGATACAACCCTCAGAAGAAATCAGAGATCTAGACAAAGAAGAATTGCAGTCTTTAAGAGTTCAGAGAATCAGTTCGAAGTTCTTTGAACTCAGCTCGACGATCGTCGATCACAGATCAACGAACTCAGAGTCTCTACTCTGAGCTGAGCTCAATGAACTTGGAGTTCAGGTCGACGATCTTCCCTCTTCTCTCAAGTTCTCTAGTTGACGAAATTCTATCTCAGGTCGACGAACTTGGAGCTCAGCTTTGACAGACTATTTTCCAGATCAACTTTCTCTGAGCTCAGCTCGACGAAGACGATTTCTCAGCTCGACGAACTTGAAGTTCAAGTCGACAAAATCTGTCCTGAGTTCGACGATTTCTCTCAGTATCAGTTTGGCATTTTCTCTTATTTTTATTTCAGTTTATATTATTCTAAGGCTGTAATTCTTTGATATTTAATGCTCATATTCTCAAGAATATAGCCGTTGCTTGACAACATTAATTATGGATTTCACAAAGCAAATTACTTGACTTATTTACTGAGACAGTTAAGGAAATACATTTAAGACAAATTCCAGTCGTTCAACTCCCAGGATTTCAGCATTAAATTCAAGAATTTTTTTCAAATTTAAAATGGCAGAAATCCTTCAGAATATAAAAAGCAAATTCTTCTCTTCAGAACAACAAGGAATTACAAGAGATCTTTTACACAACAACTGAGACAACTTTTACAGAGAAAAAGATTGCTATCTACAGGAAATTGAAGAAGAACATCAACACACAGATCTTTAGTTTTCTTCAGTTTCTGCTTCAGGCTTCAAAAGGATAACTCATCAACACTAGTCCAAGAAGTTTCTGAAGATCTCCATCAAGGACTATACCCCGTGCAAAGCTCTCATCTTCCTGAACCCTTTTCTTTCATCTTAGGGGGAGCATTGACAATATCATCCACTAAAGTCTTCTAAGTTGTTTGAGAAAGAGAAGACAATATTAATTTTCATTTCCAACTGTGTACATGGTTATAACTCTCTTAAAAAGTTAATCTCTTTAGTTGTTAAGTCTCCTGATCAAAAGACTTAATTTGGTTTTGGGGCACTTGATCAAAAGCTCAAAAGGGTTGTAAGATCTCCCTTGAAAAAATAGATCTTGTGGTGACAGGTCACCTGAGTAAAAACCTGTGGTGGCAGGACACCTGATCAAAAACCTGTTAGTGGATTCCTACCAGGTGGTAGAAGAGTGGTTGTACCCAAGTTTAGGGGAACCACTATAAATTTCTTGTGTCGTCTGGATTGCTCTATTGTTTATTTCTGTGTGCTGTGATTGTTTTTGTTCTCATCTCTCTTTATACATATACTTATCACTTATTTTAATCTGCTGAAAAAATTAATTAAGGTTTTAAAATACTCTATTCACCCCCTCTAGAGTTAAACAGATCTATCCCTCACTTTCAGGGCAGTTAAGCAGTTGCAGAACAAGACAGTCGGGATGGTCAATGTTCGATGGGACAACTGTGGCCGTGAAGAGCTAACATGGGAGCGGGAGCAGACCAAGCGTGCTGAGTTTCCCGAGTTGTTTGTCTAAAACTATTTTAATATTTTTTCCTGTTGAAGAAAATGGATGTTGTAGCATATTTGTTACTGTGTTCTGGGTGCTGTATGCAAATTTCAGGATGAAATTTCTATAAGGAGGGGAAGATTGTAACATCCCAAAAAGGCATTGGCGAGCAAAGGTTAAACGCCGACTTGAGCTTGACGAAAATCATCGAGCAGAGTTTGACGAATATCATCGAGCGAAGATCGACGAAAAGTTTGACCGACAAGCAGAGCTCCATGATTATGGTCTGTTATGTGAAATCTTTCTTGTTCGACGAACTTACTCCCGATCGATGATGTTCGGTCGACGAAATCAGTCCCATTCGACGATTTGGTGGAAAATGTGGGTATCGCCATATGACGATAACGGTAAGTGTTGAGACGTCACTCGACACATTCGATGCTCTCAACGCACCATATGCCTGAAAGCGTTGAGTGGCTTGATATCACGAGCGATATTGGATATCGTCGGGCGATAGTGCCACGTGACAAGAGACACGTGTCGGCTTGACTGCTAATCGGCCAATAAACGGTGGTTGACCTAGGTCAAAGAGGTCAAAGCTGTCAAAGTGGTGAAGTTGATATCGCCGAGTGGCGACAGTCGATATCGCCAGGCGATAGCCCCAAAGTTGACCAGTCAACTCAAATCCTGGCCTTTGCTTTGTTTTGAATGAGAGATCATGTGGTTGGGATTACTCCCGAATCCAATTAACCAGAGAAGAATAGGAAGGAGGTTTCATTCTCTTTCTATCTCCCTCTCTTCCTTTCTTGATTTTCCTTGAGTGAAAAGGAAGAAGAAGCTAAGGAAGTGCGGAGCTTTGTGAGCTCGTTGAAGGAGATCTTGTGGTCGGAGGACAGATCCGAGGATCGAGAAGAGGAGAGTGACGTGCTCTGTTCCATCCGCGTAGAAAAGCTTCAAAATGGCTTCGAATAGAACTTCAAGGGTAACAATCTTCTTCCTTGGACATGTGAAGTCCTTATTTGGCATATGCATGGATTCCCCCACCAAAAGGTGGAATGATGAGGGATTTCCATTAGGTTGATTCTTGAAATACCCAAGAAGTCTTGCAGATAGATCCAGAAATATGTAGTACAAGATAGACATACTGTGTGAAGCCCATCTGTACAGGTTGGTCTGGATTGGTGATGTTTTATTTTGCGCACTAGAGAAGACTCTGCGTATAAACGAGTATTGTGTGGAGTCGGTGGGTTGTGCATGTGATGTATGCTTTGGCTGGGTACAAAAAGAGAGTTCTGTCGCTAACGCTAGACGATTATGGTTGTCGCTGGCAATAGCTACTAGCTAACTTATGATTGTGAAGCCATTCCTTCGGGGATAGTGTGGCTATTGTGAGCTATGAGCTCTTAAAGGCCAATGAGCCGAACAGATAAGGGGATGCCGACCCGCATTAGTCTAGACATTGAACTGATGATTTGAGCAATGGGTAAGGGCTGAACTGGCTCCGCGTGATGGATGTCTAACTTGAGTGCCTAAGTGAACGACTTCATTAAGATCACATCATGAGGGTCTTGGGTTGTTGTCCATCAAAACTAAAGTCTCCGGCCGTGGGCCATGGAGTATGTATGCTCAAGTTTTACTGTTGGATTTGCAACCTGAGAACGGTGGCCGGACCCCGGTTTTCTGGTACACTAATAATTTTCCCTGAGTGCATGGAGTGTCGGGCCATGTGGTCGACGTTTGTGATGAATTTATGGCGCGTGAGTGCACATCTAGTGATATATCTGCTTGTGAAATGCTATGCTTGTAGGGAAGGAATATCGCTGCCCAGGGTAAGTGGTAGGGTCGTTATAAATTGGTTAGATGAATGCTGACCATTGCTTTGTTTGCCACCGTTGTGGTAGTTTGTCCCAATGCAGGTATTGGAGAGCCGAGCAAAAAATAGTGGGCTGAAACCCTTGCTGTTGTTACTACTATGCTGGCCCCCGGAGGCTAAACAAATATAGGTTTTACTTATTTTCATGTGTGGCCGGCCTGCGTGGCGATTTATGTAATCCACACTTGTAAAGGATAACTGTAAGACCTTAAGGCCAAACATTTGGTGTATGTTGTATACATTCCTTGGAGATATATAAATGTGTTGTTTATATATAATGGACATTCATGTTTAGTAAGTTCAAGTATAACCCCTAATGCTTCCACTAGAATGCTCTGAGTTAGGATGCATGTTATAATCTTTGATATTAACATGTGACCCCACCGTCTGTTTGTGGTATATGGTGTGGGGCCTCGGTCTGACCTTCATTTATATGTCATGTAACGGATGAATGTGTTACAGTAGTGCCTTCTGGAGCGACGACACATGGAAGACATCAAGCAAATTCTCCAGCTTTGGCAATAGCTCCAGCCGATAGCCCAAAGGGCCTATTCTCTCCAATATAGCATAGGGTCCAACGTATCTCGGGCTGAGCTTCTTTATACCACGCACCCGCGATACTCCATGCCTTGGCCCAATCTTCAAGAATACCTTGTCACTCACTTGGAATTCTACCTTCCGATGTTTTGCATT
Organism: Platanthera guangdongensis; assembly: GCA_039583875.1. NCBI lineage: Eukaryota > Viridiplantae > Streptophyta > Magnoliopsida > Asparagales > Orchidaceae > Platanthera > Platanthera guangdongensis. Next base: position 119,597,047 of record CM077160.1, on the reverse strand, counting down.
ATAGTATTTTGCCTGCCGACTTTGAGCCTCAAGCATGTGGTCTCGTATCAACCTGACAAACGCATCAGTGTCATCAATGTATTCTATTCCTAAAACCTTTGGATCTTCATCCTACACCCATGAAAGTGGAGTTCTACACCTCCTTCCATAAAGTGCTTCATGGGGAGCCATCCCGATTCTAACTTGATGGATATTGTTATATGAAAACTCTACCAATGGCAAGAGTCTTTCCCACGGTTCTCCTCTATCCAACACACACAATCTCAGTAGGTTTTCCAAGGTTCTGATGATCCTCTCAGACTGACTGTCCGTCTGAGGATGAAAAGCCATGCTGAAGGCAAGGCGAGAGCCCAGATAAGCTTGTACTGCATTCCACTCCTTGGAGGTAAAACGACCATCACGATCAGAGACTATCATCTTAGGCACGCCATGGTACCGTACAAGTTGCTCCACGAAGAGACACACTAAGATATCCACATGTGCCTCCTTCTTCATAGGGATAAATCTGGAGACCTTTGTTAGACGATCTACAATCACCCAAATTGAATCGTTACCAGAGCGCGAGCGAGGTAACCCGTGAACAAAGTCCACGGAGATATCCTCACTTCCACTCAGGGATGGGCAATGGATGTAATAGTCCTCCAAGGATCTTGCACATTGCCTTCACCTTTTGGCATGCCTCACAATGCGTAACATAATTCTTGACAGCTTTCTTAATTCCCAGCCAAAACATGGTCTTCCGCAAGTCACTATACATCTTAGAAATCCCAGGATGCACCGAATACTTGGAGCAATGTGCTTCCCTCAATATTTCTTCCCGGATTTCCCTGCCCTTGGGAATGTATAGTCGGCCATGGAAATGAACGAGGTCGTCCTTTAATGTATACTCTCTAGCAGATCCATCTTCAATTGACTTAATCACCAAGGCCAGAATAACATCCTTCCCTTGCTCCGCCTGGATTCGATCTCGAATATCACAAACTATACTCATCGCGGTTAGGTACTCCGTATATTCTTCTGAGTGATCTTTATACACCAGAGTGATCTCCATCTATTCGAGCATCCGAGATAATTCCGTACTCATCAACAGAGACTTAGGGCTCGATTCCGACACCTTCCTGCTCAACGCATCAACTACGGTGTTTGCTTTTCCGGGTGGTAATTCAATGTAAACTCATAATCGCACAAAAATTCCAACCACCGCTGCTGTCTCAGATTCTACTCCTTTTGAGTAAGAACATATTTTAAATTCTTATGATCTGAAAATATCTCACAGTGGACGCCATATAAATAGTGCCTCCAAACCATCAAGGAGAACACTACTGCCCCCAACTCCAAATCATGAACTGGGTAATTGGCTTCATGCTTCTTTAGTTGCCTTGAAGCATAAGCGATCACATGCTCATGCTGCATCAGTACCACTCCCATCCCTTGATATAATGCATCAATGTATACTTGAAATCCTTCCTTCACAGATGGAAGGGCTAGGATGGGTGTAAAGGTAAGTCTATTTTTTAGTTCTTGGAAGGCAACTTCACACTGGGATGTCCACTCATATGACACACCTTTCTTTGTCAGGGCAGTGAGAGGAAGGGCTATCTTTGAGAATCCTTTCACGAACTTGTGATAATACCCAGCAAGTCCAAGGAAACTCAGCATATCGGCCGCTGACTTCAGAGGCTCCCATTCCTTTACAACACACACCTTGGCCGGATCCACAGCTAGTACAACACCACTGATCACATGGCCTAATATGGCAACTTCTCTAAGCCAAAATTCACACTTGCTGAACTTGGATAACAAGGTATGCTCCTTTAACTTCTTCAACACCAAGGTCAAGTGTTCAACATGCTCTTCCTCTGTCTTCAAATAGACTAAAATGTCATCGATGAAGACGATGACAAAGACATCCAAGTATGGCTCAAACACCTTGCTCATCAAACTCATGAACATTGCGGGGGGAATTTGTGAGCCCAAACGGCATCACAATGAACTCATATATGTCGTACCTTGAGGTAAATGCCATTTTCTGGATATCTTCCTCTTGTATCCTCAATTGATAATACCCCGAGCGTAGATCCAACTTAGAAAATCAATGCGTTCCTACTAGTTGATTGAATAAATCATCGATCCGGGGTAAGGGATATGTGTTCCGCACCGTTAAACGGTTGAGTTCCCGGTAGTCTATACATAACCGCAGGGTTCCATCATTATTCCTAACGAATAGAATAAGGGCTCCCCAAGGTGATGAACTGGGGCGAACAAACCCTAATTCTACTAGTTCTTGCAACTGAACTCTAAACTCCGCGAGTTCCTTCGGGGCCATTCTATAAGGGGTCCGAGAGATGCGCTTGGCAACCGGTACTAACTTAATTTGAAAGTACACCTCTCTATGCGGGGGTAAACCTGACAACTTCTCAGGGAATACCTCGGGGAAGTCCCGAACCACTCTCACGTCTTTCATATCCTTTGTCATTTCTTTTAGTTCGAAGCATATCGTATAGACTTCATCCCCTTTCATATGGGCTTTTAGGGTCTGAATTGAAGACAGTAATGTATGGGGCGCAAGTCTAATATCTTGAAAGATGACCTCAGAGCCCCGTGCCTTAAGGAAATTTGTTTCTCCTCACAATAAATCTTGGCACGATGACAATCCAACCACGCCATGCGCAGAATAAGGTCAAATTCTGGCATTCTCAACACTATGGCAGGGGTTTCAAAGATCTTTCCTCCAAGAAGTACCTCCAAATCACACTTGGTGGATGCAGTCATCTCAGAGCCATCCGGGAGGCGTACTCTCCGATCAATACCAGTGAAGTATTGTACACCTTCTTAGTCTTTAACGAAGTCTGCTGACACAAATGAGTGTGTGACACCGGTATCGAACAGAGTATAGGCTGGTCTCCCACCAACCATCACAGTGACTAGGTATTAATTACACAGACTCAAGCTAGACTCTTGGTTTAACTTAGCCTAGTAAAAGGAAAAAAGCTTAAAACATAGTAATTAATCACAACATACCAGCAATCACCTCCTGAGGATTCCTCTCCCGCTCCATGTCCAGTGCGAACACCTGTTCTGGCGCAGGTCCGGGATTCCTTCCTCGTGGTCCTCGTCCTCGACCACACATATATGCTCGTCCTCGTGGGGCTGCTAGAGGTAGAGCAGGGGGAGCATTCCCACCTAGCTGTGGGCAATAGCGCCGGATGTGGCCCGGTTGGTTGCACTGGAAGCAAATTCACTCGTTCTGTTCCCTTAGCTGTAGGTACAGTTGTTGCGGTAGAGGTAATGCTGGCTGCGGGGCCGGGCTCTCCATTCTAAAGTTCCAATGGAAGTGACCTCCGCCTCTATTGTTTCCTCTTCCTCTGTTGTCCCGCCTCCTCCTATAACTGGGACCGACCTCCATTACTCCCTCAGCGGGTCTCTTATTACTAGCCTGGACCCCCAAGTAATCCGCTTCCAATCTCTTAGACATATCGATTATCTCTACTATGCTCGAATCTGCTATAAACAAAAGCGCTTGCCTCAGGGGATATCACAAACCTTTATAAAACCGCTTTGCATTGCCCCGATCATCCAACTCGTAGGCATCAGCAAACCTATTGCGATGCTGAAACTCCTGCTGATATTCAGTAACTAACTTGGATCCTTGTTTCAGCTGCAGGAATCTTTCCTCGAGCTCGTCTCTAGCAGTCAAAGGGATGAAATGTTCCAAGAAAGCTCTAGAGAACTCAGTCCAACTGATCTTCGTATATACTCGGCCCTGGAAGGTGGACCCCATGAGGGACTTCCACCACCTCTTCCCATGCAATTGTAGGACTGAGACTGCTAAGGTTATAACCATATTGGCTGGGCATCCGATTCCAGCCAGTAATTCCTGCACTGTGTCATGCCACTCTTCGGTGCGAACAGCTGACTCCATCCCAAGGTAGGCAGGTGGGGAGAGAGCTCGAAAGGTGCTCAACCAGTTAGAGCTTGGGGCTTGTTGTTGCACCGGTGCTTGTTGGAACCTAAACACATCTAAGATAGCCGTAAGCGTCTGCCCTAGATCCGACTGCTGAAACTGTGTGGGTACGGTAGGGGCGGGAGTTCCACCTACTGGTTTTACATGTGATGTAATCTACACATAAGGTACAAACCTAACGTCAGATTGGCTAATCGTAGGGTCAGAATTGGACATACTTAGTATGAATTACATATGGGCACACCACTGCTTTTGCTAAGACAGTTTGTCCCCAAACTGACTAATCAAACAGGGGTGACACCATTGTTCAATGACTTCTTTAGTTCAGAATTATAGCAAGCTGATACCATTTGTAAGACCCCCCTCCCGGAACACAGAACTCGGCCGAGGAGAGTCTTATGCCCAGAATAGCAGTCTTGCGGTAGCGTTAGCACACGGGCTAACCTGTACCACAAGACGCCTATCCTGTCGGCTAAACATATCATTCATGCCAACCTAACATAAAGAATATGAAAACAGAAGTCAAAATGCACACTAGTATATAATTGTCCAGAAATAAGTACATCAAATAAAAGAAGCGACCATGGCTACCATAATATAATAGTACATAAATTCCAAATGGCTATAAAAATAAGTCCTCTACAACTCACATCAGTCACTGATGGCAACGACAACACCGTCACTTCAGGCCCTGTCCCCCCTGGCCTGGCTGTCCTCCTACAAAACCTGCTACTGTTCTGTCTACGGGGTTCCTCCTAAAACGAAAGATGTAGCAACCGTTAGTCATAAATACTAAGTGGCTGTCACATACGCTCCCCCGACGAATCCTCGGCACCGGGCAGAGAAAGCAACAAGGATACAATATAAGTATGTAATAGTAGTACAATCAAGTGAAGCGTATACATATATCAAGAGTGTAGAAATAACAGTGAAGTATAACATGTCTATCAACATTCTACTTTAGTAGTTATACACCATTGTATCAATCCAATAAGCAGGTAAAGCACAACCAGAAAGTAACTTTACTTATATGAATGCCAATCCAAACATATAAGTTAAGGATTAGGTCAACAATAAAGTAACTCGTCATATACGAATTCCCATACAAACTTATATGATGTGGATCTTGTGTATGGAATGCAATGCAATGTTATGAATGCAATGCAATGACTCATCCATGATCGCACACATGCAATTTCTATGTCAACACAGACTTGAAGTTCCCTCTTTTCGAACAGGTAGCTAACCTCTCAGGCGTCATCCGTTGACAGTGACAGTAGAGCAGGCTTCTCCACTACTAGGCGGGCATCCAACTATCAAACCTAGGCATTCGTTCGCCTCAACTCTAAGAACACAACAGCGGAGCTCCCTGCATACTACGTCACAGAAGGAGCCTCGGGTAGGTGTACACTGAGGACCAAGCCAAACTGGCCTATCATCATGGCACGAAAGGAGCCTATGGGAGCGTATCGCCAAAGGACTAAGCCCAAACGTCCACTTGGCACGGAAGGAGCCTCAGGAGTGAGCACTGAGGACCAAGCCCAACCACCCAAAGTCTATCTGTCAACTTCCATCGGTGTGACGACTGGGGAGCCCGTAGACCTGCCACACTGTCCTTAACTCTGGATTACGACATCGCGTGTCAACTCACACCGCATGCAATTTAACGTAGGCATTCCATCAACATACAATAGCTCCAACCGCGTCCCTTCTCATCGTTACCAAACAGTGCTCAATAACACTCAAGGGCTCCACACTAAGTCCCTTGTCAGCATATTATTCCAGTGTGGCAAACACACACGCACTACCAACCCTTCCACACTTTCATGCATCCAAGCACACAAGGATTCCTTGAAACCTAGGTGGCAATCCATCTTGTACAACATAACAACACACACTGCTACCGGTAGGGAGACTCAACTCTATGTAGTAGACCACTTACACTTTCCATTTCTTATCACCTCTCATGGACATACTTCAACCTTTTCCGATTACTTTTAAGGATCGTGCATTCACCAACAAATTACTTTTAAGGACATGGAATTACTTTTAAAGATAGTTCATCCCCTTTCATTTACGTGAATACATAGTTATGGTTTACTCATTCAATTATTGAGCATCACAACCTCTTCCAAAACCTATACCATTTCCCTAATTACAATCATGCTCAATTATGTTTCTCCAACCACTTTCTTATCACGTTCACATAGGACTAAGTTCACCAAAATCTCAACATTTATTTTTACAATTTCTTTACTCAAACCAAACCCAATACTACACTAACCTGAGAATATTAAGTACACCGGACTTGACTGTACAACCACTTTGATCGGACATTACCAAGCCTACAAGACTCATATGAAGACGTGTAATCATCCGTTGGAAAGGTCTTTATGGGGGCTACGACTTTTGTGTTTAGTCAAAGGCCCAAATCTGGCCGTATCATACCCTAAAATGGCCTCAAAGTTTGCTGCGCGTAGAGAACAGAATTCTGCACTCATCTGAAAGCAAAACTAACGGCATCGGTTCGTCTTCTACCTCTTGACATTCATTCAACACCACTTTCAGAATTTCCTCCTCCCTTATTCACCATCAACAGACTAACTCTCTTCACGAAACTAAGTCCTTCTACTTCGATCGAAGAGAGGCGAGGTTGAAGACTTTAAATCTCTCGGACAGAAATCCCTGCATGGCCTCTTCCTAGAAAATCTTCTTCTCACAAATCGAAACTCTCTTTTAAGTTGATATCTCTCCTAGAAGTAACTAGAGATCTAGCACCAAGGCAGGGGGTAGGAGGCACACCTCATTTCCGGCATTTCCGGCCATGGACCTCGTTATCCTCCTCGACGACATTCTTCTTCTCCGATGGAGTTATTCTTCCCGGAAAGTAGATCAGCCCATCTCCCAGAAAAACGACTCCGGTGATCTTTTCCTCTCCCGACGGTTTCGCATGATTACGGCTGGGTAAGAATTGCAAAGTGACGGCTAGGGCTTCAATTCGTTCCTTTTTATAATCCGTATTAGGGTTAAGTCACTCCGCCACGTGTCATCGCCCCATTGGACCGCCCATTATTGCTTACATCAAGTCTTATCGACAAGAACCGGTCCAAGGAAATCATTCCATACGAATCACGAAGTCCAGTTCACTCGCCTACACAGGACTGCAGATTCTACCTGGGCCAAAAAATGCACCAAGTCAAATTCGGCGAGTATCCTCTTGCATACTCGAAGAATCGACGGCAACCCCTTCCATATTCCACAAATCAGTGAATGAACGTGTGTATTCTCGACGAATTCCCGACTAATCTCGTCGAATTGTCCAAGTGATATTCGGCGAATTCGTCAAATATCCTTAGTGATATTCGATGAATTCTCCTTGGCCGAATTCCCTACATTTTCTCCCGTCGAGTCCTTCACTATATTCGACGAATTCGTCGGATATCACCAGCGATATCCGACGAATTTCACTTAACAGTTTCTTGAATTCTAGTGTCGAGTGTGTCGAGTATCACCCGAAAATACCCGACGAATAGTGGCCTTACTCGACGAATTTCACTTGGCTAACTTCCCAATCATTCTCAACGAATTCGTCGGCTATCCCTGGCGATATTCGATGAATTTCCCTTGGTCGATTTACCTTAAATCCGTTCCACCATCATTCATTGAGTATCACTCAACCCCAACACTTTGGCCAATGCACCCCGAGCCAGATTCAAGTCTCTTGACTCAGTACACGTGCGAGGGGCCTAGTGCGAAGAGGGATGTTACAGGTCCAGGGCGTTATAGATGTGCATCATAGTTACAAAGTGTTTGACGTTCTTTAGGGGGTCATATGACCCATCAAACGTCTCGAAGTTACGAAGTTTGAACCCGGTGGAACGGGATGCGTCAGGACTTGCGGTGCCAGATGGGAGATGTTGTGAATAGGCTGTTGCACTTTTGTGTCTCGGTGCCCCCTGTGTCCATATTCCTCCTCGATAATGAACCTCACTTCCTCGAGAACAAGTCTTCTATTGGTTAGATCAGCGACTTTCTTTGTCACACGAAAGTTACCTCGTGCATGCCCGGGAATCCCATCAGGTAATGCGAGGTGTGTGGAACTTTCTGTGTGGGACAACTTGTCTGTAACAGTATTCTTGGAGCGGGTCATGTATTCAGGCACTATATGATTTGGGGTCCGTGTCTATTGGCCTCTTGGAGCGATGACTGTGCTTTGGCACGATAAGCCCCTAAGTTTCTTAGCAAGGTGAGCACCTTTGCTTGACGCTCCTTTATTAGGCGTCTCTGCTCTTCCGTGTCGTATCCGTGACTGTTTTAGTCGTGACAATATCTGGATTGATCCCCTATTCGAGTGAAGTTCCTTGGGCCTCCGTAGTAAGGGATGGTCCTTGATGGCTCGTATAACTTCTTCGCAAGAAGTGTTGTGTAGAGTGAAATGTGATTCTGCTAGCTGCCCTCTAGTCCGCGGGGAGTCATCGAGGTGACCATCTTCTTTTCCGAATGCTGGGCTTAGATTCTTCTCCTTTTTTACCTTTTGTCTCCATAGTCCTTGCTGGGGAGGTGATCCTTTAAAGGTGATGTACTCATCAGTATGTGCCCCCTGCACCCATGAGTTCATAACGCAACGGTCGGTGCGAGCAACTCCATTGAGCGAGCGATGGCTTGGAGGGAATGTCAGGTGGCCCGTGTTTGCAAGATATGATTCATGGGACCTGGGAGTCCCTAAGTCCATTAGTAGGGTGAGCGCTAAAGCTCACGATTCCTCCATCTGCCGCATTCACTCTTCCAATTCGGCGATTACTTCATCAAGGCGCAGTGTGTTGTCAGCATGTGAGTGGTTGGAGGCTTGATTGCCCGATTCCTTACAAGTTGCCTGGTCTATGGCATGCACGCGTCCTCTTGTCATTGTTTTCAGGTGGGTGTGTTTGCGTGGGACAAATAATGTTTCCAGAGAGGTGTTGTAGAGTTGGGAACGCTTTCCCATAGACGCGCCAAACTGTTGTGGGTCGCCGGTTTTCCTTCGGTCTAGAGAATCAGATCGTCTTAGGTATGAGTCGTACCGGACGCGCAAACAGTCAAGTGAAAACCAAAAATAATCTCATGAGACTTTTTTAACGCGGAAAACCTGAAAAGGGTGAAAAACCATGTGGTCAGATCTGTGCCGACCAAATTCATTATTTCCCTTTGTTTCAAGTGTTTAGAGTTCCTTGAGGGTAGTCGTGTCCAAAAAGCCCGATCGAGTCAGGCCCGAGCTTTATACCAACCGGGCTCGGCCCGGGCCCAGTTTGAACCGGGCCGGTTTGGGCTCCCTCTCAAAGGGGGAGCTCGGTTAGGCACTTCAGGCCGGGCCGGGGCCGGGCCGGCCTGAATTCAAAAGGCGGGATTACTGCTTAGCCTGATGCCTGGCTCAGGCTAGCTTGGCACTCGGGATTTGCCCGGTCCGGGCCGGGCCGGGCACCGGGCCGAGCAACCGACAAAAATGGGGGCCCGGTAAGGGCCCCAAGCCCTACCTTGGCCCGGGCCGGGCTTTTCCCGGGTCGGGCCTAGCCGGGCTTTTGCCGGCCCGGAACCGGGCGGGCTTTCCGGGCCCGGGCTATTTGCACACGACTATCGTAGGGTGACATGCCACCTCTTAGTTTCAAGCTTTGATTACAAAAAATGGAGGAGAAAAACAAAGTCCATGGAGCTTTCACGAGATATCTACAAGAGTATCTGCAAAGAGCGTTCTCTTATGCCTTCTCCCGGGCACACTGAATCGACCAAGTGAGCATTGAACGAACTAGAGAGGGAGCTTAGCGAATCACGAGCGAACTAACGATCTAAGTATCGCATTCTCGTTGGAAAGTCTTAGAGCTCTCTCTCATCTATATAGTTGTTTGTCTTCAAATGAAGACATGAGGGCCTTTTATAGCTTTCTGGAGGGACGTGCAAGTAATTACGGCTGGTTGAGTCATGAGTTGACAAATGACGTCGCTTTGTTTTGGTCACCTGAATCACCAATTTTCACGAAATGATGGACATGTCTCCCGGGTGGTCCGGGCAGGTTGCCCGGCGACGACAGACACCGGCGAGCGCGGGGCGCACGATCGTGCGCGCACAGGGCGCACATGCATGCACGCCCGTGTGGCACGTGCAGGGGGCACACATGTAGGGGGGAGCAAGCGCAGGTGCGACACATGCACATAGGGTTGGGGGGGGGGGGGGCTTGCACGCTCTGCGCACATGCTGGCCACTGCACTGGCTGGGGGCTCACGTGCCCGTGCTTGTGCACAGGCTGTGCGCGGTGCCCTTGTGTGCTTGGTTTCATCCCCCTTTTGGGGTGACTTTGGACCCTTCGAGAGGGGTCGGCTTTCACGCGCGTCTCGCTCCCTCGAATTGCATTGTTTAAGTATTTTTGTCGGAATCCTATCGATTTGGCTCGGAAATCTTTTGGGGGAACCCCATCAAGATTAATTTGTACTAAATATTGATCATGATTATATTTCATTATAGGGAATCTAAAGACCCTTCTGATTTCTTTATGAATTTCAAAGGTGAACATGAACCCCAACTATTTGTAGATACATAAATACAAGGCTTCTGAAGATGACAATAATTGATTCGCAAAGAAAAGGCTACATAGAAAGGAACACTTCAAACTTCAATGACTCTCCAATGCACATAAATTATTTATTTATTTATTGTCAAGTTGTTGTTCGCAGGTCAATGGCACAGTTGAAGTTGTTTCTTCTGAAGAAGTCAATATTCAACTTCCTCGCATTCATATTTGACCGTTGGGTATAGTCCAATTTGGCTGGTTGCGTATAGTCAATGAGAGAATATCTTATATTAATTTTAATTTATTTATTTTTAAATACAGAAATTTTTTTGGTACGACGTACCGTTCTTATGGTACACGAGTAAATTGCGGCTACATTGCGCTGGCCCCACCTTTTCTCCTCACTGAAGGCCGATTCCCGTGGCACCCTCATTTCACTCCTGCCGTGCTCGTCGATGAAGGAATTTCTGGTCGTTTAAGAATTAATGGCATGTAACTAATTGTTTTTTCGTGGAACTAATTGTTGTTTATCATGGAACCAATGGTTGTCTTTATGGAAGTAATTGTTGTCGTGTAACTAATTTTGATTTTTTTATCTTTCCAACTTGTTTTACTCAAGCTAAGGAAGTTGCTACTTTTCTGATAGTGCATAGTCAGGAAGATGTGTGTTGTGGGTCTACTCGAGACGCTCTTAAATCAGTCAAAAATTGAATTGAAAGAGGTGAACAGTTGAGTAATTACTATGAGAATTCTCTAGAGGGGTGAATAGAAATTTGAAAAGATTTAAGATATTTTACTTGGGTGTTGAAACCGAAAACTCGGTCTCTTGTAGAGTTCACCCTTGGGGAAGGGGTGATCGTACACCTACTTCTCTCCTGCAAGCAAATGACAAAGGAAAACTGACCCAAGAGCTCGGCGTGGAGGACACACCACACACCCGGAAGATCTTAGAGCGTTTCCCCTTTTAGCCAAAAGGCCAAGCTAAGGCTAACTCAGAAAGCGCTAGAAGATTAGGAACAAGTGAACATCTAAAACAAGTTTTATGAGGTACCCCTTGGTGCTTGGCCGAGACTGAAAACAGAAGAGCCGGCCGGTCTGGTTCCTGGCGGCCTCACTCACCGGATATGGGGTTGTACACAATCCCCGCTCTTTTTGAGCTTGCCAAAGCTCGGAAAGAATCATCCAACCCCAAGTGTTCGGCGAGTGGGAGGGGGGGAGTCAGAGAGAATCTTCGGGTGGGGTCCACCTGCGGCTATATATATACGCCTGCATACCTGGGTGACTCTTGCCATTCCCCTTGCTCCAACTCTGCCGAGATGCCAATCCCTAAGGAGATCCAAAAGAGGGTTGCCCGTGTTTGCAAGGCTTCTTCTGCTCGCGTCGCCAACCTGACCGTGGTACCGTTTGTTGTCCCGCAGAGCAGCTGTGCCGAGCCCAATCCCGCCAAGAGGGCGAAACCGTTTCCCCAGGCGGCCGAGCCCATATTTGATGGCCTGAAGACGACCCTGGAGCACGGGACCGGCTCCTCCAATCTGCCTGCCCTTGAAAAGGGAAAAATGTTGTTGACCTCTACGACGACTCGGACAGCCAATGGGATGGTGCCGAAGATTCCACGCCACGAGTCAAGAATGCCCTTGACGGTTCGCGGTTTAGAACTCCAGAGAATTGCCCCCAGGACCCATCACCTCCCTTTGGGACCCTGGGGCTAGACTCGCAGAGGCCGAACTCGCCGGTTCGCGTCCCTTCCCCTCAACGACCTGCCGAGACTGCCGGGGGAGGTGTTGAAGCCATCTATGTTCTGGGCTTCAACCTCCTTTCGCCAAGAAAACGCTGCCCAGGTTGCGGTAAGAACCTGAGATTGGTCCCTCCCCGCACTTTTTTGGAGATGCCGAGCTCGTCAAGTAAGCTGGCCTATGGCTCTTGTCCCGTGGTTTTCCGGGACACTCGCCCCCCATACTGATGCTTCTATCTTCGCAGCTCTTCCCAGCCAATCCGCAGCCGAAGAATCTTTGCGGACAACCCGCTATTCCCCCCTCCCCTCTCCGAGCTCGCTAGACTCCTATCTGGGCTTTGAAGTGGAGAACGGGGAGCTGACGAGGAGGGGAATCAGGCTCTTCAAGAAGCTCGTCTGCGGCCTGCGCCAGGTGCAGGAGGTCAATGAGGAGCTGCAACGCGACTACGTGCGGCTCGCGGACGAGGTGAGGGGCAACCTTGCCGGCAAGGCGATGTCCCCCTCCCGGCTTCTGGATGAGATCGACGAGGGCCTCTGTTGGATCCCTAGTTGGATTTGGGCTAGGTTCACTAACTAGGATGATTGACCGCCATGTATAACCAGGTTCATGTTTGTGTCCTAGAGTTTAGGCTAAGTCCTTAGAATCAACCACACATGAACCAGCCAACTGAAGACAGCAGAAGACTCAAGACTTGAAGAAAATCAGTTCGGAAAATGAGTTCGACGTTCGTCGAACTCAGCTCGACGATAGTCGTGCTCTGCTCGACGAACTCAGAGTCAATTATCTGAGTTGAGCTCGACAATATTCGAGCTCAGGTCAACGAACTCTGACAGTTCAACTTCAACACATTATGTCCAGAATACTTTCTCTGAACTCAGTTTGACGAAGACAAGTTATCAACTCGACTAACTTGGACCACAGAATTGACAAGTTTATTCACAGAATAAAGTTCCCTGAACTCAGGTCGACGAACAAGAATTCTCTGGTCGACAAACATGATCTTTCTGGTCGATGAACTTTGATTTTAGGTCGACGAAATCTGTTCTCTGGTCGACGAATTCTGTGCAGTTCCAGACTTAGAATCTTCTTCATTCTGTCCTTATTCTCTTGCAGTAATCCAGAGTAATTAATGCTTATATTCTCGGAATATAGTCGTTTGTGGTAGTATTGATTATGGTCTTTATCAGCTTAATTACTTGCTCTTTTTAATGAGACAGTTGGGGAAATTCATTAATGAAAATATTCTCTCCAGCCGATTTTCATTCTGTAGGTCGTCAGCAATTAATGCAGACAATTCGAAATTCAAAGGAGAATTTGACAGAGATATATAAAACAATTTTTTCTCTTCAGTCAACAAGGAGGATATAGAGAATATAAAGAAAATACACGGCACTCAGTACACAAAGAAGATTCACAGAAACATTCAAGATCATCTGCTTCTCTGTACAGAAAACATTCTGTTTTCTCCTTGACCTCTCTGAAGAAGAAGAAGAACAAGAACAACAAATACAAATCAAGAGTCTTCTTCAATTTTCAACTTCAGGAGCTCTTAAGGACAACATATTCAAATCAGTTAGGAGTTTCTGGATTTTCATAAGTCAAGGAAGAAGACCTACTACACCCTGTGCAAGAATCCAAGTGATATTGAAAGGAGTTCTTGACAACAATAAATCCACTAGTCTTCTCTGTTGAATAGAGAAAGAGAAGACATCATCATTCTCTCTCCCCCCTCTGTATAAAGGGTTTATTAACTCCCTTCAAAAGTTTATTTTAGTTTTTGAGCACCTGATTAAAAGCTCATTGGTGGTAGTCACCTGATCAAAACCTGCTAGTGGATTCCTACCAGGGTGGTAGAAGAGTGGATGTACCCAGGTTGAGGAACCATTATAAAATTTCTTGTGTTGTCTGGTTGTCCTTTTTCTTATTGCTCTTGCTGTGCCTGTGATAGATTAGGCTAGTTGTGCTGTGGTAGTTTAGCTTAGATTATATTTTCTCTATTAATTTTGGTATCACCTTTTTTTAATTTACTCCTGATAATTTATAAAACACAAAAAGAATTTCTTTAATTACTCTATCACCCCCCCTCTAGAGTAATCAGGTCCTAACCTCATCTTTAAATTGATATCAAGCAGTCTTTCTTTGGTTGTACCAGCTAATCTTCCACCCGTATTAGACCGGATCTTTTTTTTTCCCCAAGGTTCTGCAACACCACTCCTATTCAAGTTTTCCTTTTTTTTTTTCTTTGATCAATTCTTTTGTTCCTTCTTGTCT